>OY970792.1:11907738-12507738 GCA_963853775.1 Xanthia togata | reverse complement strand
CCAAGATATATTTGAGAAAAATTAATGTAATTCTTTTTTACAAATGTTTTCCAATAAACGTTTACATTACAACGAAGATCAAGTAATGTTAGGAAATATTCATTAGTTTTTGGATCCTATATTTCTTGCCCATTTGTATCTACCCCATAAAATTTTATCACTTTGATCAAAATACTAGTAAGATTTCAATTTATAGAAGAACTAGGTAACCCGACAGACGTTGGACTGTCCAAATTTCAATAATTCACATAAAATTCCTATAAAAAATCCACTCTCAGTTTTCTCGAATTTTCCAATTTTCCGGGCTATTCAAATTTTTCTTTGCGTAAGAACCTGATTCGGATTATTACGAACATTTTAAAGCAAAAAATGGCCAAATCGGTTAAGCCGTTCTCAAGTTGTGTACCAACGAACAGCATTTCATTTTTATTATACAGATTTTCTTCAGAGGAAAAATTGCATTTCATATTTACATTTCATATAGGTAATGGTGTGATTTTCTTATCCTTAAAGCAGCATAGAAATAAATGACATTCTTTGATTGAATCCTGGCTTTCCCGTAATAAATAATTATGCAAATAACTTCAATCCATTTTACATCACCGTGAGTAAACTGCTGTAGAAGTTAACATTCCAACGTATATCAAAACAAATTCGTTTTGAAAGAGATCATAAAGCGCAGCGTTTCTTTGCAAACTTTATAGCAAGTGTGTTTGCGTTAAATCTGGTAGCTAAAGTGCCTCGCTTCGTGTGAACATACTACCTATTAGTATGTCGGAAAACGTATTGCACAAAGATAGCACTTTTATTTCTCTCTGGCACTCCTGTGGGATTTATTGTAGAAGGAGTGTTGGTGGAACTAAAATGTATCAATGTGTGCACATTTTTGTTCCAAGCAAATGTTGCAGATGAACTTAAGTCACGGTAATTTCCTGTTGCAAATTTTGAATTTCGTTTTGTTCAAAGTATCTTTCATTTTTCTCATATCGGGCTGAAATCAATAAAATTATAAAATACTAGAGACCCGCTCCTGCTTTGCACGGTTTCTACGACATGATAAAACATCGAGATTTCTTAGTTTTACGTTATCAAAATCTGTTGTGTGGTTTAAAAGATCAACGCGGACATCTGTATGTCCGCGTACAAACACAATTTATAATATAGAAGATTCTGAAAATACATTACACTTCATCCAATATAACTGACCCAGTCGCTAAAAACCACATTGATACATACATACATAAACTCATTTCCATTTTCCCATGGGGGTAGGCAGAAACTACAGAACGGCACCCGCTACGATCCTTGTATACTCCTTTGGTCTTCACATTGATCTCCATCAATAAACCCCTCAAGCACCAATTGTATAATTTATATTCAACTAGTGGAACCAAGCGGTTTCACCCGCATAAGTCTCGATCCCGTGGGAATATCAGGATAAAAGTAGGAAACGTATATGTTAATCGAGGTTATAAACTAGCTGTGTGCCAAATTTCACCCAAATCCGTTCAGTAGTTTTTTACGTGAAAGAGTAACAAACATCCATCCATCCTCACAAACTTTCGTGTTTGTAATATTAGTAGGAATATTGAAAAAAATACTTTCATCAAGAATTTATAAATACATATGCATTGGCATTGTTGAAAATTATATACAAAATAACATATTCTGTATATAATTTTATTACTACTATTAGATTACTTTGTAAACTGTTATATTATTATTGTGAAGGTGAGTGTTGTATGGGTACCTACTGCGAGCAATATCGGCAATGTAAAAATATTTAAAATTTCCCATCTACCGGCAGAATCCCGATTTATTTGAGCCGCAGATACGTTTCAATAACAGCGCGGATAACTGGGAGGGTGTATTTAATAGGGGTAAAGGCTTTGCAAATAATTGTGTGTGAAAGTAAGTAATGACAAACATATTACTATCTAAGTGTACGAAGTGTTATTACGAAGAGAGTCAAGTGGGCCAGATTAAAGACGGTTGAGATCGCATTACACGGAGCCAGGATATAGCAATTACCCCTAAGCTGAGCACGCCACGCATGCTAATAAAGTTTATGTTTTGTCTGAAACTCCTAATTTAATGCCGTTTTAATACAAGTAGCGGTCCCTTGAATAAAGCTATAATATTTACATAATTATGTATGTGCCGCCATTAACTTAAGAGGCCCAGCGCTGAAGTATATTATACCGGTATTAACATTCATGTTAATACCTTACCAAACCGTTATCTAATTGAAATAAATTTTGTTAAATAAATTTGAATATATTAGCAAAATAAATTATCTTCTGTAAACTACCACCAATTTAGATATTAAAGATATTGTTACAGTATAAAGTTAAGCTTTTATCTTCGTAATTGACATAAAAGAGATTCTAATGTAGGTACACTTTCAATTTACAGAAAAATAAATTCGTTTTTGCTTCAGATTTCACAACAGAATTAACTTGTTTAATGGATACTTTTATTATATCAACAGAATATTTGTATTTGTAAACATGTGATCTACTTGGTTACAATTTTCATACTTATGCCATGGCATACTTAGGCCGCGTCCTAACCAAAATGATACTCGCACTAACTCGCGACTCGCGTTCGGTGAACCCGAATGCGTAGTCGCGTTGACAGAGTTCGCCATCCGGTTTTCCGAACAAAAAAGTGACATACATATAAACGCGAACTTTGCATATTCGCGCGAATGATCATTTTGATTAGGACGCGGAGGTAGTTACTTTAATTTGCCGTATATAAGTACCTACACCATTGAACTTATCATGAAGTGAGAACAAGTAAAACCTAAGTTTATCTTCAATGAAATAAAAAATGCATATGACAGCAAACTCTTAATAACAATACTTATATAAATGACCGTCCGATAATTCCACATCCGCCCTACCTACATACACCCGTCACACAAACACTTTTAGTGAAAACCGTCGTTGCCAAACCCACACGGCTGGAAGGGAGATACGAATGGCGATCCTTTTATATTTACTGAAAACGATTGTTCCCGGCTTTCAAAACGAGTGGATTTCATACGGGTTGATAAAAATACTTCCGAAAGAACACTGAGAACGTGAAGCCTTTGTCGTAAGCGTAACACCGATAACCGCTTCATCAGCCTTGTGCACACGGTGATGGTAAAAGGAATCAATAAAACTGAGAATGATTATGAAAAGTAGAAGGAATCAGACACGCTACAAAATAGACGTTTTATGTGTAATAATATTATGTTACGTCGGTGTAATAACTTCTTAGAAGGTAATGCTAGGTCACATATTTTATATCTTTTATACTTTAAAAGGTACAAGTTTGAATGTTGAAAAGCTTTGACTTTTTTATTACCTTGATGTGAGGTAGCTGAAGTTACTATTGATCGGGTAAGTGGCTCACTGTCGTATGGCCATGTATTACCCTGCCTATTACAGTTGCTATACTTCGTAAATGACTTCCACAGAACTCTTCTTTCTGTCATTAAGTTGCACACGTCATCCTGCACCAAATCAACGAATTCTCATTTACGCCAGTAGTTTTAATAATGTGGCTTAGCGATATAAATATACAATTTTGACAGACATTTTCATTTTCATTCTACGTTCACTTAGCTTCTTACTCGTAATTACCTAGTAATCTTTGTGAAATGCTGCCCTAATTATGCGAAGCTTCAATACAGACTGCCACAGCAGACCGCGTTACAGTAGCAAATGAGTACTAACATTCAAACAAGGTCACCCGTTGTTAGTATTTAGCTTTTAAGTTACTATTCTGTTAGAATAAGTAAGTTCTTATTGAATAAGTATACGTTTTTACAATGTCTTTTGTAAAATTTAGCAGAAGTATCAAAACCTCAAAGTATCAAAATATCATAGAAACGAAACAAAATAAATGTGTAATACAAGATAACAATAATAATCAAAATCAACTATTCGAAAATTGAACTGCTTTCGGTTCAAAGATCACAAATATAATTTATTGAATCAAGATAAGATCACAAGGCGAGTCTTCAAACAACATTGTGTGTTTTGAAGGAAACATAATAAAACTGAACTGGGTTGCATTACAACAAAACGGATATTATGTTAAATGAAAAACTCACAGCGTGAAAGCAAAGTGCTTTTTGGTGAGTTTTGAAGACTTCTTTGAGTTATGGTGATAGATGATATTCGCCGTAACGGTTTATGATGAACGACGGATAAGCAATCAATACTCCACTGCAATCAGATCTGCAATCTGATGCTACAATGAGAGACGAGCTAGCAGTCTCGACCGCCCTAGGCCGTTTAGTAGAAGGCGCCCGGCCGCCCCTTCTGCTCATTTTGCAGCATAACCCTGCGATTATACCTACATAAATAATATGGATGCCGGCAGGTTTATTTTCAGATGGTTGCATCTTCAGGTCCACGAAGTGAGCTCGATAAGTTTTCTACGTCACCTTGTATATGTTAGGTTTTCGTTTGTACATTCATACAAGGAGTAACTTTGACAAAGTATGCAGAAAAACTAAACTATTAACGAGAATGCAAGAGCGACCGAAGCGTACTCGATAATGTTAGCTCTCCGTTTAGGGTTGATTAGATTTTATGTTGACCATTCATACAGAAATACGGTAGAACACATGTTTTATATCTTGGTCTAAACGCGAGGTAAAAATGTTAAGTCTAAAACATTGCTAGCCGTGATAACTGTACTATTTACTGAGCTGAGATATTGACAGCCGCAAGTGCAGGTTGGCCACCTCTTATATCTGGCCGCCCAGGCCCTGGTCTTTTCAGCCTTAGGGAAAGTCCGCCACTGGCTGCAAGGCTATATTCTATTTAAAACCGACTCCCACCTCACCCACACTTGCGAAATTTCGGCTATTGTAAACTGAACAAAACTGCCGAATCGCTAGTAATTAAAACAAAATGTAAAACCATAATAGCCATTAGCATAATAGGTTTCAGCTTTTGTGTTCGTATTATCGCCCTGACCCACGATTATCGAGCTTCAGTAGCTGTGACACTGTTGTTGTCTCTAGTATTGTTCAAACATAATGATTGGGATGATGCTATCTTATTTAACATCACTTTATGGTCCCTACCGAGCGGGCTCGTGGCTATGTGATAACAGCCGCACAGGTCGTTTGATCAGGTCAGGTCGTTCCCTGGATGGGTGAGCATCTTTACATAGGTACAGTCACGGACTTTAATTGATGAGCCACTTGCCACTGTTATTATTTTAACCGTGTAATGTAAATCGAGTTTAGTCGGTTATACTCCTACAGTCACGAGCAATAATATGTAAACACTTGGCAAAATACAAAAGCGATTTACTCGGGGAATTACGATCGCAACTTTGAAATACGATCTATTCCATAATAGTACGGGTTCCAATATACTATGTTCGTAATAACACAAAATTACAGTCAACACAGGAGGAGAAAAACACTTTTTAAAGTTACTAAGTGTATACATATTAGTGCTCGTGACTGTACATTCAGACACGGAAAGTCATGTCTTCGTATTAATTACACTTTCATCCAATATTTACGGTTGGCTAACCTGAGAGCCAGAACTACAAACTTGACAGCAGGGTCACTACCCAAATTCAACCAATTGCAAGTCTAGCATCCGTAACCCAGCGACAATTGTTTAGCTATAGCTTAGCGATAGTAACGTTAGCGAACGGAGAAATTATGATTGGTCATTTCGACATCGGAAAATCTTGGACCGCACGCTTAGCGAAACGCGAACGCTTAGCGTCCAAGATGTTGTTCATGACAATTATGATACTTTGGTCTTCAGAAAGGTTTTCAGAAATAACGAGTATTTAATAAGCTTTTTATTCAAAGGAGTCAGTATCAAATAGATTGGATAAATGTATGCAACATTGTATTGATTTATCATTGACAACTTATAACTCAACCTTCATCCTCTATGGATAAAACTATTTTCGATTATTAGTAATTTGTCATCTTGTTGACGGGCATGCGGTTTGAGTTCGTGTTTAATCGTGTAATATCGTGAATGTAAAAAACTGCAAAATTGCAAAGTTTGAAAGTGGGTCATCAATTAAAGTCCGTGACTGTACAAGGAAACCCCTCCGTGCCTCGGGAAACACATTAAAACGTTGGTCACAGCCGTCATTCGCGAATTTCAGACAGCCGTTTCGAGTCGTCAGAAGATTTAAAGTGTGACAACCACTCTTACGCAATTACTGAGTACCATAATACAAGGAGTATTATGGTACCCAGTAACTGCGTTGCGGAGGACAGATAGGCAGTCACTCCACGTAAAATATTGGGATCTGGGTAGACTGGCTAGCGGATAATGGTTGCCTAAATACGTCATCTACTCCACCATAAGTATTACTAGAGTACGGTACAGATTCTCTATTTAGACAAAATGTGTGTTCTAAGAGGTCAAGTCTTTGTCGTCGCTCATCCAAACGTGACCCATGTTACGCAAACAATTATCTACAATAATAGAACAGTTGCCTTCGGTAACATATTAAGTTATCGGTCGTTGCTTGAGTACTCAACCGTTTACCTATTGGTACCCACATCATATCAGTTAGCAACGTTATGGACTGTTTTGGCTTTTGAAAGTCAAAGTTTATTCCAAATTGGTGAAATTGGGGACTCAAATGTCACTGCGACCCTGTTCAGAGTTTACCCTGGTTGACCCTGGTCAGTTTCAATTTTGCCAGGAATGATATTAGTTTCGAGTAGGTACTGCTGATGTCTGTTTGCGAGTTTTTTAGGCTTGCGTTTTATGAGATATTTAAGCTGGAGTAGAATTAGCAGGAATTATTCGTTCTTCAGTTGTATTTATTTGTTTACTTTCAATTTCTTTCTTAATTTTCACAGCAAAAAAATATTTTCTAGCAAAAGTTCCTTCTAAAGTAAACATCACTTGATTTCTCTTAAATAGCTTGTAAACAAGTAAGGGAAAAAGTTGTTTCCGTTCGTCACTCACTTTCTGAATAAGATTACGCAAATGAGACTTCTGACTGACACGCCCATTAAAGTTAATGTCCACTTAAAATATATTAATAGTGTTAATTTATGTTGATTACATTTAATTTTTGAATTCACTATACTATTTTATGTTATGTTTTGGCTTCCCTTTTGCGAAGTTGCGAGATTTCATGTAGGTACCTATATTGTGTGTGTTACATTCACATAAAAACTCGCTTTTCCTTTTTTGGCCGTTATAATAGGCATCGATATGAACATACATATACCTACTTGTTTTGATGAATACATCAATACGAATCGTATTGATGTATTCATCAAACTTTAATAATAAAGATCGAATACAATACTGGGTTCAATTTGAATGGCAAAAAAGTTACAACTCTTTAAACTCAAATATTCCCGTACATGTTAACATACATATCATTATGAGTCATACAATATAGGTACCTAATATAATTTGATAGAATATTGGATCTATCTACCCACATGGGTATCTCTGACTTATCAACAGCTCTTTTCAATTTAGGCAAAGCGGTATCCGTCCCAAACCCTTTTCAGGAACCTCAATATGGCGCCTTCTTTGTGAACCATACACATTTGTTATACCTCATAAATTTAAATAAGTACCTCTAGAAAAAGTTTGAGTTCATTCGTTGCGTAGAACGGAAACGTCGCATGATTGGTATTGCGGTTAGAAGGTAAGGAGTTCTTCGTAAAGTTTCCTCAACTTTGGTGACTTGACCTCGAGGTTACTTGCGGCTTGGTCACTTATGTAACCGCCACTTAAACTAAGTGTGTTGACCGCGGAGACAACGTGATGGCTTTTATTAAGCGACGGAACAAACACTATTTCGTCGGTTTAGGTGAACAAAACTCAGTTACATAAAGATTTGCGTCGGTGCCAACTTCCTATGGGATCCTGCTTTCGTATTCATTTTCTTGTTTACACAATAATGCAGATCGTTGATTCGTGTAGAGGTTTTTGTTTTAACGTGACTTTGTTCCCAAAAATATTATTGCAAAAATAAATTTGCCAATATAATATAGGTCCATGTAGGTAGGCAGAAACCATTTTCGTAGAACCAACTCATAAGAAATCTTCGTTCTACACTTATCACAATAATAAAATGTTGATACTCACTTTCTAGGTAGCAAAATAGAAGTGAATATGATCTTGACCCTGGTGTGCACGGAGTTGGTGGCGAAGAGGTACCGGCAGCGGCGATGCGGTGGGTACAGTCCTGGGTACCCAGGACTGGCCAACACGCAGGCCCCTGGGCCCCGACATGACACATCTTGGTATAACCAATCACAGTCTGTGGGAGGAAAATGGTGGTCTAAAACTGGATAATTTGTAGACCTAGACTTGTGTCTAGATCTACAAATTATCCAGGTTTTAACAAGACGTAGAAGAAAGCATCATTATTCTAAAATGAGAGGTCGCTAATTATTCGAAAATAAACGTTTGGAACAAAGGCTTCAAACTATCATTGACAAAAAATTAAGTAGCCAAGAATATTTTAAGATCACTGTTAAATGGCATTCATCATTTCTTTTCCTGATGAAATAATGAGTAGAAAATGCACTGAGTATACTGACTGTTTGGTTTAAGGGTAAAAATAAAAACGGTTCTTAAATAGCACCATTAAAGTACTGTATGTTACAGATTACAGTTAAACCAATTTCAAACACATTAAACATTTCAGCGAAAAGTTGTTTCAGAGCACACGAGTTATTCCGCTAATATAAATGGGAAAATTACAGACATTATTACTAACACGCATCATTCGGCACGTATCATTTGCATGATTGGGTTTCAGAAATAAGTGAGATTCAGTTCAATCATACCAATACGCCGCTGAACTATTGTCGTGTAATAAATTTTGCAGTTTAAGTAAACTATGACTTTTTATTTTCATATTTATTGATAGTTAGTTATTTTATCAAAGTGCGTGTAAAGTGATAAAAGCACAGAGAGATACACCAAAAACAATTAAACTATAGTAACTTCCCCTCGCAAACCTTTTAAAAATCGAACGCTGTGTCATTTATTTTTCATAAAACAGGATCGTTATTCCCATTTGGCATCTATGTAGCCCAGTCTTTATCGACACAAAAAAGGTGAACTACGCAAACGCGCATGTAACTACGATTTTTGTTAGATCCCCTGTAGTTTACACCATAGTTAGCAACCCTAAAATCTGTGTGTAATCCCATAGTGCTAAAAAAACTGAGAATTTCTGGCACTTCAGTTTCAGTTTTTTTGAAAAATATACGTTAAGGACGCATTTTTAGGTATCTTTCTTCACAATCGACTACTGTAAACGTTCTGTTTCCTCGATGGTGTCAGAACCATTGTGCCCAATTAATAAATTTCGCAAAGATCAAATACACGTCTACTCGGTTATGCGGTCACCGGCCGATTTGAATTACAAAACTGAAGGGGAAGAAATTATATCAACTAAAAATTAAAGTACGTTATAGAATTTTGTGGACTGAGATACAAGAGATGATCTACTTCCTTTCATTTACCGTACACTCATAGGAAGCGGTAGATCCAAAAGTCGGGTCGCCAAATAAGAAAAATGCTTGGAACTTGAATGAGGGTACCACTTTTATTTTATGATTGATTCTAGTATTTGACCAATATTTTAAATTATGGTTCAGTATATCAAACAATACTAGAATCAATCATAAAATATAAGTTGTACCTACCCTCATTCAAGGTTACATGGCTCGGCGACCCGACTATAAACAAAACCGGGAAAACTACATAATAAGGTGTGTATTTGACGTATAACAAGTAAATAATATATATGCGTATACCATAATATTATGGGTTGAATAGAGGCAATAATTATAAGGCAACTTCTGACGAGGGTCTCCAACGCCTGTTACACTTGCGCTACTTCCGAAAATATCATGACAGGACTGCTATCCTATACTTATGTTAGTAGTTGTCACCATGTTTATGTCATCAACCGAGTATTGGAATACCTTTCAGGCTATATATATTATATTTACCTGAAGAAAGTTTTAATTACTCATATATTCTTATAAGATTTTCATGTAAAGGAATGTATCTTCAGAATTCGAGACTCGATTCTTTGAATGGATCGTTCATTACTATTGAAAACGTGTTCGAGGGAGTAGAAAAGTAAATGAATACGAGTGAACTGAAATACCTTTAATGAATAGATACATTGCAGTGTAAAAGACGATATTTTTGCAATTTATCATCACATGCTCATTAACACAGAACTGTAGGAGTATACTAAAGATATCACAACTAGATACCATTTTATATCCAGCTTCAGTTTATTACTAAGAAAGTATTTTTTCGTTACAATCCTTATAATAAAACGTAAAAGTACTGAAGAGCTTCTAGGGTACGTTGACAGTAGCTATTTCAATATTTAGAGCACGTTTAGTTTCATACAAGCCAAATACACATAGTTGGCAGTAGTATCCTCTTTCACAATGAAAACGTTATATCTACAGTGACAACCCTGTAAGTACCACAACGGGCCAAGGACGTAAAACCGGAAGCCACTATTATATCCCCACAATATGGACGAAGGAAATGGTCATCTGCTTGTTAGTGAGGTCCCTCTTTAGGAGGGATCATCGGTGGGAGGCCACCGATGATCCTTAGAGAGGATAAGGCTGGATAAAGAATAGCCAAACATGTGTCAGCCTTTATTTGACCTGTCTCATTAGCAATAATTCAACTGAAAGACAAAAGAGGCCTAATACTGGTACAAAAACTGACGGCCATATTGTAAAGGTGAATTATTCAGTGAATGGCCGCCGTAATTTTTCTTAAAGAGCAATTTTCGGCACATTCATAATGTTTTCATGTAAAAACTTGTTTTCTTAAAGCAAATTGTGAAATAAAACCGGGTAAGGCCTTTTGAAAAATACAACATCCTTTGAGAGTAGAGTTCTTACGTAAATATTAGGTGTTAAGTTTCGGAATTAGGATGAAATCTAAATATAAAAAATATCTCGCTTAGGAATAAAAATTATCAGAAAAACCATTTCCCACCTTTAATGTATTTACTGCTGTTGATAAAAACACAGTGGATATCTAATGTTTTTATGTTAATATTTACCTGTATGGGGTATTCGCGAGCCGCCCCTCGGGTGAAACCCAACGCCTTGGGTATTACTTAGCGACGTGAAACTGAAGAACGCGAGGAACTGTGATCTCACAGTCTTTTCTGTTATCCTGGTAACAAAGGACTGTGTTAAAGGCGTTTATTAATGTTTGATAAGCTAGTAGTAGGGTTCACAAATAATAAAAATGGTTAGGTATTCTGGCTGTAAATAGGCTGTTAAATTTTACTCTTTATTAAGTATTCAAACTACGTCGAATAATACACCAGCAAGTTTGTAACACGATTATTCACAGTTTTGCGACTGCGCTACTCTTAAAACAAATTGTAGTAGCATATTATATTAACTGGCATAAAATGTTCACCACACATCTAGTGCTCGGCGCGCGACGCCAGCCAGTACGTAAGTTCATAAAATCAAGCAATTCAACGTCGTCAGCTGACAAGAGCATTTGCAGCACTCCCTGACAACCGGCCACAATTCCGAATCGAGCATTACCGGTTCCGCTGTGACGACCTTTTGTTCCGACTCCGACTGCCGCTCACTACCGGAATTCGCGTTTCCGAACCGAACTGCAAATGGAGATAAATTCTGAAATGCTCCACGCGGCCGCATCGCTTCACTATCCGGAAATAATGCTCATTTGAGTGCCTGCCGTTCCCATTAGCGAATGAAAATGTAATTAATTATTGTTCATTTTGGTTGGATTCATTACCACCACGCGAGTAGACCGGATTGCTTAACGAGTTACGTTTAATGATCGATGAAGCTACACGCGTACGGTTTTGATATCAGCTATAAATATGTAGATAGGAGTGAGTAGGAGGATAATGTCCGCATTCTGATATCCGTGGCGGAGGTTTTCCGCCAATAATGAGTTTATTCTGATACCGATGTACAGTGGTCCTCAAAATACTTATACCTTTGCATGTACAACATTAGGTAAAACGTGTGAGGGTTGGTCGCGATTACAATAAGTGCTTGCGCAGCTTTTATGCTTATCGAAGACCTAAGTATACTAATTAAGAAGGAAAATGTTTAAAAATAGAATTTGAAGAGCAGCCTGTTCAAACTTTGCTTACCTTACTGAATCAACAGAGCAACAATGTAGGAACGGTAACGACCATTTAATTTGCCATTTAGGATAGTTGAAATGCTGAATTTTATTTGTGTTGCTTTTCATAGTCATTTACGTACTGGTATTATTTTATCGCATTAACGTGCTGCAGCAGCGTTGTGTAGAAAATGTGTAAGGAATTCGCGCTGGTTTTCACCGGCTTTCAACTGGCTTTTTTGGCCAATCTAGTGGCCAATAACGGTCTCACCTACTTACCTAAACTCTAAAGTAGAAGCGCCATGGTCTGCGAACAGCACCACGGGTGGGGTGTACCGCTCGTTGGCACCACACAGCCGGGTCTCGGCTGCACCGCCCGCCGGCACTGCGCTTGCGCTGCTCAACTGCAGCCAACCTCCCACGCAGCTGGTCAAAGAAAATATGTTTTAGTTCAAATTTTCTTTCAAATTTTTAAAGAAAAATATGCTTCAATTAACTTCGGCACGTGTGTGTATTTGTATTCCTATCAACCAAAAGTAACAGTCGTGTAGATCCCATCGTGAAATTATTATTTAATGGCGGAACGAAATGAACAAAAATATGTGCTACCGCCAACGCATACATACGAAATAAAATATTGTGCACAACATAATCCAAACATATTTGTCTTGGATCCGACAACGACTATTGCACTCGCTGTGGGCAAGTCACCGCTGCCAAAAATGTTATAAGTATACGCTTAACTTGCATAAAAATATACGCGACATTATGTGCTCACAAATACAAGAGACTTTACAAAATTCTACTTTATGCTACTGCATTATCGGGATTCAGCAAATACTCCCGTATTCATAGTCAGGTAGCCAGCACATTAATCAAATACCGTGTGCATTTCTGAGGTTCCGGGTATTGCGACAATACGGATATAATATGCACCGCGGCTGATAGTGTTAGGTCTGAAGCTTTGTCTAGTGTAGAGCGAATGGTTAGAATCTCAGTTATGTGCTCATGTATGATCGGCATCCAATCATCGGCCTGCGTGACTAAGACACTAATAACTATATGATGACATCATGCTTGATGACTCTATTTTGGGTTAAGACTGTAAGTAATAAAGGTAACTTTGTCCCATTATGATCGGCATAGCGACAGATATAGGTGGAGAGGTGAAACGAGCTAGATACCTATAGACAGCGTACTGAGTTAAGTAGAAAAAGGAAATGGAAGCCATTGGTCTGCGGTAGGACAAAACAGGCTGAAAATAAATAACTAAAAGCCTCAGTGCTTTTTACCATCGCATTATTTATTTAGATTCTTTGCAAGCTTTTAATGGGCCTTACAAAGCACATTGTAATACACGTATCAAACGATATATTAACATGGACGGTGTCTATCCTAAGACAATCTTCTGGAAATATTCAATTTGACAGGACATTGATCATAGCAGTGTGGAGAAACCTCGGACCCGTCACACCCGATTCTTTCCCACCAATCACGTCCCGGTTCATATAACTCTCATACATGTTCAGCGAAACTATGATTCCGATCGAAGGATCTGATTTTATGGATTGCTTTTTGGGATTCTGCATGTGACAAGGATTTTGACTGGTCCATCTGTCGGCGGCCTGTCACAAAAATTTTCTACACCCTGTTGCTGTTCAACATTTTCTAAAAAAAGATGTCAAGGCGAGATGCAAGAGATTCTTACAGCTTAAGTAGGTATTATACGTTTCAGCAAATAAATGTCATCCCCTGATTAAACTTTATGCGTGGTCGGATTAATCGATTTTGATTTATTAAATTACCTTTTTGTTATCCAATTTCTACATATAAAAAAAATGCTTGTAATAGCAAAATAGTGACCAAAGCGTACCATGCAGCTGAACCCAATTGTTTTATAGGTATTAATTGCCGTGTAATTTAAATGGTTAATGGGTGATAACCGAAATTAATGTAATACGTAGATGAAGCATAACTTTGAATCATTTATGTCCAGAACTTAAAACCCGTGTGTTCATATGTAATAGACCAGTAAATCAGGATAGTTCAATCGGAACTTAGTTTCCAATTGCATAGATAATTTCGGATTGAATTCATTGCTTTTCAATTAAGCTAAATATGTCAGTCAGCCGCAAGAGGAATTATAGGCTGATGTTTTAAATGGAGTTAGAATATTAATATTGGATTTCAGATAATAACGCTATTTGTATTCTCAAACGATAATAATATTTGTTGCGACTGAAAGTAGAAATTGACTTGGTATCAAAATGTGTTTACTGAAATCGTGATCTGAATAAAGATACTTCATCAATTTCTTTGCGTAAAAATAATAGTCTCCTCTGAAGTGGACTTGAGATTTTCAACGTAAGAGAGAGAGAAAGAATGAGTGGTTAGTTTATTCATATTCAGTATCAAACAAACATTTTATATGTTGGTGCAACTGCTTCATGCCTCTGAAACCACGTAATGTGTCGGTACTGTGCCTGATCTCTCTAGTCATGTCGGATTGCTGTACCATGAGACTGTGAAAGAAACAACAAGAGAGACAGCACAAGCTGTGTTTGCGTACATACACGTGCACTATTATAATAAAATTATCTCCTGCGTTCTTGGCTCCGTTGAGAAAGACCGCCGTGACCAAAATTCTGTCAGTAAGAAATTAATATATTTTATTCATCAAATAAATTACCTGGTGCCATTAAACTTGCCCACGGACACGAGCCGGTACAGCTGTATCTCGACTCGCTGGCCAGCGTCTGGTTGCAAGAAGTAGGAACACGCACCAGGGCCCTCGATGGAAGGCGACTTGATCTGACCGAACGTCTTGCCAGACTTGCTCTTGAGGATTCGGGAGTCGATTGTGATGTTACACACTGAAAGGATATGTGTATTTAGAACAAATTCATGTGCCAGCTGCTAACATTTTTAATTTAAGTATAACTGAGGAGTTTTGGTACCTATACTATAAAGCATATTCTATCTTTCTATCTATATGTCGCAGTAAAATGGTTATAGCCGTGATATAGACGTAATATAGTTATATGAAAGCGGATCATAACTGTTCTATGATACGAGCACGATCTAGTAATATAACTATTAGGGCACTCCGACCAAATAGGTTAGGTTAGAACTGTGACCAACTACGTCAAAATTGGTCGTAGTAACAAAATTTGAACACTCCGACAGTTATGAACCGTTTTCTTTTATATAACTAGATTACGGTATATAGCTATATCCCTAGGGATATAACCATATCACGGCTTCAACTATCTTACTGCGATATATATCTGGGGTTGCTATGTAAAAAAGTTAGAAAATAAATCATTCATTGCGTGGTTGATTAGATTAGGTACTAGTTCGGGCAAAAAGTATTGCGTACCTACCTAATTTAATTTCTCTGGTAGAAAAACTTTCAGTTCTGATTCGAGATTGGTATTTCTCCGATAAATGGATAAGATCACTTAATATATATTCTTAAAACCTAATTTGACCTATGGGACAAGATAGTTCTGCACATTATCTTAGTACCTACGTAGAAGTACCTATCCCGAACGGGTTCATAAACGTGATGACGACGATCTCTTAACAATATTGAAAGTGATTGATAAGGGTTTGACTATACTATTTTACGTCGATTAGAAGCCAGTTGATTTCATCAGATCCATTACCTAGAACGATAAAACAGTGTTTATCGACAATGTGTTGATACTAGACCACATATCAGATAAAGGGATCCTAAAGCTGCTGTGTAATAACAACCGCCGTAATATTGATAGATTCAACAATGGAGCACTTTGCTAAACAAATGGATTATAATTGCAGTCCGTTTCGATCTATGGGTTGTTATAAATTGAATGGGTTAACGAACTAAATTCCGCTTCGTGATAAAATGTGTATTGCAGCTTATTGTATCTGGTGACATATTTAATTTCTAAATAATCGACATCTAATAAAAACAAGTAAGTCTCGATATTGGTGTAGATTCCGAAAAATCTTCTACCTTTTTATGGACACTGAATCCTTATATCCGTAGTAAGCCTTTGAATATATTTCAGCCCCTCCAGATATATTCAAGCACTTATCTGTCATATTAAAATGTCTGTTCCATTTCAAATCTTTTAATGTATCCGAGTGTTCGTTGCCTTTTCAGATAGATACATTGCTCGGAAGCACTCGAAGATGTCCCAACACTTCGCATGACCAAAAGGCTCTTTTGTTTTTTGGTCGATGAATTGCACTTAGCTATTCAACATGGCAACGTTGATAGTGTTCCAGGCACTTTATCTACTAAACGCATATTTTAAAACCTAATTTACCTTAGAGTAGATATTTTTATGATAATCTTTAATTGAGAAGTTAAATGTGTAGGTAGCTGAACTATAATTGCCACGTTGATTTCGTGGTCACAAGCGCGACTACTGAGCTGGGGTCCTGGGTTCAATTCCCGGGTCGGGCAAAAAGTTATTGGGTTTTTCTATTAGGAAATATTCAGTAGCAGATGGAGTTTGGAAGTTGGTGGTGTGACGTGCCTCGGATAGCACGTTAAGCCGTTGGTCCTGCGCCTGATCTCTTCCCGGTCATGTCGGATTGCCTATCCTATCGGACTATGAGAGTTTATAGGAACAGAGAGTGCACCTGTGTTTGCGCACACACTTGTGCACTATAATATCAGTCTCCTGCGTACTTGGCAAATCTCCGTTGAGATTGGCCACCGTGGTCGAAATTCGGTCAAGAGGATTTATTTGCTCGAATTGCTATGGGATAGTAATATAAGCTAAGAATTTTGGAACTTTTAGTTTTTATTTCCCTCGCACCAAGATATTGCGTCGAATTAGGTAATATTCAAATCAGAGTTTAGTTTATTTCAGAAAAAAAATGTACATTATGATATCAGTGTGCTGTGTAATGGTCAATGCACACGCGTTTCATACGACGATTTTCAACACACTTGCGGGGAAAAAAACAGACTTGTTGTAAGAACATAAGCTACAACAACGTAATTATAGAGATGATACATTTAGATTTATACAGTTCAACTGACCTTTTTTGCCAGGTACTGACTATCCGGAGCTTCTTTTTAAATTTTTCAACGTCGGTTGGTGACAATACTTTAGATTTCTTATGTTTGATAATAATTAACCACCCAACGAAAATGTTAACAAATGTTTATGGAAAAAGGCGCGCTGGTTATATTTTTCCGCGCGCGCAAGTGTAAATAAAGGCACTAGCAAAACCGCTAAACAGCCTATATAAAAATTATAACTGTGCGTTTGCACTGGCGAAACATTCACAACAAAACATGTTGAAATCTTTAGTTTTTGTCAAAGTTCCATACAATATTTGACAGGAACTAGAGATTTCACACAAAATAATGTTTTGAATAAGAAAATTATTTACACAGTAGGCATAAAAGGCATGAAAGTCTCTTTGATGAGATTTATAAAAGCGCACATCTCCAACTATTTAAAATAGTATAGGATAGTACATACTAATTCCATGCTGTCATGTCATTACTCCAACTAGTAAAAAGATTCCCGAGGCGCACATTACCGCACTAGTGCGGTAGTATAAAGTAAAAAGCACGCGTGTTTAATACACTGCATTATGAACCTAAGAGCCAATTTACGAGCAAATCGTGAAGTTTGTGCTATTATAACATTTTCAACACATTTAACACAGATAAGTTACAACTTATAATATTATGTTTTGTCTGAAATCTTCCTTATTCCTATTTACTGTCCAAGATTTGTTATTGTGCCGTGTGTA
Source organism: Xanthia togata (assembly GCA_963853775.1). Taxonomy (NCBI): domain Eukaryota; kingdom Metazoa; phylum Arthropoda; class Insecta; order Lepidoptera; family Noctuidae; genus Xanthia; species Xanthia togata. The sequence continues at coordinate 12,489,829 of OY970792.1, read as the reverse complement.
TCGTACCATAGAATTAAAAATATTAATTTTCCACCGGAAAAGGAAACATATCAATGATAGCTTGGCGCTCTGCCAGCCACATAGATAATAATTGAATTTCTTGTAACAAAGATACATCTTGTCTGTGGAGAACAGTAATTTTGTGCGGAATAAAACTGGAAGAAAAATAAAAGCTAAGTGTGGTGGATACAACATGGAACCTATTAAGACTCTCATATACAACGACCAATTAGCTGTACTTTAACATCTGTTGCGGTCGTGCAGAAGAACTGCTAGAAGAAGTTAGTTATCTATTGAAATAAATTACTAACTTATGTACATGTCTGGTTCTCAAAACATGAGAGAGACTACTAGTGAGTGACTACTACTATTTGTGGGCTTATTCATGTTCAGCAAAGGGAATTCTATTTGAGCATTAAGACAAAAAATTCACAATCCGTGTACCCAGAGTCTTTCCCAAAGACTCTATACAGATGGTAATTCTTTTCATGAATTTTTTGCAAAAAAACGTACCTTACACCTATCTACTGATATTACCGTTTATTCAAATCCTTGTTTCCAACAACAATTGATGTTATTGTAAAATAATATGCATAGTGTAAATACGGGTAAGTTGATTTCAGAATGAGACACATTAACGACTATTGAATTTCTGAAGTTATAGCGGAAAGTGAACTTTAAAAGAAGGCATTACAGTTATTTTTCCAACAAAAAAAAAACATGTTTGAAATTGTTTACTTGCCCTTAAATCATGATATTTTAGAACATGTCATTATCAGTTTTTCCCAACTATGTTGTAGTGGATTTCCAATCCAACCGACTGCTCACTATCAATCGTGAACGAATCCGCCGTGGCGCCACAGTTCGACAAGACTGTCTTTAAGGAGAACCGCGGACGACTTTCTATCGCACAGAACCTAGTTACTGGGTAAAACGATAAGGTTAACTTATAAGGGCACAGGTACATGACACAAAATTATCAACTCCACTTACTATTAGCACAATACTGCTCCATGCCGCATTGAGCGCAGCGCGCAGGCGCGACGTCCCCACATGGACAGGCGCCGTCGCGCACGCAGCATGCGCAGTCATCGCCATCGCCGCCAGGACACGCGCAACCCGTCGATGACTGCGTCCACAGATCTACTTGACCTATGAACAGAAAACGTGTTTTTTCCTAACTCCTACTAAGGAGAAAAAGCTTGACTTTGGTATTGGCGGTGTTCATGTATCAGAAAAGGATTAAAGCAGTCTTCCCTCAGTTATCAGAAGATTGGGAAATTTACCTTTCGTTGTACCCATCATTTGAACTGGTGCAGAGTTCGAAGTATTGCGATGGGGCTTAGTTAGTATATAAGAAAAACGCAGGGCTTTATATTACTCTCGGATGAGTTACAGTTGATGTATATATTTTTAAGGAGTTAGGCAACTTTTTAAGGGATTTAGCGACATTATTTTGTAATCTAGTTATACTCACTGCTGCCGTCGAGGAAAATCGGCGTCCACGCAATCTGTGCGGTGCAAGCGGCGCACGCGGCGAGCAGCAGCAGCGGCAGCGGCGGTCGCATGGTGCAGTCACCGCACACCTCGCCCCGCCCCCCTCCCGCGCCGCCTTCGCATTTGCACCCCCTCAAACACTCTCACAACTACACACGAACACAAGCACACTGTTCACACAACGCACGAATCGCATTTTCGCACAAACTTTTTCTAAAATATTTTTTATTTCACTATAGTTTATTGCGGTTTTATTAGAAATCTTCGAGATCTTTCGTTTTCCGTTTGATTGCGTGACGGATTTTCGCCGGCATGTAGTCTGCAACAAAATATTATCTCTGTTACGCCTTATTACGCTCTGATAGGCGAGAATCAAAGTAATAACGCTAAATTGATCGTTCATCTTTATGTCTGGTACAGATTTCGTTCATTTGTTGCGGGAAACTTGCGGGAAACACACCTGAAAACTTATTGGCAGTAATAAGACTAAACAAAGAATGAGTATGTAAGTGGATTGCTTTGTCGTTTGTAATTCAGAGGTTTTTATTCCTTTCATGTGTGTAATAAAATAATCATAATTAGTTTGGTTACTAATGATGCCGTCTGAAAAGTTTGGGGTGACAAAGTGCCTACCTATTTACGATTTCGACACACTTTTCGCCAATGCGCAATGGTGAGGTATTTAGCCTTGATTGTGTTATAAGGGGTCGCTAGACGCCTGGAGGACACGGTGGAGCATACGGTGGAGGTCTGCCCGGCTTGGGCAGAGCCTCGCCGTGTCCTCGTAGAGGCGACCGGTGGCGGGAATCTCTCGCGTCCGGCCCTGGTCCGGGCCATGGTACAGAGTGAGAGGGCATGGGAGGCCATCACGTCCTTCTGCGAAGCAGTAATACTCGCAAAGTAGGAGGTGGAACGCGTGAGGGAGAGGCAAATTTCGCGCCTTCACGCCCCTAGCCGCCGTAGGAGACGCCCTGGGTGTCAGGAATCACAGGCCGATTCCCGGCCACCGTAGACGCGGGCTTGCGGACGGTGAGTAATCGGTAGCTAGCCATCTGATAAGGACCAGGCCCAGGTCGACGGCGCGTTGTGTTCCACGCGTGCCTTAAAGAGATGTTAGCACAACTGAAGGGGTCCGATTGGACTGATGCCTGCCGGGGTTGCGGGATAGTCCGAAAGGGATACCGTGACCCCTGGCAACGTACAGGCAACTGAAGGAACACGGGTGGGTTTAAGTCAGTAAGAGTCTGACACGCCCTCCGGCGGGAGAAGTAATTTGATAATTTCCCACTCAAAAAAAGGGGTCGCTAGATGAAAACTGTAACTTTTTAAACATTTCAAACATTGCTTGACGTAGCAAAGCAGCAAAAAAATCTAGTAAATTATGCTACGACCGGGAGCAAACTTTCGATATTAACCACAACTTATATCCCCTTTTCTCTAAGTCCTTTTCTATTTCCACATATCCGGCGTCGGCTTTTCGGCAGCCGGAGCCTGTGAAAAAGTTTAAAGGCACTGCTGACGCCCTGACCGAAGATGCCTGTACACTTGCATAACAGTAGCTCGGCTAGCCCCGACTAGTCTAGGTCACACTTTTTTTTTTTTTTTTTTGTGTGAAATCATTAATGACTTCTCCCGCTCTGGGTGGAGCGGGAGGGCGTGTTAGACTCTTACTGACTAAAACCCACCCGTGTTCCTTCAGTTGCCTGTGCAAAGCCCACAAAGGTCACGGTATCCCTTTCGGACTTTCCCGCAACCCCGGCAGAGGTCACACGATGAGAGTAGTGTCATGATTTCCAAATATTAATAAGATTTGTAGTGATTTTAAATCTATACGGAAATTCTACAGGATAGATTCTTTTCAAATTTTGCATAGATATTCCCTGTCCCTGTCTGGTCAAACTGTGGGGTATAAACGCTATTTGTAATGGGGGATGAGCAATCTTAAGTATATTATGGTCATATTCTTCTCCGCAAAATTTAAAAGGACACGCCAAAAGGTTACAATATTGCATATAGTAATCAATTGAACTTTTTAAATCATTATCATCACCTTTATGGAGCTAAGCAGTCAATCGTGGAATATATAGGAACGGCTATTTTAACAATCTTTCGACAAAGCAAATAACTAAGCGGTTGGACGATTGATTTGCACACTTGTGGTTGAACGTTTGATTTGCTTTAACTATTGGTAAATTTGTGATTCCTTTTTTTTACTATTGGTATTTTATGTTTTTTTTTTTTTTCCTTTTTGTTATACTAATATGTATACAATAGTTCGTAGATCGTATTCATTCGCTAAAAAAGGAAAACTTCGTTAACAATGGGAGATTGCTACAGACGGTGGACGTGAAATTTTGAAGTTGAAAATTGCTACGTGTGTACCTAGCATTATTTACCTGTTTTTTCACTTAGTAAAAATCGCATAAAATAAATAAACGATCACGTTTTTTCAAATTATTTGCGGTTATTACTTCACACAGTACGGGGCCCAACGTCGTTTGCGTTCCTGAGGTCAGTTGATGATGCAGACTATCCCACATTCCACGCAGCCTGCGTAGCTCGTCATCTTATTGACGGTGACCAACACTGGAATGACACTGGCGGAAGCAAAGAGTACTATGCCAGCGTCACCGACAATCCCAGTTCTCTCCGACATTTTTTTGCCATCATTTTAGTGTTTTTGGTGGAGGAGCTCGTGGCTAAGTAATAACTGCAGCACGGGTCGATCCGTCAGGTTAAGCTACGCTTGCCGGAGTTGGTCTGTGGATGGGTGACTATCTTTACGTACCGAGACTCCTCCGTGCCTCGGAAAGCACGTTAAGCCGTTGGTCCCGGATGTCATTCGTGGACCTTTGGCAGTCGTTACGGGTCGTCAGAAGCCCGAAAGTCTGACAACCAGTCTTACCAAGGGGTATCGTATCACCCAATTACTGGGTTATGCAGGTCAGATAGGCAGTCGCTCCATATAAAATACTGGTATTCAGCTGCATCCGGTTAGACTGGAAGCTGACCCCAACGTAGTTGGGAAAAGGCTAGGCAGATGATGATTTTAGTGTTTTTGGTGGAATCGCAAATTGAGAGGTAATGAGGTCCAGTATTCGCGCCAATGATTACGGAGCCGGTAACCTATACTTGAAAAATAAAAGTCTTCGGAGGATGATACCGATATTTCTCCCACAATAGAACTGGGTATTGTGGGAGAAATATCGGTATCATCCTCCGAAGACTTTTTACGACCTTAGCGGCGTACTACTGAGGGTGAAATATTTGAACAAAATGATGAACGCGTTCAAGACGTGGTCATTTCCATCGGTGGCAATCCACTGATCAAGTATAGGTTACCGGCTCCATAATCATTGGCGCGAATACTGGACCTCATTACCTCTCAATGGTGAATACTGGACCTAACCTAGGACTATAAATGATGGTTCAGCAGGATCTAGTCATTTCTCTGTATTGCCACGTGATGTTGCCAGTTGATATCATAATAGCACAAAATGTGCATGGCTAAGGTCAAATAAAGAGTATGTGTAGTGTAAAATATATAAAAGACAATTTATGATATCTTCAAATAATCTAGTTCTACAACTACTAAATAAAATCCATAAGTATGTTGCAGTAAAATAGAGCCACAGTTGGAATTTATAAAATCTAGCATAACTGATTATATTACTGTGACATAATTTTTATTATATTTGAAAATGAAACACTTGAATTATTAATAGACTTTACTTACAAGAATATAGCCGCCAAATTGTTAGGGCATAAAAGAAAAAAATACACAAATAATTTAAGGACTTTCACAAATACTTCTTTAAGAGAATTATTAGCATCATCAGCAATAGTTACAGCAGCTTCCCGGGTCCTCAGGATGCGCGTACACACCGTCTACGTACTGACACTCGAGACACTGCGGCTGATACGGACTGCAAGGCTGACATTGTTCAGAAGCCCAACACGGTTCACAATTCGGAGGTTTCTTTCTCTCGAAGTGGAAGCAACAATTCCCCTGTTTATAAACAAAAATAACTTTAAAAAATCCTAAAAAATAAATGGAGCGAAAAGCGACTGGAAGATCAAGAATTCATCCGGAACTAACAAATAAAATTCAAATTTAATTTAAAAATCTCTACGAGGGGTGGCAATCTTCTTATTTGCATAAGCAGATAAGTTTCTGAACTGGAATCCCGTAAATTAATTAACTTTGCAGGTAAAAAAGCACGAATCGTAAGTCGCAAATTCCTATCCAGAAAGTTTCCGTGTTTCGGATAATAACTACGCTTTCTGTTAATTACTGGGCTTAGACGAGGAGTGTTCAAAGTTTAAATTCAGTTAGAGATCTGTTAATTTTCTTTCGCGTAAAAGGATGCCAAATGGCCCAGGTGATGGTGTGTACAATTCGTTGAATATTCATTTGCGAAATCGACCTCAAGTTTGCGGCTCGCCGCGGATTAGAGAACCATCACGTTAAGAGATTAAACTTTAATTAAACTGTCAAGTATGTCAAACAATAAAATGTTTATTTAACTAGACAAGAGCAAGTCAGCGGGTGTTTCGTGTACAGAGCCGGCCTAATTCTGCGAGCCTTCGGATTACAGGGTCCAATCACAAAGAGTCGTATCTTCAGCCCCAGTCGAAAATAAATCCCCAGCTGAACCCATGTCGCGTTCACCGAATAAACATTGTGGTCCGCGAGACGGCACGATCGATGTCAAAAACACACCAAACAGGCGTACTCCAAATAACATCTAATCTCACGTAAATAGCTCGTAAATAGTGGAGCAATTTAATTAAAATTCTAATTCTACGGATAATCCGATTCTTAAACACACATTTTGAAGTTGACAAATTCTGTAATTTGGTTGAGACTGAGAACTAGGAGGTTCCTTTAACTTAGTTAATGTTGCTTTGGTCGTAGATTCATTTGATAGTATTTATGTTTTCAAATGTACCTATGCATAATTTGATACGTTTGTACGTTGGGTATGTTTCAATGCTTTAGCTTAAACATTAATATTATAAAGACAATCATAAACAATTTATGTACCTATTTAATTTTTTTATGTTTCAATGCCTTAAATTTTAAGGTTGTGCACATATCAGATTATTGATAAAATTATATAAAATTCCGGATTCCTACCAGTACATTTGGGCATTCCCAAAGCATAAAGACATATTTAAACCGAACTCATATTGACTTGCGTTTTGGGATGCAATTATTTAGCTTGCGACGAATTAATTTGTTCCGAACTTTTCGGATTTTTATTAAAGAATTCAAATCTCATTTTCCGGTTGTGGTCTACGGTGGATTCATTTTTCTAGCACTGGCTGGGTTTGTAATGAAATTGAATTTCTCCTCGGCGTCACCGACGGCATTTATTCGGCTTTTTGCTTTGGCTTCGACTTCTAAAAGGATATTGCGTGGGAATCAATTCAGGTGGCGGTTTTCCATCCTCCTACTGAATATTAATTTTTCATAAAATACCGCGCCGAGTTCAATTGGAATCAACCGAAGGAAGTTATTCGTTAAGGAAGAATTATTATAAGACTCCAGAGGTATTTCTTCCGAAGAATAAATTAAGCTCAAAATGATCCCAAGATCGCTAAACCTAAAATGTTATACCTTATTTTCTAATACTGAAATGGTACCTAGGGATTAGTTGTTTGAATAGGAATATACCCGTTCATCTTCGGCATGGAACCGTCGTATTTCGTTATGAGGGTCTGCTGCATATGACGACACCACGAAAGGTTTCCGCTTGCGCGTCCCGCAAGCCACCTCACAAGCGCGGCGCATCAGCACCGTCGGTTGATTTGCCTGAAACAATGCAAAAATCCATTTCACTATGATCTATTTTTAAAACAACGATCCTACTTGGTCCTGTCAAATCACGTAGGGAGAAAAAATAATATTTCATGCGGAAAGAAGAAGAAGATAAGAAAACCCGTACGACGTAACCCTTGCAATAATACAAAAAACGCCGCTTACATAAGGTGGTTGCAATAATTATTGTGGTATTATTTATTAACAATCTCTTCAGTTAGCTTAGTTCTAGTTAGTACTAGTCGTCCAATATATCTTCAAGTTTCACTTCAATAGGCGTCTTGCGGCGAGCCAGGTCTAGTGCGTGTTTGTGGGAATAAAGAGGTACTTTGACTGCGTCGGCGACTTTGACAGGGTTCACGCAGACTTCACACTCGACGGACACGTCTCGTGGTTGCCTTACAAGGAAATTCGCAGTGCCTTGCGTGGAGTGCTCAACGTCTTGCAATCCATTGCGCTTGAACGCGCTCACGGGGAACTTTCGCACCTGCAATGGACCAGACAGTTGCAGTTTAGTTACGCCCTACTAAGGCATTGTGAATTTCCCGTTATTTACGCAATTCGGTATTTTCGGTATTCAAACAAAAATATGGTGAAAGAGTACAAATTCAGTTTGAAGGCTGTTTCTGAATGTATTACACTAAAGCATGTTCTAGCTACCTATTCATCTATCTATCTAGGTATCTATTTGAATGCATCACAGTAATGATAACAAATGCGTGACTTATCATAGCTCTTTTAAGCCTTAATAAACGCTACTCATTACTTAAATTACGCACCATAGAAGTAAGTAGTCAGTGCTGCCTTTTAAGTACGCAACATTTCTTCGTCGGTTTGACAGGGATGGAAAGAGGGTAGTAGCTCCACAGCTTAGTTTCCCAACACTTGCGAATGTATGAAATACTGCCGCACTCATTGTATTGGTGATCTTGAATTCCGTTTCGTCTTAGCGAAGATGAAGGCAGAAGCTTTACCTGCCAGGTGCATACTTTTTCTTATTTTTCTTTAAACAAGGTTGATCGCTAAATGGGTACATATCTACGCTTAGTAAGACTAATTCTTTTTATCCTTTCTCCTTCTAACAGGAAGCATTTCTTGTGTGATTCTTGGGTACAGTCTACACATAGGTTCAACGGTGGTGTAGACACAAGATGCGCCGTTTGGTCCTTCACCCGCACATAAGTATCGGATAGCTCCGCGATACCCATGCAATTGATCCTGCATTCCATTGCGACGGTACGCTGACTGAGGGAGTCTACCATAACGTGTCGGAACATACCGTTCCTGAAACTAACAACAGAACAATGGGAAACGAAAATATTCACAAAGACACGGTAATGTGGCAGATCCACTGAATAATTCAAGCAGGTATGTTCAGAAAACAGTTCATCGTAATTCTTTTATACCCGAGCTTTGATTCAAGGAAGAAATTTGAAAATAGGACTTTATATTGATTATGTAGTGTTTTTCTCAAAACATGACACTGGCTACATACAACCAGTTTCAGTTAGTACTTAACACCTCTGCTAACTTCTTCAAAAAATACAGGCGTGTTGTTATCCTACTAATATTATAAAGGCGAAAGTTTGTGAGTGTGTATGTTTGTCTCTTCTTCACGCAAAAACTACGGAACGGATTTGAATAACATTTGGCATACAGATAGTATATAACCATGATTAACACATAGTATGCTTATTTCTCGATATTCTTACGGGATCGAAACTTATGCGGGTGAAACCATGGGGCGCAGCTAGTGTTATATATATGTTGGTTTCAGCACGGGCACTATATGGGTGGTATAAAAGTGATATATAGTGGTGTGGATTTCTCGACGGCATAAAGTCGGAAGGACTTTATATATGCGGCATATGCGGCTTATGCGGCTTATGCGGCATATGCGGCTTTAAGAATCTGACACTAGGTTAGTCACTAACTACACAAAAAGAAAAAGAAGAAGCACGTGTACTTAAACATTATATTCAGGTTACTTTAAAACTATCTAAAGTAAGTAGATATACCTAATACTTTCTCTATTTAAAAAAAACTGTGTTCTACACGGTATTTACGTAAACAAACGAAGTGAACTTGAATCTACTTCTATTTTAATCGAAAAATCTTTGACTAACTCAACGAGATAACACCATTCATGAACATAACTTACAATTCGTCCATCTTCGTATCGGTAGCAAGGCATTATATACTTTGTCTTGACTGGTTTGCAAGGTGGTGGCTGGTAGCAACAAGAGTCACAGCTCGGTGCACATACGGCGTGCCGGACCTTTGGGGAACAACAGCCTTTCTGCGGAGGGGGGTCACAACAGTCACGAGGCCTCCTCGGCAGCTCCTCACAGCAGTAGTAAGATGGCTTCTGGCAACGCGGCAAACGCGCGCAGCATTGTGGCTCCGATTCACAATATTTACTTGTAGGCACCAACATCGGAGTTACAGTATACTCCCTGCAATCGGTTGGATAGCAACGTTCCATGTTTTTTAATGTTTTCAATAGTAATAATACTGTCGGTTCTTTTTTGGGTTTTCTCTTTTCTACTTGTTAATTTTGTTTTATAAAATAAATATTTAAACTAAAATTTACATTTATGTCCAAAAAATTGTAAAATGAGTATTTTTCACTGTCAATTTTAAAATAAGTTCTTTTTTCACTTTTTTATTTTTTATTTCATATTGCAGTTGCTGTCAATTATTACTGTAAAGTTTTTTTATCGTGTAAAGTGTGTCCACCTTCTTGGTGCTGCACCGTGATTTTTCATAAAAAATTGTTACTGGATGTATTGTTTTAAATTCATCGGCAGAGCTGATTCTAATAATTCGATTTTGAACTGAATTCGAGTCCAGAGCATAAATATTAGCATAACAAGGATTCAATCAAATAATCAGTACAAAAATACAATGTGATTTGCCACAAAGTCCACAAGTGTCTCCGGTTTACATCATTTGCTTGGCGCGGCGTCGTATTGCCAGTGGCAACGCTAGGGGCAAAACTCTAAGCAAAGCTTTTGCAACACATTTGCAAACATTCAGGTGCCGCCTCCTCGTCGCCGACGATACGAAAATGCAATTTTCCCAATGCAAATCGAACGCTCCAGACAGATTTAATGCCTTTTACTTGCCGATTCCGCACATCATTTCCGAAGAGAATTGGTAATGCCCAAGTCTACTCGTACATCCGTCAATATTGGAAAAGCCCAATAAAACTTTATACAGAGTGTGGCGATTAGGTTATTATATTAATTGAAGCCACGTATTCCACATTACGTATTTTAAACATACACAATTAAAATAATTAATAAAAATTAATATTCTAGCTGTGGAACCTTTTCTTCGTTAGTATTTAACAACATTAAACTTAATTTGTGATTATTTTGTAACAATACCATAAAGTTTGTGTAAATTGTTTGTTTTCTATTTTTTGTAAAATTGATTCTTTTATTATTTTAACAGACTGGAAACAACTTGGAATTATAACCGCTGTATTATTTAATGTGATAACCTAATCACCATTCTGTGTAGGTACCGCTGACAAGGAAATGTTTATCAACTACGAATCCATAAAACGTAGCGTTTGATTCAATGGGGTGAAAGTGTTTGATCGTTTCGGTAGATTACTTTTTAGTTTATTTCTTACATTTCTCTCTGCTTTTTCAATTTCTATGTTCATCTTTGGTTTCATTGTTGAACGCAAAAACGCAGTTTAGAAGATTAACAGTATCGAATTTAATTTAGTTAAAGTACTGATTCGAGGACCGTTTGGGCGAAGATTGAATAAAACGTGAAATGTTCACGAATATTGGTGTGCTTTTTAAATTGATTCAATGTAAAACGTTGCATCTATGAAAATGCACTCCCGATGCGTTTTGTTTGTGTTGCTGAAGTTTGCCAGGCAAACATTTTATTCGCGGTTTACGAAACATCGGTAAACTCTCAACGCGTTCAGAATACACTTTTCCAGCACTCAAAGTATCCAATGTGTTTACATTAAAACCAATTTTATATTTTTCCTTTGTGTCTCTAGATTTAGTTTTTATTTTGTGATGAACGATTTGGGCTTGCACTGAGCGATCAAATGGCTTCTTCATACCTTGATAGGGATTTAGAAACATAAGTTGGTAACCGGCCCTGAATGTCAGGAAACAAATTAACACCTTAACTACTGTAAGATAACATGCCATTCTAATTGTATTATTTACTACGTCCTTGCAACAAAAATCTAAGGAGAGATTGATAATGTTCAAGGACTGCCTTTGCAAGACTTTGAAGTTAATAGGAGTTATAAACTGTTCAAAGATTTTGTTTGATCTGATTAATCTTTAACAGGAAGTCACATCAATAATACCCACCCTAACGCCAGCTTCATGGATAACATTATGACACGTCTACTAGTCACGATTCCTTCCTGAAAATGAAGATTATTTCCAATCGACTTGTTCCTTTCGCCCTGTCCTTTGAAGTGAATTCGATAGCGATCCTCTCGTACGTACCTATTGTATGATATTTCCACTTTATAACCTTCTTAAAGCCCACATTCGTGAGCACTGTTAACGCGAGTCAAACCCCGTTTACACGCTTGTCTGTGGCATACAATAAAATTGAAGCAAGAAATGACTTGCATCGTCTAAACACTGTTACGGTTCGAATTTTAATGTTGTCTCAACTTATGCTATCAAGCAAAACTTATGCTTATGCTATGCCAAAGGCAAAATAAATTATACTTTACTCCCTACAGTTACGCGCTTTCCCTTGAAGCCAAACAAGAACGAATGCGATGGCAAAATATGTAGTATATACTTATTTCTGTATTATTTATTATTTTCTTACAAAGCAACGAAAGACCCACGAAACCGAAAAATATAAAAAATCACCATAAAAGGACACCTCTGACAAATGCGAAATATGTTTGTATAAATGCCTATTTAACATTATTTGCACAAAGGGAACATCACTTGAAGGAGTTCCTCGAGTGGCGGCAACCGCGTAAGAATGTATTTATTTATTTATGATGCTACTTTTGTCAATGGAGGCTCGGGTTCATTTGGGTGATTTATGACCCTTCCAACAAAGAGGGTTTATACCATACTTATTTATCGAAACGTAATAAATTCCTTCTTATGTATGGGATATAAAAGTATTGAAAGTGGGGATTTATGTCTCGATATAAAGCATATGAATAATATAAAGTATACACTTATATACTGTAAGGTCTGGAAGTAACAGGCACCTTACACTTGTACAATAAGTTATAGTTCGCTCACTTGAAGTAGTTAAGAGTTAGTTTAGGTGAGTTGACGGAAACCACGGATTCTAGTAACACTCAAAGGTTTATTAAGTAGCCCGATTTACAAGTAAAGATTGGATGCTAATCCGCAGTGCTCGCGATAGTAGTAATTTGTCAACTGACTTAAAAATATGTTTAACGCTATTATAAGTGAATAAAGTAAGTAGGTTGCTGCGTATGCAGTTTAATAAATTGTACGTGAACCGTACATATACGTAGGACCATAGGTATGATACAGATAATGTGCTATCATGCGATTATAAGAGTTCACTATAGATTGAGAAGACATTGACCTTGACTGTGACCTTTGACCGATTTGACGTTGGAAAGCCTACGGTCATCTCTAGTATTTTGTGTAACAATCCGCCTGCCGTAATCGCATGCGGGCGCCCCATACCAATAATTGCAACATGTTGACGTGCTAACAACAGAGTAAGTACCTATACCATGATACAACATGATTTTCTGTCTCGTTGGTCTAGTGGTCGCAAGTGCTGCTACTAAGCATGAGGTTTTGGGTTCGATTCCCAGGTCGGGCAAAGTGATATTGGGTTTTTCTGTCTCGAATTTATCAGTAGCAGCCCAGAGTCAGGATTTGTGCCCGGTTGATGGCAATAGGCTCGCCCCCTACTACATGGGACTTTAACATAACTGGTGAAATGTGGGCGTACTATAGGTACACCTTTGCCTAACCCTTCAGGGAAACAAGGCGTGATGTTATGTTATGTAATGCTAATAGACTTCCAGATCTAGAAATAAACATAAGATGTTTGACTGCGTTCAAAAGAAAAATATTACAATTTCAGAATTAAAAAATACCTTCCATTTTTATATTTATTTCTAACAAGAAGCTTAGTCTTCACTAAACTCACTAACTCACTTTTAAGTAAACAATATCTTTCGGCAAAAGGAAATATTTATTCAGTATTTTACCTACTTGGATGAGTGAGGAATAACATGTACGTTGAGTCTATACTGATTTATAACCTTGCCTGACTTATGTAGCTAACATATTTTCACGTTTTAGTAATTCAAATTATTAATAAGTAATTAAGTAACTACGAATAGAATAAAAATGCTAATAATCTAGCCGAGAAAAATACCAAGCATAAACAACAGACTACCTAGTTTTTAGGGTTCCGTACCCAACGGGTAAAAACGGAACCCTATTACTAAGACTTCGCTGTCCGTCCGTCTGTCTGTCACCAGACTGCATCTCATGAACCGTGATAGTTAGGCAGTTGAAATTTTCACAGATGATGTATTTCTGTTGCCGCTTTATCAAATAATACTTCTTTTCTTTTCGTGTGGTTAGTAAACCAACTTGGTGTCAGAGTTTTAAAGCCGCCCATGGGCCTCTGACTTGGCTTAGAAAGAAAAGAAAAGAAAGAAAATACGTTTATTTGCGGTACATATGACGCAAGCAAAGGAACAAACACTAAAAACAAATTTGAGGGAAAATATGCGTCACATCCACGCAAAACGGCCATCACTCAGCATAATGCTGGGACCCAATGTGAGACAGAGCCCCAGCGCTGGTTTTCAGTGACAGCCGGCGTTGACGTGTTGACGTCGAACCGGTGCAGCATAAACAGAAATCATACTCGTAAAATAAGACAAAAATAAAATAAAATAAACACGATAGTTAATCTAAAATATGTAAAATATAATATTTAAAATGGCAACATTTCGTATCGTCAGCGACTCACGCGCCGCAGACTTAATCTGTGCGCGCAGCTGTCATAAAAACGATTTGTTTGATGTTTTGACTTGTAAAGTACTGATTACGTAATAATTATAACATGGCGCATTGAATGTTATGATGCAATGCTTAAGACGGCTTCACATGCCGTCGAGAAATATCTCTCAGGCATGCCGGTTTCCTCACGATGTTTTCCTTCACCGTTTTTTTTGAGCAAGTGATAATTATATAATACGCACATAATAAATAATAAAAACAGACTAAAATAAATATTTAAGGGGGGCTCCCATACAACAGACATGATTTTTTGCCGTTTTTATAGATAATGGTCCGACTCGCGCTTGGCTGGTATTTTTTAAAACTAGACCTGGCCAGACTGCGTCATAAGCTAAAAACGTATGTATAATACCGTCCGTTTTTGCTTCTAGAAGCCAAAATATCTACCAGCCCGTAACCCGCTTAGCGCCTATAAAAACCATTAGACATGAACTTTTCTCCCAGCCGTAGATAATTCAGGAAAAGCACCCAATAGCCGCAAAAACATCCCAATAAAGGAAGACTAGTAAACGAACACCAATATAATGGCCTTATTTATAGACGCAAATACTATGTACACATCAAAGGGGAATATTCAATCCTTGCGCTCAATAAGAAGGAAACTAAACTAGTTTACGATCATACGATATCAAAACGTGGAAGGAAATATAAAATGATATGGGCCTGGAAAACGACACAGTATTGTAACGAGTTGAGCGCCGTCGTTTGTCAATAGAAGCGCGATTTAGTTTCCGTTTTATAACACGTTCGCCCACAATGACGCGGAAAGATCGCGGCCGACTCGTAATAACCTGAATAACCAGAGACTTATATACACAAGTTCGTTCACCGCGCAGATATAACGAACTATTCAAAAGGAAATGACACCTCGGATTTTATGAAAGCGCTATATTTCTCTTGTGAGTTGATGTTGCGCGGTCTGGACGCGCACTTTAAGTACAATCTTCATATTGAAAAGGAAAATATTAGACTTATTTATATTTATTTATTTATTTATAATAATAACCAACTTGAATTTACAGTTTAACCACACATACAAGTTATTGGTCTGTACAAAATAAACATAAATCATTTAAAAAAGAACAAATTAAACATACTGACAAGCAAAAATAAATATAAACAGAACAATAGAAATAATAATAATAATAATCAATATGTCATAGAGAAATTAGTACGCATGCACATTAAAACTTAAATAATACAAAATAACAATAATCAATTATATGTAGGTATAAATCAAAGAATAAACTTAAAATACTTAGACTTGCAACAACGACTTGAAATTGTATAAAAGTCCGGATCGCTATCACGGAATAATTGGTTTGGCTTATTACGGGTATAGGGTCGAATAAAAACTCGTAGGTAAATGTAAAGGATATTTTCATTACGATTCCGCAGACCGAAACAGCTAAAATGGACCGCATTTAAATTTTGATAGGGTCCTCCCTATCTGTGCATCAATAGGGAGGGCTGACAGAGAGCGCCCTCGGTTACATTAAGAGCCTTTTGTCATTGTTATACGACATTTAATCGAGTGACTTTTATCCGGACCCTCTTAATTACATTTTTTTATTAATTTAAATTGCGTTTTATTGTTTTATATAAATTTAAATATCTTGGAATACAGAATAAAGTATTTAGTACCGTTTCATAACAGAAAACGAATTTTCAATTAATTCATTGGCAGGTTTTAAAAATACTGGATAATCGTGGATCATTTGATGATGAAAATGCGGTTTCCATAAAATGCTATGGTGTATTTCTAAGTCAAAGCTTTTTTATGCATAATTCTAGGAAATGGAAACCTAGGAAAGAAATGGGGTTTAACAGCCTTAGTGCTCAGTTTTGAAAATAACAAAATATGTAAACCTGAAATTCAGAAAAGATCTTCAAAAGATGTTCTAATTGCCTCCTTGATTTTGTGACCAGAAGAAAACTACTGAGGGAGTCATGGGTACGATTCAACCAGGAAAATACTCCTTGGCAGCTCGGGCAATAAGGTCGCCTCTGAAATGAGAGTGTGGTATTTATAGAACCCCAAGAACGGTAGACTGAGGTGTACCTTCGTCTACCGGTTTGAGGAATACATGTTGTTTTATTAACCCAAAACGTGGCCTGCGGCTATCCCAAATAACTAAATATTGAACCCAGTCTAAACGCAGCCTCATGTGGCTTGTTTGCTATTCCACAAACACCATGTAACAATTAACAACGCGATAGCTGTACTAACACAAACAACAGTTGTTTGTGATCTCAAACACTGATTGGACGAATATCATGTTCTAGATTTTAATAGGATATTGATGAATATTATTAGAATTCATGTTTTTTCAGCGTCAGTAGGTACCTATTGGTTTGTGGTTGTACTACACTTTTTTTGTGGTTTTCGTTCAACGTGTATAGAACTGTGTGTAAACATTCCACTCTCTATCATGCAAGACTAGGGCATAACTGCGTGTTGATACCAATAGGTCTATGCTGGTCAAACGCAGTTGCAGTAAAATAATTAATTTACATATTTTTGCATCAAATAGGCATCGTCTTACCCCTTGGCTACGAAATCATCGCTCGCGCGACCTGCGTCTTGCGTCGGCGATCGCGGCGAGAACGAATGTTAGAAGTTATTTAGAGCGTGCCATGAGTCGCCGTGGTGCGGATTGAAGAGAGGAGAGCGGCTCGGGAACATTCGAGAACCGCTGCGCGCCGCAATACGCACCGTATGTAGCCCTGGCCTTACACAACTAAATCTGAATTGATTATTTGTAACTTCTTCATGTCTTCTTTTAATATACGTACCTAATAGAGGATATGCCTTTGCCAAATCCACCAGTCCACCATAAATAGTACCTATTTCCAATCCTCATTTGACAACTGAACAAGGTAGCGGTATGAATATTAGAAGCTGAATCGTAACCTTTCAACTTATAAAGGTCGGAACATACCAGTATTAGCTGCAGGTTATTAGGCCCGTCAGTCACTTGGCGTCGATCCACGTCGAACCAATTCTATGCAAGATGATATCAAAGGAGTAAACTGACAAGGCAGTGTGGCCTCTCTGGCCATTGTTCACGGAACATGTAACGTCGACTGAGGTAAGGCCATCACCTAGGCCATTTGTCTATATAGGCCACTGTTCCGTTGACTTTGACCCGTTCCATAGACAATAAGCGATTTTTAACCCCGTCGATTGTGACGAATGCTAACGTCAATTAACGATGTAAATATAATTATTTGTATGTAGACTAAGACAACTAATAAAATAAAGAAAGAAAATATCTTTCTTAGTCTACATCTGACCCAACGTCAGTCAACCTCAGTGTAGGTCTAATCTGTCTCTGGGGTTTGGGTTGAATAACTCAAACTAAAATACTATAAGTGGTTAGCATTTAGACATTAGAGAAAAAAGATCCTCAAATATCTGCATAGAAATAACGAAAACAATGTTTTTATTTATGTGCCAGCTAACCCTCGAGTGCCAAAAGAGTCCAAGCAAGGAAGATTTATGCTTTCCACAGAGAAAGGGTTTTTGTTTCATGGTGATTGTTTTTTTTTTATTGTTTGCGCTCCTGCTAATTGCAATTTGGTTTTGTTCTAAAAGTTGACTCGTTAGTTGCACAAGAAAACAGTTTTGCAAGTTCCCTCTGAAGTGAAGAAACTGTAAAAGAGGAAATATTTGAGGTTGGTATTTTTCCGAGTTATCTTTATGCTGAATTAGCTGAATAACAGCTTAAATCATATTTTATAATGAAAATAGAGACTGTACCTATTTATTAGCAACTAGCTTTTTTGCAAGTTCCATCTGAAGTGAAGATACTGTAAAAGAGGAAATATTTGAGGTATTTTTCCGAGTTATCTTTATACTGAAATAGCTAAATAACAGCTTAAATCATATTTTATAATGAAAATAGAGACAGTACCTATTTATTAGAAACTAGCTTTACTCACGACTTTGCCCGCGTGCATAAAATTTATTCTATAACACTCGACAATACCGTAGCTTCCCAATTAGTGAATGAATTTTTGGAATGGAATCAGCAGTTTCGAACATTACCCCTTACACACGAACTCACTAATCTTACTTCATTATAATCATCATCATCATCAGCCATGGGAACACTGATGAACATAGGCCTCCCCCAATGATTTCCAAATCGGCTGGTTGGAAGCGACCTGCATCCAGCGGCTTCTTTCCTTCCTTTAATATAAAGTCAAAATCAATCTGCCTAGCCTTTTCCAAACTATGTTGTGGTGGCTTTCAGTCTAACCGGATGCAGCTGAATACCGTATTTGACATGGAGCAACTTTCATCTGACCTCCACAACCCAGTAACTGGGTAATGCGACACGCCTTGGTAAGACTAAGTCGCCAGAAGCCCGAAAGTCTGACAACCGTCAGACTTTCGGGCTTCTGGCGACTCGAAACGACTGTCAAAGATCCACGAATGACAGCCGGGACCAATGACTTAACGTGCTTCCCGATCCACGGAGGAGTCTCGGTATGTAAAGATGGTCACCCATTCACGGACCAACCCCGGTAAGCGTAGCTTAAACTGATGTTTCGACCCGTGCGGCTGTTATTACTTGTGCAGCTGTATTAGTATATAAATATGAGAATGAACTGCTGAGTTGCTAACAAACACTGAGTCTATTTATAAACAAAATATATAGTTAAAACTTTATTTGCCAAACATTTGCGTACTAAATCCAACACAACAAATTAACCAACACTGACACCCAACGCCATCACCAAAATCGAAGCAATCAAGCTGTAACCGCAAAACTAAAACCGAGTCACACCGACCTCAATTTTCGCATTTCATTCAAAAGAGCTACGAAATGTAAAACTAGTTGAGGCGGTCGACTAGCTCACAAAACATTCCGACGAGACACACGAACGATGTGAGCGAGGCGCCAAACTCTTTGAAACTTCCCGAGCATAAATCTACGCGAGTTCATGAAGTTTAATGAAAGCTCCGCCCCCGTAATTGTTACCGCTGGGACTGCATTGCTGCGAACATTAAATTGTTATATAATTTTATATTCGTTAAGGCAACGTGTGTTATGCTAACTCCGTCATGAATATAATGGGGACTTGTGAGTGTACCTACCGATTAGGCAGTCAGGGAGATTATTTGCTAAGCAAAGTAACCCTGCGGAAATTTGCCGTTCAACTGTCAAATAATAACAGTTGTGATTTGAATTTTCGGTTTTGTTTTTTTTACAATTTTTATTGGTAGTCAATTAGATTAACAATTGAATTCACTGAATGTGAACCTACATACGTATTTGTACCGGAGTGGGTGATCTACAAATATAGCATAATCAGCCTATAACATTTCCACTGCTGAGACAAAGGCCTCCTCTATGAGAAGGAGGCCTGTGCGGGTTGGTAGAGGTCACATGTCTTTGAATTTTTGGTTCTAGGACATGCCGGTTTCCTCACGATGTTTTCCTTCACCGTTTTAAGAGCAGTGGTGATGAAATAATTCACTCAAAGTAAAGTGCCTGCCTGAGTTCGGACCCACGACCTACCTACTCGAAAGTCCGGGGCGTTAACACCGGGCCACCACTCACTGGTACAAATATAACGCTCTATTACTTTGTATAGCTATTGTGAGAGGCGACTGAGGGATTAATCCATCAAGGGACGCCGCCGTCGACCTGTGTCGTACATAATTATACTGTTGGTTACTAGCCTGCCTGCCGGGCGAAGTGATAATTTTGAAACCTTTGCAATTTTTTGCTTTAGCAGCATATTGAAATCCTCAATTTTCCTGTTTTTTTTTTTTTTTTTTTGTGATTTTATGTTTAGATACGTTAACATAACATCACGCCTGTATTCCCCGATGGGTTAAGCAGAGGCACTAGGTACACCCACATTACGGGCAAACGTTTAAGCCCAATGCAATAGGCGGCCAGCCTAGTGCCATCAACCGGGCACAAATCCAGACTCCGGGCTGCTACTGAGAAATTCCAGATGGAAAAACTCAACAATATTTTATATGTAGGTAGTAGTAATCAATCTGCTAGCCTTTTTCCAACTATGTTGGGGTCAGCTTCCAGTCTAACCGGATGCAGCTGAATACCAGTATTTTTCATGGAGCGACTGCCTATCTGACCTCCACAACCCAGTAACCGGGTAGTACCCCTCGGTAAGACTGGTTGTCAGACTTTCAGGATTCTGACAACCCGTAACGACTGTCAAAGATCCACAGATGACAGCCGGGACCAACGTCTTAACGTTATTTCCAAAGCACGGGGAAGTCTCGGTATGTAAAGATGGTCACCCATCCACGGACCAACCCCGGCAAGCGTAGCATAACCTGTTGGAACGACCCATGCGGCTGTAAATACTTAGCCACGAGCTCCTCAAGGTGGTAGTAATTACCTAATATTAATATCAGCTTGTGTAAAGCCTGCTTCCATCTCAGAGATTTATTACGTCATATGATACCACGTGAAAGTGATATTATTAATTTGTTTGTTTATCCTACTTTCACGTCTTAAGGCCACAACTCATCGTCTTAGACTAATAATTCAAATACGTAGTAGAGCAGCAACTTGTGTAACGCACTTTTATTCAGAATCTGAAGGATTTTGCAGGAAATTGCTAATCCATTACTTCATATGTTAGAAAAAGTCGTGTGCTCAACAACTTAAATGACGCAATGAATTTTGTGCTACTGTCAAAATTAATCGGCATTGCAATTGTAAGTGTGATACACAATTATTCCGCAGCTTTAAGAAACGTCCAACACTACTTACGAGTATGTTCAAGGTAAAAGTGCAGACTAGAACTTATTAAATTATTGTATAACCGCTCACACCACGCAACAGTTAGAAAGACGTATAAGTACAAGTTGACCAAGTGTATTAACTATATAATACTCGCTTCTTTTCCTTACAAAGCAACGCAACGTGAAGGTGAAACCTGTTCAAGGCTAACTTTCATAAGTCCACAACCTTAGTTCTACGTAGCGTAACTTAGAAGTGAGAATTATACCTTTAATTCCACAAACACATACACACACACACGCATTCGTTCACACTGAGACACAAACGTACACACAAACACTCACAAACTCAATACCGGCTTCTTCTATCCACTTCTACTCACTATCTTTTTATTGTTACCATATTCTTTTTATTTTTGTTAATCTTTTTGCATAAGATTCTGTATTATCTCCTACTGGGAGTGGGCACTGGCTCTTGTAACACAGGTCTACCACCTAGCACAGGAGTCAGGGATTTCACACTATTTTGTAACCACTCTCTTGTGTAATAAAGATGATTGATTATTGATTATAATTTGGTAAGGAATTCAGAGAAACATAGGTACTATCTGCCCCTTTGGGCTGGTGGTCACAAGCGCTACTGCTGAGCATGAGGTCCTGGGTTCAAATACCAGTTCGGGAATTTATATATTTCTGGGATTTCTATTAGGAATTTCTCAGTAGCAGCCCGAAGTCTAGATTTGTGCCCGGTTGGTGACAATAGCCTCACCTCCTATTACATAGGATGTTCTATAGGTACCTACACCTTGTACTAACCTTTTGGGGAAACTGACGTAATGCTAAGTACTAGCTACGCCCCGCGGTTTCACCCGCATAAGTCTCGATCCCGTGGGAATATCGGGATAAAAAGTATTCTATGTCCTAATCCAGGTCATGGTTTACCTATATGCCAAATTTTATCTAAACGTGTTCAGCTGTTTTAGCGTGAAAGCGTAACAAAGAAACAAACTCACTATCGCATTTATAATATTTAGTTAGGATGTTATGTGTTTATGTAAATAAGTATATCTAAGTGGCTCTATAATATCCAAGGAACTATGAAACAGTAAAGCTTGTCAGTTTTTATGTTGAGCTCAATATGATCCTTTGATCACAAAATCTTTAACACGAGGCTTTCTTCAAAGCTAGTTCTTTGGTTATCCCATTTTCGGTTTAGTTAATCTCATAGACAGACAGACACGTGTATAGTCACTTCGGTGGTACCAATCTGACATGGACGCCTTTATTCCGTAGAAATAAGACTTGATTTCGTAGGTCAAAGTTTTGATAGGTACAGTCTGTTGTCAATATTATCTGACCCACCCTAAAAACAAACGAATTTGAACCCTCTGACATTAACAATAAGGTTTATTCAATTTAAATGAGCTTAACAGACAAGCGACGCGACGGCTTGATGAACAAATACAATAATAATACAGACACGCAAATTTGATCTTTAAAACGTTAGCGTTAGGTTATATGTTATAACTACTTATTATAATATAATTAGTGTAATAACTTATTTTAATAACTATCTTCAAGTAATTCTGGTCTCGTGGTCTGAATATAAGACTGGGAAAAACAAGTTGCGAGATCAAATCCTGCGACAAAATAATTGTTTTGCTTTTAATTTAGAATTTATTACAAAACCATTTCTTGTTTATTGTAAAGAACTATAGACGGATAACCTTCAAATATAAACTTTCTAAAATGGTAATATTTTCGCATAATTTGTAATAAGTGGGTAGTTGAAAAATAAATATTCGTATTCATTATAAAACCTAAGGGTATGCAGTGACTACGCGCAAACATATTTTACCTTGTCTTACTATATTGCAAAAACAACGTCTCTTTAGAATTTTTTATTTTCTGTTTTATGTAGTTTTTTTATTATCATGTGTGTTATTATTTATTAAAAAAGGAACTGATAATAGGTGGACTGTGTTTTTGAACCGACATGTTGTTCGTCGCCAATCCAGCATCAAACCGCTAAGCCACAAGCACTTGTTAGAAACGTGCGAAATTAAAGATTGGGTTGTAATTATGTAGTGTGACTTAAAAGCTTTTCAACTTTAATGTCAACGAGATAATGATTAAAATAGCATAACAAAATGATACATAATGCCGGTGGCTCCGACAATGTTGGGTGGGTTTACCTTAACGTTACGTGTTAAAGATCAAATTTGCGTGTCTGTATTATTATTTTATTTGTTCATCGACTAACTAGTCTGATATGCTCATATAAATTGAATAAACCTTAATGTTACAAGCACAGGGTCCACATTCGTTTGTTTTTAGGGTGGGTCAGATAATGTTGACAACAGACTGTACTACGAGTTACTGAACTTTTTGTTCGCTCTTATGTTATCCTTTTCACGTGTATACAGTGTGGAAGGGACATCGACGCGAAAACTGATACCATGGATTCATTACATGATTCTGAACCCCCCACCGTTGAAATTTTTAGTCGGTAATTTAAAAAAAAAACCTGTCCCATACATTTTGACCGCGTAGGTATTGAACTTTTCTATGAAACAATTTTTTTTTTCTAAATAACCCACGAAAAATTTAAACGGAGGAGCGTTCAGAATCATGTACTGAATCCATGGTATCAGTTTTCGCGTCGATGTCCCTTCCACACTGTATACGAGTACTCGTATGTACATATTCAAATCAAAACAAACTCTCGATTACCGAATAGACTGGCAAATGAACAAATAATTAAATATTACTGTTAATTAAACACAACTTTCCAACTATCAAACAGAGGTGATTAAAAATTATTGTCACTGCAGAACGTAACGTGATTCTGGGGCAAAAAACTAACCAATTCAATTAAATCCGCAAGTGTTACTTCAAATTGGTTGCGTGTTTTCAGTTTCAATGGGTGTACAGATTTTATTATTAGAGAAATAATTTTGCTCGGGTTTGCACCTGTGACGTGCGTGCTGTTGTACGAATGTACCTACATACCTACACCTCATTTACTTTTCCAGTTGGTACACAGATAAATTACCAATTTTAAACAATACTTGTTCAACATTGTATCAAAAAAAAAAAAAAAAACGTAGCCTCAAAGAATCAGCTAACTCCAAGTTGAAGGGAGCCGCAAAAAAGTAGCTATTAATTTTATTCTGAAGAGTTTTTCATTCCAGCTCAGGTTTTAATTTTCCTTAGTCCCATAGCCGTAGGAATAAAATACGTTAAACGCTTTCCCATAAAACAAAAATTAAACATTGAAACATGTCCGATTTGTACATACCAATTGTATTAACGAGCACACAGGTGCGGTTAAGCAGTTATTTGATTCCGGATATGATTGGATTTCAAATGAGCCCCATGCACGGCTCGCTCCCCGAAGTGTACACCTATTTAGATATTAATTAAAATACAATGTATTAACGAGATTGCAAATGAAGCAATTACCTTCATTTCCAAATACGAACCAGTTTGATATAATTTATTATGTGTGTTTCACATTTGATATAAACTGCGAGCTGCGGTGTGGATTTACAATAGCCACACGTACTAGCGTATTTGTTATGGCTGATTGAAAAATTATACAAATTAATTTTATATTAAAAGTACGGTGAAAATAGAGAAAACGTATTTTCCCATATATGAGAACAAGCTAGATCGATTTTTAGCCCCCGTAAACCCCTATATTGCAACTTTCATCGAAATCGTAATAGCCGTTTTCGAGAACGTGATTGCAAATATTATGTATATGTATGTATACAAATATTGCATACAAGAGTTATGACGACATTGAAGCTCTTTTACAAAGTATCATGTGATAAGTTAACAACAAGTGACATACACACACGAGGACGCACCCTGCACACACACACACACACCCACACACCACACACACACCCACACCCCACAAACACACACACACACCCACACACTCAACCCCCACCCACACACACAACTCCACAGACACATACTCTCCTAGATTTAAGTTGAATTTATTTTTTGTATGTACACTCCTACATTATCATTGTTACTAGTTTTAGAAGAGCGGGGTCTCCTAGCACAGGTATTTATCATACTTAAAAGGAGGCCTCTATGTAAAATTATTATTGTAGAAAGGATAGTGGGCAAAAATGTATGGACGGCACACCCACGTCCGCCAGAGCTTAGACTACTTTTGTTTGGAAGGTATCACAGCCATGTTTGTCTGTGCCAATGGGCATTCAATTCTGTCCCAGGGTTCTCTATTTATTTTAAGTCGAATAGGTTTAACTTACTGAGCATTATTGAAACGAACTTAACATCTATAAAACATTTATATTATTGATATTTAACAAAAAATCTCAATAACTGCGTTATAAACTGAAACAAATGAATTCTTCTTCTTCTTCTTTTCGTGTCGGTAGCACTCTTCTTCGATGTTTTAATATTGATTGAACCCAGTAGGTGGCAACATTGGTCGCGGCATCAGTAGCAGTGGCAAAGTGGAACATGCTCTTATCAGAAGCACCGCACTCGCACCGGGTGTTAGATGGGTCAGTAATCCTACACTTCAACAAATTGTGTCTGCAGCGGCCCAATTGGGTGCGTTAAGAGCTTTCCATATAGACCACTGCAGATCACGTCCGGGAGTTACATATTCCCGGGGCTTAACGAAGTTGGGAGGTGGATGCTATACTTTCCATAGTTTGCTTCTCTCATTGGGTGGTTTGATTATTATCGAGATTCGTGATCTATTATTATTGAGTCCAAGAAGAGAGCCGGTCTATGGATATTCTCTTCATATCTTGCCAGGCTCAAAAACCATATTATGACCATTACATGAGCGCAGCACCCCAAGGTACGGTTCCCTGTTTTGCATGAGCAATAATAATGCTTCAGTGCATTCAATCCACTCTCATCATCGTTTATTACCACGTATGAGTAATAAAACTTCGACCTCGTGTACCTGGAATGTATCTTTGCTTTCAAAAGCCACAGGTTCGTTCCTTCAATGCCAGTGTTATTGAGCTCGGCAACGAGTTGTTCGGTTTCTCGGTAAAGCGATATATTGAAGTGCCCATCTCCCCGAACATGCTCACTATAATAACTTTTTGCCAACTTTAGTTGATATGTACCCAGGGCAAAAATAATCAGTTCCCTTTGGGTAAGCAAAGGAAATGTTTCTAAGCCCGGAATTTCAGCACTCATTTCTTGGTATCTTACTCGTTGTCTATTCATGCCACGTCTTGTGACGAATTCACCTAAAATGTTTTGCATGTCTTGTCTTTCATTTATTCTTTCTATTATCTCCACCGCATACTCATTATCAGTAATAGGCACATGAAAACAATTTAATAATGCAGCAGCAATTCGAAAGTCTTCGAACATGTGTGGCATTGCACTATGGAAATATTCTTGGCGAAACAGCTTGAAGTCACGTTTAAAACGGCCATTCACTACTTCAACGACCCATCGGATAAGCGTGACTTTTCTGGATTCGTTTGCTTGCGATGTTGTCAGCTGTGTTTCCCCACTGTGAACGGTATGTGGCATATGCACTTCATAACCTAACGCTTCGAGGTCTGAAACAACGTCTCTGAATCCTCTATCCAAAATAAAAATATCATCTGGCCTGAACTGCCAATGAAACGGATGGTCTTCGTTATTTATTATATCCTGAATTATTGATGCATCGGACTTTTTAGCACCATGTGGACCGGTGACCTCAATTATAAAGCCGTCCGAACACACAAACATAAACGGTTTTAATAGATTGCTGTATTTGTGGGGACTATAGGTTTCAATTTGGAACAAAAAATTCGAACTTTTATTAATATATATATACGTCCCATCACAAATAATGATGGCTTTTCTATCTGCAATAACCGACTCTGCATTTCCAAATAGTGCGTTCGGTATTTGCAGATTTCGCTGAGCTATTTGTTCTCTTGTAATATTATCCCAACCCAAGTGTGTCGGAACAAAGTCTCTTATCAGAGCATCACGGGCGGACTTCATTAGTCGTTCTAAGCTTCTCCGACTCATGTGAAATAACAACGATAACCTCTCATTAGGTTCTCCCGTTCTCAGTTTCGTTAACATTATTCCAAGAGCAGTATTTGGCCGATTGCAAGTTATAGATAGTGACGGAGTCTGTTCCATAGTTGTAAAGAATTCTTCGCGCGTTCGACCCGTGAAGTAGTAAAGTTCGTCTTCGTCAAATTGTTCTATATTTTCAAAATCTAACCGCGATGCATTTTCGGCAGCTTTTTTCATCATATTTATTATGTCGGTCACTTGACCAGCATTAAAACTATGCATCACGTTTGACGCGTTCGTCATTCCTTCCCAGTCATTTGATTGCAGATGTATCTCACAAATCCTTGCGAATTCTGGAATGTAGTAATTATAAACTTGCATCAAACGAATTTTTTGTTTTTCTGGAATTCGATGTAGTGAATGTTGTTGACATCCTAAAACCATACATGTTCTGGCTGAATTCGGTGGTCGAGAAACATCCGGTAATACAATTGTTGTATTATCAATATCAGAAGCATCTAACATTGGTGCATCCTCTTGGTGTGGTACATCTACGTGATATGGAGCGTCAGGGGCATCTTGTGCTGCCACACTAACTTGATGTGGAACTGCGGGGCCATCTTGTACTTGCACATTCACTTGATGTGGAGCGGCAAAGACATCTTGTGCTGGAATACCAACTTGATGTACAGCGCCGGGGGCAAATGGTGGATTAATGTGACCTTGAGGAGTGTGTGATGTTGATGCTGTTGGTGGCGTAGCCCCAGATGATGCCGTAGCTCTTTGGTAACAAGGACGACAAATGAACTCTGCATTGTTAAACGCAATCTGTAATAAAACAAAATAGAGTTAGTAACTATTTATTTTATGATTGCAAGTTTAGGTAACTCAATTCAAGGAATCAACCTAGCTACCTATAGAAAGGTGAAACTTTTTTAATACCACAAGCTTTACAATAACATGACTCATAACCGATAAGGCGACTAACCGAGCGCCGAGCGCGCAAAAATTGGGTAAGTGTTTATAATTCAAATTCCGAGAACGTGGCAATGTGACGTTATACCATTCTTGTACTTTTTTCTACATTTTGTTTAAGAGCAGTAAAGATGTTTATATAGTTCTATAGATATTGACGTATCTTACAAACATTCATTCAATAATAGTAAGGGTGTATGTTTAATAATAACATAATTATTATGTAAGTAGGTACTTACTTGGTCCGATCCAACGTTATTTAAGATGAATCTTGCGGCCGTTGGATTTTGTTCGAACAATTGATTCGTTATAGTCAATCGTCTTCTACGTAATACGGACCGATTACAAATCAAACAAACTGTTCCACGACTAGGAAGAAACATAATTCCACTTAAAAAAAAACCAAATCACAAAGCAGATAAACGTATTTCAAAGTCCGAAGCGTGTAGTCAGTTATTTAAGTAGGTATCGTAATAAGAGAGCGCACAATCACAACGAAGTAACACGAAGGACTGTGTTGATTACGAATCAACTACCTGCAACGACCCGTCGGTCGCGCGGCGGGGGGGTAAGTGCGAGCGCAGGTTTTATGGTCGGCCAGCCTTTGTCGTGTCTCTGGCCCATACCTTTTGTTAAGACTCACGTTATTGTAGTTAATAATAATATTAAAAAAACGGTATCTAGAGAGAAAAATATTTTACTCAGTTTAGATACGTAAACAGTTTTTTCTAATGACCTCGGGGATATTTTTTTATGCGCGATTATTAAAAATGCTTATATTTGTTAGGTGTTTCGAGTCATATTTAATATAAATGGCTGGCGGAGCTGGGTGTATTTTGCCCACTGTCCTTTGTAAAGTTAACTGAATAAAATTTATCTTATCTTATCTTATTGCTCGTTTTAATAGTAAAAGATAGGATAAGCAACTTATACCCTGCATTAATTTCATCTCTTTCCATTCTCGATAGCGGATTTAATAAAGGAAGATGAACCTTTGATCTTTGTTTTAGCTTGTCATGTCAGACGATGTAATAATATTGCTATTAATAGCTTTCGTTTTACTGTTATTGGTATCTATAGGTATTGCACCTACTGTTGGTGCAATTTCCCGTGAACGCAGCCTTCCAACGGCATTGATTATGGGATATCTCCATTGCTCTTTTGGTACCGTTTAAAAAGGAACAGTTTTGGTCTGTTAGTTTCTTTTCTCTGATATCTTTCTGTTTGATTCCATGAATTACTATACCAAGTACGTATTTGACAAAATGATGATTAATGATTTAAAAAAAAAAAAAGAACTTGCACACTCCGAACTTTTGACCATTTAATCGTTATCACAATGTTTAACTTCAAGCCTCGAATTCATGGTAAACGAAAGTTGAACAACAGTTACTTAACACTGTTTCCAGCATCATCAAATGTTACAGAAAACTGTTGTTTCCTACTGCGTACAACACTGGAACACTGCATGCAGCCGCAACACAAAAACATGTCGCTGCAACAATATTGCTCAACTTTTACATACCATGAATAGCTTTACGCATATATGTACTCACGGTATGATGTACCTCACATGAAGTTTTAATAATTCTAAACCCATTAATAAACTACTACGGCTGTATGTCGTAATACCACATTATTCTCCCCCATATTAAACTACTTTAAAATGGGTCACTATCGATTCAGGTGGTAAAGTAGCCCAGTTAAGGTAAGTTAGGATATTATAGGTTAGAGCTGGATCTAGTGCCGTAGCTTGGCATACTAATGTCTGCTTGGCTGCGTGTTGTGAACTATAAAGTATTTAGGTCTTATAGTTCGGCAGTTTACAACTTTTGTATAGTAAAGTTGTTGCTAAACTTGAAGTTGTTTATTTTAACTTAAGAGTAATTACAAAACAATGGCACCAACATTGTTCAAAATAATAAATCCGTAATTAATAGATTGATAAGGTTCTTTTCAGTTTTCCGTATTTTTATATTGTAGTTTATTTTTAATGGTGCCGATTCTCTTGTACACCGAACTAAACTAACTAAACTATGACTAAAATTCCTTACTTTTGGCTATGAGAATCTTAAAGCTATTCTGTAGTAAAAAGTCTAAAATTTAAAAATAATTTTGACACAACTAAATCGAATTTGACAATTGCGACTCCACGTGGTACATACTTGTTTGCCCTACCCCGTGATTTTTTTTAGAGCCGAAGCCGCGCAGTGGGGGCAGCCTCGACGTGTTTTATATGGAACTTTTCAGTTGTTGTATGGAAAAAAAAAAAATTACCTTCGTGTTGAGTATTAGGGGTATAAAGGTTTCATAAAGGGGGTCGAAATTTTCATCATTTTTGCGATAGGACACACCATTTTCGAGATATAAGCAAAAGAAAAGAAAAAAATCCAGTACAGTACTGTTTTTGCACCCGAAGTCGAGATGTTCGTGTGAATTTTAGTTCATGATAACTAATAATATTCCACACCATTTTCAGTGGCAATTAAAAATGGTCAGAATTAGTTAGACAATTATAATTTTAGGTAAAAAACATCAAATTCAGAAAAGCAAAATTGACATTTTCACTAAATTAAAATCTCAGTACAATCTTAGTACTGTCAAACTAAAATATAGTTAATTTGTGCCACTTTAGTCTATTTCAGAATGGGAAATCATCGTTTGACAGGAGTAAAATAAATTTTGGTGATTTTTAGTCTAGTTTAGACGCATTTGTGACAAGAGAATCGGCACCAATTTCTCCTTTATGTGGACAATTTTAAGATTCTTTGGAGAAATAAATTCTTGGCACCGATATCTCCAATAACTAACATAATATCGAGCACCTAAAATTTTACACGCATTTCAATTAAACTTAATTTACCTTCACAAAAGACACCTAAGGCTCAAAGGAAAACAATTTCTATTTTCAGTTCATGTTTCCACAAACTAAGTATTAAATGTAGTGAGTATAATTTACAAATACAACTATATTTTCCAGGTTAGTAGGTAGCAAAGGTATTTCACAATTACGAACTATTCAGTGTACGCTGTGTCATTAACTTGGATATTAGTTTTGGGGGTAACTAAATAATGTCACATGATGGAGCTGGCATGTACGGTTCATGTAATACTTGTAAATACATATGTGTATTTTACTATGTTATGGCCGAAGCAATTAATTTTACGTGATTGTTCGTGCAGATGTCAGATGATTCCATCGCATTTCACGCTGTTACAGGAGCTTGAACGTCAATTGTGGTGCAAATAGGCCTGATAACTTCTATACAAAAAATTAAATGCTGTTCGTTGGATAACGCATCACTTGAGAACGGCTGGACCGATTTTGTTTTTTTGTTTTAAAATGTTTGTAATAGTCCAAATTAGGTTTTATTGGAAATATAAAATTTTAAATTTTCTCGGAAATTTTTCTAATTCGGGAAAAACTGAAAGTCGTATTTCATGGGATTTTTGTAAGAACTCAAGAACATAATTTACGATTCGAACGATGCATATGCGTAATCCTTTTTTTGTTTGTTTATGGTCATGGAAACGATATCAGACAAACATCGGGAGAACAGGGAATATTACGCAAAACTATACACGACAGGACAACGTCTGTCGGGTCAGCTAGTAATAAAAAACACAGCCTATTACTGTCCTACTGCAGGGCACGGGCCTCTTCTCATACAGAGAGGCACGAGCATGGTTCAGTACGCTTGCTCAAGACGGGTTAGCGATTTCCGACTGGAGTCTGAAATCGCTAACAGGAAGAACATGTTTTTCCTAAACCGATGTCAGTAGTGTCCAAGATAAACTCAAGAACTACATATAAATTGAAAAAGTCACATTGGTACTTGCCACTAAGCATGAGAGCCGAGGCCTTTAACCACTGGGCCATCGCGACACAAGACTTTATGTTTACTAATATAGCTCAGACAAATTACAAGATTTGTAAACTTAGAATGGGCGATAGGGTCGTATTTCTTCATAGGAAAACCATATCTTTACTTACATTATAAATGCAAAAGTTACTTTGTCTGTCTGTTTGTTACCTTCTCACGCCTTAACGGCAGCACAGAATTCGATGAATTTGACATATAGGTAGACCATGGGCTGGGTTAGGACATAGGATACTTTGTTCCCGAGGGATACTTTCCTACCTCCACGCGGGTGAAGCTAAAAGACAAAAGCTAGTAGAAAATAAATAAAAATTATATACCGACTTCATTTACGGTAACATTAACTATGCCTCTAAAGTTGTTGTTTTAATATAATAATGGGCTTCCGGGAATACGTTCCTAAGAATACTCAGAAAGAAAACGTTAGCATGAATAACGAATCTCATTCGAAAACTAAAGCACGTCGATTCTGTAAAATTCTGTTTTATGCCTACTTCAAAAGTTCTTCTTCCCTAGGACTAAGGTAGCTGTAGGTATATTTTTGTAGCATCGAAATAGTACATCGGAATAGTACACTGGCTTTGATGGAGTCCATCAATGCTTGTATACTTTTCTCAAATAATGCGCGGAAATTCTAATCAAATTAATTATACATTCCAGAATCAATGACGAACAACTTTAATTTTCACGCGCCAATATGTTCATTTGTTTCTTCTTTACTTTAAACAGCTCTATTTGCAAGCCAAATCGAAATTTCAATAAAATCTTTGATATAAGTTCTTTCTATTTTCAAATAACACGACAAATTAATATGAGTTTTCATAGTAATTTATTCGGCAGCTAAACACGACAGACATTGATTTTTATACTAACATTGTCGGCTGGGCGTTCACATGTATTTGACCAGTACAGCGTTTTCGATTTATCCCGGAGAAGTTTGCCAAAATAATGCTCGAATTTCCATGCATGTTTGAGAAAATATTCTTACCTTTTTTATTTAAGTGTTTCTTCTTTACTTTAAACAGCTCTATTTAGAAGCCAAATCGAAATTTAAATAAATATAAGCTCTTTTAATTTTTAAATAAGACTACAGATATGAGTTTTCATAGTAATTTATTCGGCAGCTAAACACGACAGACATTGATTTTTATACTAACATTGCCGGCTGGGCGCTCACATGTATTTGACCAGTACAGCGTTTTCGATTTATCCCGGAAAATTTTGTCAAAATAATGCTCGAATTTCCAAGAATGTTTGAGAAAATATTCTAACCTTCCATCCTGCGTTGAATGCCCTGTTACCTTTGCACTTGATGATCCTATGACTGCGCCAGTGAGCGAAGTTCGTGCAGCTGAATCTTGGGCCAAACATGTTTGAACTTTTTGCCATCAATACGCTAAGGAGAAGATTATTTTGTACAGGTAAATGATACACTGCTTTAGCGATTGAAATACTCGTAGTGCGATTCTGTAAAATGCCAAATTCGAAGCCCACTTCTTTCTTTTTCGGGTGGTTAGTGACTAACCTGGTGTCAGAGTTTTCATACCGCTCATGGGCCTCTGACTTGGCTTCACATGCGGTCAAGAAATATCTCTCAAGCATGCCAGTTTCCTCACGATGTTTTCCTTCACCGTAATTTAAGTAAGGGTCAGTTCATACCGAGACGCGACTCGACGCACACTTTTTCAAGATCGATCCAACATCGAGTTTATTTACTGCAGAATAAGGTACCCGTGCTGCGTAGCAACGCGCATCTCAGCGTACTTCGACACGTGTTCACGCTTGCACTGAAATTATACTTTTTCGTGAAGAAAAATGTGTTTTAAAGTAAGCGCAGCGTCACGTTGCGTCGCGTCTCGGTGTGAACTGACCCTTAGTGATAATTATGCAATACCGTGTGCAATACGAAAATGAATCCAAAAAGTCACGAGGTGCAAGCTTTGGTTTCGAACTCGAGACCTATGACTTGACAGTCCGACGCTCACACCACTAGGCTATCACTGCTGTTGATGCGAGCCACACTGGAATCATCGCATGTTTTTGCATAGCAGTGCTTTTGGAAAATAGCATCTTTACTATCGAGTGAAATTGCTGGACATGGACTATTACCACAATCATCTAGCTTCTGAATTCAGGCTCTCCGAGACCTTATCCTTTTAACCATTTCCATTAATGTTATATCTTCTTGATTGAACATAATGAATGGATAGGAATGTTTTGTTCAATATTGAAGATAGGTCAGTGCATTTTTTTTTTTTTTATATGTTTTGTCTGGTATTGTACCTACCTACCTCTAGGCATACTCGTATCAACTACATTTTAGTGAAATAATTAAAAGAATATTTAGATAAGTCCATGATTAGACATTGATAGTTAACAACGGTCTCCTCAGTAATGCTTTATTACTTTGTGGTAAATGTACTGTGTTTTACTTGGCCCATTACAATTTATTTACAAATTAATTACAGCGAAGGTCTTCCTTAGCTTGAGTTCTGGTCGTAATTAAAATATGAGGGTCACGTGCTGATATTTAAAACAAAAGTAGACATTGAAGGAAAAGTTATTTTTAATTTATTCGTGTTTTTTTTTTTTTTGCCCCGTACTAGGAATTTCTCCTGTATTGTGGGTGCGTTTACAAACATTTAAACTCACATACACAAACAGCCAGACCCGAAACAACTACTTGCAGGTCATACAAATATTTGTTCCGTGCGGGAATCGAACCCGCGACACGCAGCATGTGTTTCGTGTACCTTACCTACTCTCAGTTTAATTAGAGATTATAACATCTGTGGAAATAATTATAATAGAAAATGATTTTGAATCACTTACTAACCACATAAGTGGTGCCGATTCTCTTGTCACAAATGCGTCTAAACTAGACTAAAAATCACCAAAATTTAGTTTACTCCTGTCAAACGATGATTTCCCATTCTGAAATAGACTAAAGTGGCACAACTTAACTATATTTTAGTTTGACAGCACTAAGATTGTACTGAGATTTTAATTTAGTGAAAATGTCAATTTTGCTATTCTGAATTTGACGTTTTTCACCTAAAATTTTAATTGTCTAACTAATTCTCACCATTTTTAATCGCCACTGAAAATGGTGTGGAATATTATTAGTTGTCATGAACTAAAATTCACACGAACATCTCGACTTCGGGTGCAAAAACAGAACTGTACTGGATTTTTTTCTTTTCTTGTGCTTATATCTCGAAAATGGTGTGTCCTATTGCAAAAATAATGAAAATTTCGAGCCCCTTTATAAAACCCTTATACCCCTAATACTCTACACGTAGGTAATATTTTTTTAAATTCTCCATACAAAAAGTGAAAAAATCCATATAAAACACATCGAGGCTGCCCCCACAGCGCGCCTTCGGCTCTAAAAAAACTCACGGGGTAGAGCAAACAAGTATGTACCACGTGGAGTCGCAATTGTCAAATTCGATTTAGATGTGTCAAAATATTTTTTTAAATTTAGACTTTTTACTACAGAATAGCTTTAATATTCTCATAGCCAAAAGTAAGGAATTTTAGTGATAGTTTAGTTAGTTTAGTACAAGAGAATCAGCACCATTTGTCAACAGACAAACCAAAATAATTGTGTATTCAAACTTTTCTTTAGCTTTCACTGTTACACTAACGATCTAAAGAATATCAAATCTCAAAACAGTCGTTTCTATTCACCGTTAACTTGTAACTAAACTAACATGATTAATTTTAACTCGGACTTCAATGAAGAAGATATAACTCAACGTACAAAACCTTAATTTAATTCATGCCTCAAAACGCCGCTTCCTTCTTCATAAAAGCGCACTAAAACACTTTACATTGAAGCGCAGATGTTTTAAATAACAAAAAGGGGATTATCACAGCTAAAAATTCCAATAAGACTGCAATGTGGTGAATAAAGTAACCGAATTTGAATTGGCAAGTCTGTCCCATACATATTCAGCTGCGAAGGAGGGAGACGCAGTGCGCAAAACTTTTGGCATTCTCACTTGCATACAAAAAATGAAAGTGCTAGGCGGACGAAAAATGGTGCATTACCAGCCGTGTCGTCTGGCCTATTTAGCACCTATCACCTCTCATGTATTGTGAACTAATTTGCCTGATGTGGCGTTACAATGTATCGGGTTTTATTTTATCGTGCAGTGCAACCCTATTCATAAATACCGTTAACGTACCGCTTTAGAACTGACCATTGGGTGGTATTGTTTTGTGCCATGGTCGTCTAAATGAATTTGGGTCAGTGTTAATAAATCACCCTCATTTGAAAGCTTAAGGGTCGCCTTG
The DNA here is from genome assembly GCA_963853775.1 of Xanthia togata. NCBI lineage: Eukaryota > Metazoa > Arthropoda > Insecta > Lepidoptera > Noctuidae > Xanthia > Xanthia togata. The sequence goes on along the minus strand of OY970792.1, from coordinate 12,453,532 downwards.
ATAACTATTTAGATATTGATAATTTAAATGCTCAGGTATGTTTTGAAAACTGTTTTGGGGAGTCTAGTCCCAAATGTCATGGTTAGGTTTACTTATAGGGACGCGGAGTCAAGAAGTTATAATTATGATTATTATTAAAGGTAAATATCAAAATAATACTTATGAATAAACCCACGTACGTACGTAAACAAATAAGTGTGTATTGTATATTATAAGTTTTCAGAAGCTAGAAACAAGAGAAAAATATCATATCTAGATTATTATTTTGGTTGATTCTTGTCAAGAATAAATTACACACCCGTGACATAGCCTACATATTTTATAGAGCCTAAGTAAAATATAAATATTCTGTCTAGACTATAAGAATAGAGAACAAAACAAAGTGATATCTGACAAGTTTGTTTATACTTCATGTTTCAGTGTAGATAGACCTACATAAAATATTAATGTTGATGTTTTGTAAGGAACTTCTTAGGCATCAAATCTTTTTTTTCTCTTACATTATTTATTTATTATTATTTCATTTTTAGCCACTGCAGAGCAAAGGCCTCTGTTTCTTCTTTTCACTTCTGTCGCTCTCTGTCCTGAGCTTGTGTGGACTCAATCCTGTCTGAGCTTAGTACCGCATACTGGCTCATAAAATATACATATACGCGTCGACTTGAGGCCCTCCTTCTTTTGCCTCCAAAGTTGGTAGCTAGTGCATTGTTTTTTTTTTTTTTTAACAACCTGTTAGTGACATGAGTAATATGTATAAACATGAATCAGTGCAAGGACCAGTAGATAAAACGTTAATTGTGTGCACACTTTTTTTTATAAAATATATACTTTATCGACTCTCCATGGCAAATTTTTGGCATTAAAGTTATTTTCGGCTCATCGAAAATTCTTATCCAACGTGGCAGGATGCCTGCATAGGTAAGAAAAAGTTACATAATTACGTGTCTATAAAACAAGCAACATTTTACGGCAGGCGGCGTTTTTTTTTTTTTTTTTTTTTTTTTAATTTTACGGCACGGTTGGCGCTTAAGCGATTGACTTCTGAGCTGCGTGTCGCGGGTTCGATTCCCGCACGGAAAAAATATTTGTTTGACCTACATGTAGTTGTGGGTCTGGCTGTTTCGCCATGGGATCTGGAGGCAAAAGTCCTCGCGCATATTTGGGAGTGGCGTGGGGAGGCGAAACGCCGGGGCTTGACTCCGATGTCGCGAGAAATCGCGGCACAGCGGACAGAGCTCCGACGGGATCTCATGACGACATGGAGAGTGCGATTGTCGCAACCCAGTGCTGGGCACGCCACTATTGCGGCGATAAGTCCCCTCTTTGAGGAGTGGCTGGAGAGGCGCCATGGCGTCCTCACCTTCCGCCTGACGCAGGTCCTCACCGGACACGGCTGTTTCGGGAGGTACCTGTTTCGGATAAGGCGGGAGGAAACGCCCGGGTGTCATTACTGCGTGGATCGCTCGGAGGATACGGTGGAGCATACGGTGGAGGTATGCCCGGCTTGGGCAGAGCACCGCCGTGTACTCGTGGAGGCGATTGGTGGCGGGGATCTCTCGCGTCCGGCCCTGGTCCAGGCCATGGTACGGAGCGAGAGGGCATGGGAGGCCGTCACCTCCTTCTCCGAAGCAGTAATGCTCGCAAAGGAGGAGGCGGAACGCGTGAGGGAGAGGCAAATTTCGCGCCCTCACGCCCCTAGCCGCTGCAGGAGGAGACGCCCTGGGCGTCGGGAATCAATTGCTGATTGCAGGCCACCGTAGGCGCGGGCTTGCGGACGGTGAGCAATGGGTAGCTCGCCGTCCGGTAAGGACCAAGCCCGGGTCGACGGAGCGTCGTGTTCCACGCGCGCCTCAAAGAGTGTCAGCGAGTGAAGGGGTCCGATGAGACCATTGCCTGCTGGGGTTGCGGGAAAGTCCGAAAGGGATACCGTGGCCCCCTGGCATTACACAGGCAACAGAAGGAACAGGGGTGGGTTTTAGTCAGTAAGTGTCTGACACGCCCTCCCGCTCCACCCAGAGCGGGAGACGTAATTTGATGATTTCCGACCCAAAAAAAAAAAAAAGGAGCTGGCTGTTTGTGTATGTGAGTTTAAATGATTGTAAACGCACCCATGATACAGGAGTAATTCCAAGTGTGGGCAACGTTATTAAAAAAAAAAAAAAAAAAAAAATGTAAAACTATAACTCTACCGTGCATAGATATGCTCGATAAAATTTTGAAGACCGTTACATTATTAAATTAAAAATTGCAATTTTAAATTCGTATTATACCTATTATTTAAAAACTCGAGATTTAATAATAAAGTTAGTATAAGCATAAAAATAAACAGTCTATAATAATGGTCCCACTGCTGGGACGTATTCCTCATCTCTATGAGACGAAGTGGGTCGTAAGTAATCCACCACACGGGCCCAGTGTGGGTTAATGGATGTCATGTGTCTTCGATTTTGGGTTCATGACATGGCTTCCTCACGATTATTTTCTTATTTTCCTTCACTGTTTTGAGAGCGTTATATCGGTCAATTAACATGCAACTAAAACAAACAAGATAGATAGATAGAATACTCTTTATTGTACACCATAAAAATTACAGACATAAAGGAGAATGACCAACAATGTATGAAGCTTGGTCCAAATGTCCACCACTGACGAGACCTATGTAATAAAATAGTCTACTAAATACTGAGTCATTATAACCAGACCGTAACCAAAATTATGCTGTCTGAAAAAAGTTATGACTGAGTGAAAAGTCATGTTTTTTACCTATTTATGCGAAACATATCGTTAATACCATTATATCCATATCACATTTTGAACTAATCTACTCATACTCAAACTCAAAGCATTTATTTCAATTAAACCCTTTACAGGCACTTTTGAATTGTCAAAGAGTCAGTCAATTAGTCAGAAAGTTGAAGCTAGTTGCCCATTCCAAAACGTAGATCTCTATGGAGATGAACGGGCAAGAAACTCCAAGGACACTTTTTTAAATATAGAAATTACAAAATCCTGGGTACATTACTCTTGTTGATTATATGTGAGACGATGTAAAAAAAATATATAAAAATAAAAAACGATTAAAAATATAAGATTAAAAATAAGCCCTGGCAGATACGCATGTTATGTCATGCCGCTTGGTGTCCCATGCTAGGTTCTCGCTGAAATAGACTTTGTTTAAAGGCCCGGAAGAAAGAAAACACAAGAATGCTACATAATATTTTTATTCGTGAATTACAGTGTAACATAAACATAAAAAATATACCTAGTCTTGCCAAAAATATTGTCACAAAGATTTATTTTTTATTTTTATTGCAAATAATATTTATTACTTTTACAGTGTGTTAGTTTAATACATAAATATAAAACAATTTAAAATATAAAAAGCTTATTCAAAGTGGTCTCCATTGGCTGCATTACAGTCCTTTAAACGTTTAGGCCAGATAGATTTTAATATGTGTTGCGATCGACGGGAAGTAATGAATTAACGGAAATATTAAAAAGATATAAGTATATATGAAAAATCATGTATATATGTACTAACCTGTCGAGGTGCCAGAAGTCCTTGAATATGCTCAGCGGTTCCCGGGTGGTTATCCAGACACTGTTCAAGTAACTGATAATTCCTTCTTTGTAACAATGAATTATTGCAACAAACACAGTTTCTTCTTTCTACTTGCATTATCACAAAAAATCAACCAGCAAAAACAGAAAGCGAAAGGGATAAAAAATAGTGACATCTCCAACTTGCGCGGGGTTATCGATGAATTATCATTAGAGGCGCCGAAAGAGTAGCTCCTTGTGCACAATTAAAATTGATTTAAATAAATAATGAAGTAAAACAAAATTAAACTTATTATTTTTCATAAAGTCGTAACTTTTTACTGACAGCTTATTTTTTTTTTGTCTCATTCTGAAAGTTACTCTCTGTTTAGTGGACTATAAGTGAACATAAGTCTCATTAGTGGTGGATATTTGGACCACTTTTGTTCATTCTCCTTTAGAAATTTTACATAGGGTGACACAATGGGCGGTCTTATCGCTTAAAGCGATCTTTTACAGACAACCTTTGGATGGATTAAAGGTAACAGGAGAGACAATACTGCAGGTAGTCATCGGTATACCATCTACATATACAATAAATATGTACATACATACATAAAGCATAAACTTATTCACATAAATGTATATACATAAATATACTTATAATATAAATCTATAAACATGAAACAAGAGCAAGGAACTACAAGAAATATTAATTGTAATATTTCCATGTTACCTATTACATAGTGGAGTTAGAGGAGCTTGTGGCTAAGTAATAACAGCCGCACGGGTCGAAACATCAGTTTAAGCTATGCTTACCGGGGTTGGTCCGTGAATGGGTGACCATCTTTACATGCCGAGACTCCTCCGTGGATCGGAAAGCACGTTAAGTCATTGGTCCCGGCTGTCATTCGTGGATCTTTGACAGTCGTTACGGGTCGTCAGAAGCCCGAAAATCTGACAACCAGTCTTACCAAGGGGTATCGTATTACCCAGTTACTGGATTGTGGAGGTCAGATAGGCAGTCGCTCCATGTAAAATTCTGGTATTCAGCTGCATCCGGTTAGACAGGAAGCCGACCCCAACATAGTTGGGAAAAGGCTAGGCAGATTAATTATTACCTATTACATAAGTTAGTACATTCTTGTTTAAGTTATACCAACAACGTAATCACGCTTCACTCGCTTATGATTGTGTAATATTACATGGTCATAGGACTTGTGTATCCTTGTAGAATTAAATCAATTTTCAGATTTAGGTCAGTAGTTTTCGAGAGTTAACCCTCAACCAAACAAACTTACGCCGCTGATAACATAACATCATGCCTGTTTGCCCTGAAGGGTTAGGTAGAGGTGCACCTATAGTACACCCACATTTCGCCAGTTATGTTAAAGTCCTATGTAATAGGAGACGAGCCTATTGCCACCAACCGGGCACAAGTCTAGACTCCGGGCTGCCACTGACAAATTCCAGATGGAATAATCCAGTAAAGGCTCCTGCAGACAGGTGCAACGTGACTGGTGGAACAATTTTACGGAAATTGTTCAACAGATGTCGCGTCGCGCTTGTTCGCGGGGGCCTATACTGGGCTTATCCATCTGGAATTATTTGCCCGACACGGGAATCAAACCCAGGACCTCCTGCTCAGCAAGCACTTGCGACCACAAGACCAACGAGGCAGTGTCTTATTTAGAATCAGTTTACGTTTTTATTTTTCATATCGAAGTATGTAGGTGTAAGTTATATGCAGGTATTCGTTTTATTATTACAAGGCTGAAAGAGATTTGTACATACATGAAAAAATAATACATGTGTTTAGACTCTTCCAGTAGCAGTAATTAAAAATCTTGTTCGTTTTTGCTGTCTGCACTGTATTTACGTAAATTGGTACCCGTTGAAAAGACTTGGAAGAGCTTCTATTCTTACGTAGATTAATGTTTTATCTGATAATAGATAATTTTAAAGCGATTTTATCATGTTTTAGAAGTTTTATCTACGTTTCTAATTTAGAAAGTTAATACTCAGAAGCCAAGGTAGTTTTATAGTCATAAACCTATTTATGAAACTAGTCAACGGTCTGCTTCTGAAAATTTCTTAATAATAAAACTCAATTTACCTGACCTAGGGTTCGAATCCACGTTCTGCGTCGCACTTGTGGCCACTACACTTAAGGCAGTGACCCAACAAGCAATTCAGGGAATTAAGGAAATAATTAATAATGCCGCCTTTTCCTTGTTGTCGATAAGAAATACACACCTAAAATAGACTAACTACCAACCTAACCTAACCTTTTTGTCATTTTTCCCGCATGATTTGTGGGAAAAACTTTCTAAGGTACATTATTATCTTTATAAATATGGAAGTGTATAGAGTGCCGCTGGCGGCACTTTATCCGTATCGGATAAGATGCCGCAATCTGCGGCATACTAGCGGCACTGCCTCGGTCCGGCTAAAGTGCCGTAAGCATTGCATTGTTATTGTCACTGTCACTTGTTATTTTGTTTGATTGTTGAGGTTAGCTCGCCACCCTTTGTATTGATTGATCATATTTGTTTTAGATAATTTATAATTTTATTGATAAAAAATATATATATACGAGTACCTATATATCAGAAGTCACTACATTAGCTGAATATACGAAAAATGAAGTAGCAAATTAAAATTGCTGAAAGATAAGATAGGTTAGGTTAGGTTAGAACTGTGACCACACAACGGTGCCTTGGCAGCGGCTGGCGAGTGTCAGTGTCAGTTTAGGTACAAGAGAATGTAATGTTTTGGAAATGTGATGTTTTACAGCAAACTAACCTCAACAATCAAACAAAATAACAAGTGACAGTGACTCAGTGACAGTGACAATGACAATGGAAAATTGACGGCACTTTAGCCGGACCGAGGCAGTGCCACTAGTATGCCCCTAACGGCACTTTATCCGATAGGGATAGTGTACCGCTAACGGTACTCCATACACTGCCTACAATTATTGGCGTTGTTTGTCTGTTAGCCAATCATAGAAGTATTTGATATAACTACTGTTTTCAAATCCCAATATCTAATGATAATTATATAAAAACAAGTCCTGCGCTCCCGGGGCCTTAAGCCTGCTGTTATTCTTATCATATTAATGAATGGCTAATCATTTTACCCCGATATAAGCTAATTACTTTTTTTTTTTCTTTTCTTTAAAACATTGCCCCACTCTAGGATTTTTTTGGCATGGTTTAAACCATCGCATCGACTAGGAACTCGTGGGTAAATGATAACAGCCACACGGATCGATCAAAGGCTAAGCCACGCTTGCCGCGGTCGATTCGTGGATGGGTGACCATAAATTACATATCGAGACCCCTCCGTACCTAGGAAAGCACGTTAAGCCGTTGGTCCCGGGTGTCATTTGTAGATCTTTGACCGTCTTTACGGGGTCAGAAGCCCATAAGTCTGATAAACAGTTTTACCAAGGGGTATCGTGTTACCCAGTAACTGGTTGTGGAGTGATCTCCACAACCAGCGACTGACTATCTGATGATAGTCAATCGCTTCATGTAAAATACTGGTATTCAGCTGCATCCGTTTAGACTGGAAGCCGTTTTCCAACATAGTTGGCAAAAGGCTATGCAGATTGATGGTACAGTTACTGTACCATCGGTACAGTTACCAGTTTTTCTAATTAGAACGTTATTGTGATTGTAATACAGTTCTTTATACAAAATTAACAACTTAGCCCACTACTGAGTAGCCAGTTTTGTTTTAAGAACTTTATCGTAGCCGGTAACAAACTTCTAAATTCAAAAATGGCTCCATGGTTTAAACCTGAGTCTGAATACTCGTAAAAGCCTTGCTTTGTAATAAGACGAATAAAGTTCGTTCCGATAAGAGATATGAAGAAGTCAAGGTCTCCATTTCAATATCATGTATTTGACGTAGATAATATAACAAGGATGCTGAACGCGATAGATGAAGAACCACTTGACTCCCTTCTTTGAGTAAAGGCGTGGCTAAACCCCCGGTTATTGTCTAAATTGTTTCTTATTTGATATTGGAATTTATGGCCGAGAAATTGCCATAGGGCAAACATTTTACGAAATAATCTGTTGTGTTCAACAACAATATTAAAGTGTTTAGTGGATTTATAACAAACCGCTGATTATAATGATTAGAGCAGATTCAATTTTAGATTAACTAGAAGATACGACTATTTTTTATTTGAGTTGACATTTGAAAATTAAATTGAAGATTAAATTGCAGTCATGAAAAATATGTAGTAATAAAGTTACTATGCAGAAACTGAAGTGAAATGCAGTGTCCGATCGTTTCCATTCTGATATAATCAATCATATAGCTATTTCTTACATCTAAAATAATTTAACTCGTAAACCATTTATGAGAAATATATAGTTTTCAGTTGTGACAAACCGGAAAATTTTGCTGTTGGCGGAAATATAAAATAAGCATAATATCCCATAGATGCTTATTTTTAAGGCTTTAATATCAAGAATACCAGTATCAATAATAACCAAATATTACCGTGTTTACTTACTTAATTTTATTTACACTATCAATGACCTGTTAGTATGTATAAATATAATGTATAAGTTCTAAAATTAATTACCTTTTCCAATTATTAGATAAGACGTTCGACTACTTTACGTCCACATTGAATGTGTGAGAAAAGTATCTACAAAGTAAACCCGCCAACAGCTTCTAGCTACATACAACATTCCTACAAGAGCTCATGTATACTCACCAAACATCACGTTCTTACATACAAACATCTATACTGTCCGTATTGGCTCAGAAAATGTCAAACAAACACAAAATTCACTCACTTTACTCACTTTAACGTGTATTTTTACAAGAGAAAAAAGCTTTGGTCTTTATTTAAAATCACATGCGAGCACACGGAGAGTTGTGTGTTAAGTTTATTATTTTTTATTTTCACGTGACTTACGTAAGTACTCACGCGGTGTACCGGGCGCGCTAGGGTCGCGCGCGTGCCGGGCGTCGCGCCGAATGCCACTGAGCCTGGCCTCCCTGGAAGCCGCGCACCGCGCATGCCTCCATCACAATAAGCCCGAGCTCACACGAACATCTAAAGAGCTTGCACATCCCGTAAAACTGATTTTTATTTAAACAACAACTCTATCGGCGACTGAATCCGCAATGTTTTATGTAGCAGTTAGCTTTGCTGAATTTGGAATATTGAGTTTTCCGCGAGACTCGTAGTTGAGGTTTGCGATGTATTTTTCTGGTTCATGTGGACATTTCCTTAGAGGTTCACATTTTAACTATTCATGGACGGTTTGTACTATGTTTGCCGCGCCGATAACCAGCGGGGATAGCTTCCTTATCGTATTTTTAGAGCGGTCATCGGTCCTTGAGTTGGACATTAAGTGACACCTCTATACTTTATTAGGTCACTCTCTGATATCTTGAGCGGCTGAATCAATTATGAATGACAAGTCAAGAGGTGCTTCAAACTTTCTTTATTTAGAGAGCAAAATGCTGGATAATTTGAGAAGTCTGAGGAAAATTCCCTAATAGGACGCACGTCCCGGTACTGCTGAGACCTGGTAACACAATATGCTAGAAATTGGAGCGTCTTCGCGTTATAAAGAAAGCAGCTCTTAAGGATCTACTTTAATATATAAAATGCTATTTATTTAAGAAGCTATCGTATGTTTTTACAAGATTTATTATGTCCATAATCTGTGAGTGACAACTATTTCCAAATACCTTAATTTTTTTGAGAAAATTTACTTTAAATTGTGTAGAAATAGGCGCGTATTTTATTTGTCATGTGTGGTTTGATACAAACACAAAGTATTGCGATGACTGCTCTCTAGGGATAGAAAAATGAAAAATTACCTTGTAGCAAGATGACTGCAAACTTATGAATTTCAAATGTGCTACATATTATTTCAGCTAAAATTATTTTATTAATATTGACAGTTACACAAATTATATCCAAGCAACGGTAGTCTTAAGGTATCCTCCGTGAGGTACTTGAAAATTACTCTAACATTGCTTCCACATTAGGGACCAACTCCATAACATGATCCCAAACATGGTTGAATGATGAGCGTGTAAACAATATTGTCATCGCGTAGTTGATGGTACATATGTATGTGTTTACAGGCTCATTGCGAGCGCACACGTGATCCGAATTAAGTGGCTGCCGGCCCGTTTTTATACGGAACCATGTCGACCCAAATATACGTGTAAACATCCAATAAATAATTCTTTTACTATTTTGTCACTAGTGTAGCGGCAAAATGAGGTAAGAACCATGGGGATTCGATTCCCAGAATACATTGGAGCAGGATATTTCTATATTAGAAGATAGCTCAATTACTAATAATAATAATACGTCTGCCGAACCCATCGGGATTACAGGTGTGATGTTACGTCACGTTGGTAAATAAATACAGAATATTTAGAAAAACACCTTTTTAATGTCTTAGGTGTTTTTTGCAAAGCGAGAGACCCTATATCTGGCGTCATCTTAGTGATTATTTTTCATTGTACATTTGCGAACAAGAATTTTAATACCGTTCTTGATGTTGTTTGTAAAAACCTGTGTAAGATTTATTTTTAGCGAGATTGATTTACATCTTTACTTATGGACATTACATAAATATAAGATAACATTTTTAATTTTTTCACTGTTTCTACGCCAACATTTCGACAGTTATGTTGTGATTGTTGCATTTTTAAAGCCAAAGCCGTAGGAAGCAAAAACACAATAAGATTGTACCACGTTTCCCGCACTGGTCTTGCGGAAATCTGAATTTATCAGCCACTTACGTTCGTGCAAAGGTTATAAAAGTCAATTGGCGAAAATATATTCCTCCCCTCACGCGATAGGTTACCAACCTGTAACCGCTGCCTTTTTGCAATTGTTTTACATAACAATTATATATAAATAACATTAGCTTTTTGTCCGCGGCATCGCCCGCCTGTAGTTCGGAAATTTTCCCAGGGAAACATACTACCGGAATAAAAAGTATTGTATGCCCTAATCCAGGCCATGGTCTACCTGCGTGCTAAATTTAATTAAAATCTGTGCAGCCGCTACGGCGTGAAAACGTAACAGACAGACAGACAGAGTTACTTTTGTATTTATATAATATAGTATTTATGTAATATTCAATTAGGAGCTCGTGGTTAAGTAATAACTGCCGACCCCAATATAGTTGGGAAAAGGCTAGGCAGATTGATTTATGTAATATTCAATTCGTTTTACACAATATGATGCAGCCACTTCTCGAATTAACCTGATTCAAGCATATTTTTATTTCATTTTTCAACAAAGCAAAATATGGCCTCGTAAAAAGAATAGCGGTAAAAGATATTAAGATTACGTCATATTTTTGTCGGAGTGTCTTAAAAAGGCAATTCGTCTGTGTCCTTAATATCTTACTATAAAGCTACGTGCCACAGTAATCAGAGCGACGCATCTTACACCCTTGAAGACCCACCTAATGACCACGAGAATGCTCCATGAGCAATTATGAACATCTAATTTGTACAACACCCTAGTATATTACGTAGAATTAATGATAATTCAAATACGTGATACTCGTGTTAGAGGCTTTAGCTATAATATCTAGGTTGAGGTCGTCTGGGAATGATTTACGATAAAGAAAGGTAGGAAGAAAAATGTTTATAACACAAAATACAAATATATATATGTCGGCGTCACATTGTAAACAACACGTGCATCGGGCTACGCTGTAGCACTATGGCGCTGTAGCGCGCTACGACATTCTCCCACCGCCTCGCTGCTGGGCGGAATTAGTGATCGCTACGTCGTAGCGCGCTACGTCTTTGCCCCACCTACAATACTACCGTATAAAAGAGTCCGCATGGCGGCGAAATGGCATTCTACCTTCAGGCGTTGCCCGGTGCACAGGTTGTATTGCTTTCAATTATTGTTACTCTGCCTCTCTGTACATTGTTACTATTTTGTGTAAACTAAGCTATGACTGGGTGTCATGGCTATTTGTGTCTTGAAACTGATTAAGTGTAGTTTCGTGTAAAATTAATTGATTAAATAATTTATAAGAAAATCTAAACTCTTATTATTTAAAGAACCTCTTTTATTTTACAATATATATGATCCTGTGCCTTCATCAGAAGCGGGATCAGACCCACTCCCACCTTTATCTGGGATTGCCAGTAATTTAGAAACAGGAACAAATGTATTTTTTTTTCGGCTAGTATGGAATCAATTATTTAAAAAAAAATAGCAGATAATATGACACCTAGCTACATGACACCCAGTACGCAGTCAATGCTGGTTCCTTTCGATCGTGTGCGTTAAAATCAAGCCAGATAATATTTCATGGGTTGCTGTTAAGGAAATACTGGTCTTTAAATTTTCCAAATCCATGACAATGAAGGATCATTTTGATTTAATTATCAAATTTCAAATTGATAATATAGTCGAGGCAGGAATGCGAATTTACCGGGAAATGTACTAACCGGTTTTGGCATATCTATCCTGTCACAGTGCAATGACAAAATTAGGCCTAAACTCAATTCTGTCGTTATAAACGATAAGAATCAACTCTTCCGTATACTGCGGAACCAGGTACGTCTGAATCGTACACGAAAATGCCCCGTCCGTCAACACCATTTCGGAGAAATTGCAATTCGATTGGTTCTAATAACGTTAATTGCTCACTCCAAATAAAATTCGCAACCATGGTACAAAACTGTCTTCTAGATGTTTACATAATTCGAGAAAGTTCTTCGCCTTTCGCGAGGCCCATATTATAAATAAAAAAAAGGGACGGTAGCGATCGTATGTGTGTTAATTACCGGGAACTTAATAGCAATACTCGACCAGACTATAAGCTATCCTTTACCACTAATTAGTGATCAAATCGATAAGTTACATGGGGCCTGTTTCTTCTCTAATTTGGATATGGCCACTGGATTTCCCTAATTTGCATCCATAAGGAGTCTATAGAAAACTGCTTTTGTGATACCTTCGGGTCAATTTGAGTACCTAACCATGCCGTTTGTTTTACGAAACGCTCCACAGGTTTTTCAAAGGGTTATAAATACTGCACTTAAACCTCCTGAATCAGAGACCGTTTAAGAAGAGTTGGTTCGTTTAAATAGATTAACTTTCAAAAAATGTTCATTTATGAAGACAAAAATTGAATATCTGGGTATCTTAATATCCTCTGGAGAGGTTGGACCAAGTCCTCATAAGGTTCAAGCCCCAAAAAATACCCCTCCTCCAAGCACTGCTACTCAGGTTCATCAATTTACAGGCCTGGACACATATTTTCGATAATTTATTCCAAATTTCTCAAAATTGATTAAATCTTTGTATCTTCTAACCGCGGTCAAAAAGGTTACTATTAATTGGACCTGTGAACATAATGACTTACATCATAAAATAGTAAAATATGTCATTTCTCAGCAAGTTAAGAAAAAAAAATTGACCCTTTACCCATCGAACTCCACACTGATGCAAAATGTGAAGAATATGGGGCTACACTAGAAAAAAAAAATAGTCTACCTCATGTTGTCGCTTATTTTAGTCAGAAAACCACAAGTGCTGAAAGTCGTTATCATTCGTATGAATTGGAAACATTGGCCGTAGTTAAATCTGTGGAACATTTTCGAGATTACCTGTATAGGCGTAAATTTACGGTTTTACTGACTGTAACGCCTTCAAGGCCTCTCATTCCAAAAAGGACATTACACCTAGAGTACACAGGTAGTGGGCAATTTTGCAGTCGTATGACTTTGATATCATTTATAAAGAGGGAACAAATATAGCACATGCAGTCTTTCTTTCACGTAATCATGCTGACACATCTTTTACTCATAAACCAGCTAAAATTGTAAATCTGGTTGAACTAGAGAGGTGTTGGTTATCTGTAGAACAACGTGATTCTGAAATATCAGACATTATTTCCAAATTCCGTTCAAATTACTTGCCGTCTGAAATATCACACACATACGATTATTAGACAGGGCATACTTTATCGTAAAATCTAACGTAATAAAACCACTAAATGGTTACCAATATTGCCACACTCTTTAACCTGATCAATGATTAATCATGGACACAGCGAAATAAAACACCATGGTTATAAAAAAAAACGCTCTATAAATTATACGATCCTTATTGGCTCCAAAAAAATGTTCAAAATTAAAAAAAAATAATTAAAAAAATAGATTCGTGCGTCGTTTGTAAGGTTTCCAAAGGTCCGTCGGGTGCCCAGCAGGACCATCTGTATCCAATCCCTAAATTGCCCATTCCATGGCATACAATTCATTTGGATTTAACTGGCAAACTCAGCCGAAAAAGCGAGCGTAAGGAGTATTGTTCCGTGATTATTGATGGTTTTATAAAATTCGTCTTGTTAGAGCATACCTTAACCCAAATGCATCTGATGCTATTAAATCACTTAAAAATGCAGTGAACTTGTTTGGCGCTCCTAAAAGAATAGCGGCATATCGTGGTAGGTCATACGACAATGCTGAATTTAAGAATTTTTGTAAAGATAATCATATCATATTATAGCCACTGGTTCCAGTAGGGCAAATGGTCAGGTCGAGCGTATGCTCACTATAGTTGAAACATATTCGGACAGCTTATGGCAAGATCATGTAGGCGACATCCAATTAACTCTCAATAGTACTCGTTGTAGAGTAACAGGGTTCACGCCCTTGGAATTAATGTTTGGTATTAAGGGCAGTTCATTAAGGTTATCAAGAGTATCAAGACTAATAATCCTGATGAAGATAGGTTAAACCTCGAAACCATTCGATCCGATGCTTCTGCTAGTAAAAAAAGCTGGCTCAATATGACACAGGTCGATTTAACAAGGGTAAAGCTATAGTTAAACCTTTTTCAGTAGGTGACTCTGTCTTTGTTAAATGCGAAGAAAGACACCAAACGAAACTAGACCGTAAATACAAAGGCCCCTTTAAAATAACCGCTATTTTGGAAAATGATCGGTACGAATTAAAACACATTAATGGAAACAATAGAGTCTACAAATACTCTCACGAAAACTTGCGAGAAGTACCCCGTGGTCAGTCATTGTTTTTGGAAATCACAGAAAATTTTGATGAGGATGACGTGTCGGCGGATAATAACAAAGGTTCTTGTTCACGAGACTAGGCAACATATTAACTTTGATGATATTCAGTCTACTAATAGTGATACTATCTCTGCCGATAATAGTACCATGTCTGCTAAAAGTGACACTATATCTACCAGTTCTCATAGTAATGCATATTGTAGAAACCCTGGTTTACGTGCTGTTTCAGTAGAATCTATTGGACCTGAATCAATTAACATTGTAACAGAAGCACTTGTACATCAACCAAAGTATTGAGCTATTTGTTAATTAAGCTAAAGGAACAATACTTGTTCGGCCTAGCTAGATCCGGTCCAGTTTAACTGAAGGGATACACCTGAAGGGCAAAACTATTGCCGGACCAGGGGACTGATCTTGTAGGGTCAGAAGTTGACCGGACCAAGCCTTGTAGAGTCATAACTGACTGGACCAAGTGGTCAAATATCTGGAGGGTCAGAAGTTGACCGGACCAAGCCTTGTAGAGTCATAGCTGACTGGACCATGTGGTTAAATATCTGAAGGGTATAAGTAGACCGGACCAGAAACAATAGCAGGATGACCAAACGGTACTTAATCAGTTTTTTCATGTTCTAGATGTGGCATTGTGGGCTAAGCGTGCGAGGACGTCCGCACGTCAGCATGGCCGTGTCGGCGTCACATTGTAAACAACACGTGCATCGGGCTACGCTGTAGCACTATGGCGCTGTAGCGCGCTACAACATTCTCCCACCTCCTCGCTGCTGGGCGGAATTAGTGATCGCTACGTCGTAGCGCGCTACGTCTTTGCCCCACCTACAATACTACCGTATAAAAGAGTCCGCATGGCGGCGAAATGGCATTCTACCTTCAGGCGTTGCCCGGTGCACAGGTTGTATTGCTTTCAATTATTGTTACTCTGCCTCTCTGTACATTGTTACTATTTTGTGTAAACTAAGCTATGACTGGGTGTCATGGCTATTTGTGTCTTGAAACTGATTAAGTGTAGTTTCGTGTAAAATTAATTGATTAAATAATTTATAAGAAAATCTAAATTCTTATTATTTAAAGAACCTCTTTTATTTTACAATATATCTGATCCTGTGCCTTCATATATAAGTCTTTTTAAAATCAAATTCAATGAAATATTTTTATATGTGCACACAGTTTATAAGGTGTTAGTAGTGGTGGTCCTTGGATCGTGTACTTAACTTTAAAAATACTGAATAAAAGCTATTAAATTGCA
Source organism: Xanthia togata (assembly GCA_963853775.1). Lineage (NCBI taxonomy): Eukaryota > Metazoa > Arthropoda > Insecta > Lepidoptera > Noctuidae > Xanthia > Xanthia togata. The sequence continues at coordinate 12,437,662 of OY970792.1, read as the reverse complement.
TTACAGATTCCAATGAACTTTTTTAAGACAGAATTGAAACTAATATTGGTAATTTCAACGTGCTCACTTCGAAAATGCTACGCCGTAGCCGATGCTACGGCATGGCTACGGGCTACGCCACATTCCATAATAATAATGCACGTTTTCACCTATACTACTCGAATTCGTTCGGAAGGTTATGAATGTTATGACATGTCCTGTGTCAAGCAAATAACTATAAGTTTAACATCAATCCAATTACCAAATCTCAACTGCCATTTTCTACAACCGCATAAAAAGTCTAACAGATTCTCAGTTCAATAAAATTAAGTGTTAAATGTAGGTTTCCGATTCAACAGAGTTGTTGATATAATTTTAGGGCTCGCCGACGATGCGGCGGTGGCACCGATGCTGAAAATAGCCGCAATCAATAGAAACAACGCGCATTATTTAGTACCCGACGCCCTGGCCGTATCTAAAGCGAATAATACGGTAAACTTCAGTCCATTATACACAGTCCTGTTTTTATCTTATTTGCTTTTCATTCCACAGAATAATGCTGTATAAATACGTTTTTATTATGAGGGATGTAATCGTATTCCTTGTTCAGTTGTTTAGGACAATTTGATGGTTTTTTGGGACCGAAAGTTAAGATGATCATTTCTACTTTTGTTACTTGAAACGAACCACATTGGAAAAATTATTTAAAAAAGTGTAGGTACTTCTACTACTCTGTAAAATATTAACACACGACATTCAACACACTAACTCCCATACAATCCTACATTAGCCCAAACGCAATAAACAAACCCGCACAAAACGTATACACACAATTCATACAAAACTTACATTTCACTCGATACACAAATTTTAAATTCAGTGTAAAATTATTCGGCGCACTCGGCGACATTGTTAGAATTTATTGGGGAGCGGAGGAAGACGCCGGCGCATAGTTATGGACTGCGGGCTTTCCCGCGATGTTACTTTCCGTGGACTCGCTGCATTTCAATGAATCCCGCGTTGTCATGGAAATATAGCGAATACCTCATACAAAAGGCGAAACTTTGATGTCCTACTACTATATGCAGTGCAATCTTGTTCCAAGTTGTTCTCTTCAAAACCTACTAAACAGAGTTCGAGTCGGTCGTCGGCATGCATGAGCTGAAATTAGGTCAAAAGTAAGCTCATATTCTAGAATGAGCCACGTTCTAATTATGAATTCCCCACTCTGCTGAAAATGTGCGGCTTTTACATGACCTCATCATTTTTGTAGACGGTTGGCCACTTTTTATGTCCTGCATCCATATTGAAGTTTTTATCTAGTACTTAATATAAAATATTTAACTAATCGCATAAGAATTATCACAATTCGTGCAAACCCTTATCAGATTGACACCACTTACCTGATGGATAGGTCCATGAAATAAACCGCGGCAGTCGTTATCCCCTTTTAGCTTTTTGCGTGAGCTAATGCTTTTACAAGCCCACTTTACGAGCAGCGAGACACCGATGGCTCGATAGCAGATTGTCGCAGGGCCCTGATTGCATTTGATTGGCAGCGCCTAACAAGAAAAGGATCGATGGGCTCTCGCGAACCGTATGGGCACGGAAAAGGTTTTTATGTACGGCTTAATCTGTCTCAGGGGCAGTTGCCATTAATTAGGTCGGTCAAGCGCTGCCTCGGCGGTTTTTGTGGTGACAATTGACGTATGTGTTTCTGCGATGTCGCACTGATATTACCGGCTGGGGTCATAGGTACCGCTGCGGTTATTAGCCGCAAATACGCCAGCGTGGTAAATGATTTTACGTGTGCCGATTTGGTGATGCGAATTATAATTATTAATGTCTGTTCTAGGTATAGTCTGTTCCAAAACTGATTAAAATGTAAACCAATGGATCAGAAAACGTACTTGTGGATGTGGATGCCAATTTGTAGTTCCACGTACAATGGAGTCCTCTGATTTGATTATTTGAATACTTAAACCCCAAATTATTATTTTAAATCACCTTAAAGATGTTTTTAATTTAAAAATAATAGCTTAATTTTCGTCGATGATTTTAACCTTCTGCAACTGAGGTGGGTTTTTCATCAACATTCGACTGAGGTGTAGTCTGTCAGGCGTCACTATATACAGCTTGATTCGTTTATAACCTTTCGAAATAATAGAGCTCTAGTTTTATTTTACGATTAATGGGTTAATGTATAATGAAATAAAAATGTATAAGCATTTTCAAAACAATAAACGAGTTCATTATGGAATCATTTATTGAGATCGTTATTTTAATTATTTTTACGCTTAAACTTACAAAACTATTAAAAAAAAACGAAATAATAAAACTTCTATAAAACCGTTAATATTAATCTTTTAAGCGATATCTTATAGCTCTAAAACAAAAAATACAACGTGTTATCACGGTTCAATTAGGCACAAATCCGTCTCAAAGTTAACCCTAAATCTAAAACTTAAGTTTACAGTCTTGACATAGTGGAGAAGAACTTTGTAGGCAAATTGGCTTTTTGCATGCGCAACAGTGGTACCTTGTTTGCCTCTTCAATTTACTGGGGCATATGCTGCATACCTTCCTTCCAGCAGGACCTGGAATCTGAGCCACGGGTGGAGGGGGAGGCAAATCATTGCCTAAAACTCACGTTATAGTAAGACGGAGTTCTCTGGGCAGTCTGTCATTATAAACGCGTTCTTTTAGGCTAGAAAGAACCAATTCTCTTGCCAAAGATAGTAAAACGTCCCCTCTTCGCAGCTTAGCACCTGAACAAGATTGGTATAAGACGAATGAACTAGTACCAGCTAAATCCAGAATTCTGTAAAATATCGTCATGGGCCAGCGGCATGTTTTACGACTGCTTGAATAAATTGAAGATTTTTTATCGATTTCGTCCACTCCACCGTTAGAATAGTTATGGTCGGCGATCATAGTTGGTTTCATCGTTTTGTCTATGCTTCTAATATGATGATATGATGAAACCTTTAGACCAAAAACTATAGACAAAAATTTTTGACCAAAGTTCTTGAAAACTTCTGAAAATAAGCTCTTCTGTTGGCCGAGATACTTGAATAATATTATGTGCAGGAGTTCTGCTTATCCTCGCTATTTCTTTCTTAGACCATAAAAATCCGTTTTTTCCAATGTAGTTTGGACCATCTTGGTTACCACAAACTAATGAGCTAAGGGGCTCCCCGTCTTCAAAGCTAAAATCGCTCTCACTCGATTGGGCATTCTGTTCCTCGAGGTCTTCGTTTTCCTCTTGATGTACATTTCCTTCTACATAATTAGGATCTTCTACCGAATCATCAAAATCGCTAAACTCATTTTCTTCTTCTAATTCTTCAGGCCATTCCTCAATCTGCTCATAATCATTTGTATATCTTCCACTGCTGTCTCGTTTTGGTGGCCTACTATCTGTACTTTGAGTCGCCATCTAAAAAAGTATGGATGTCTGAGAGACACTATGGTAGTATTAATATGTTACTGATGAAACGACTAACAGACACTATGAATATAAGAAGATATTTGTGAGGTGACGTCTATCAGAATCAACGTTTATTGCTGTACTTACGTCTGTGGGACACCGGCAGTCGAATACTCCAAACGTGCACACGGCTGGGCCGCCCGGGCCTCAATGACCGTTAGCGCGAGCCGTTACAGGAAGGTACCGAGCGAGACAGAGCTACATCACGCCATGTTACGATCTGGCAACGTTTTTTGTGTTTGGTGGTGTCCGATAGACTACCACCTCAGTCGCAGAAGGTTAAATTAGAATTTAATAATGTTATTCAACAAATAATTGTTGGAAAAAGTGATGAGATATAAAATTGAAACCTTTTAAATACAGATGAATGTGTAATTAATTCCCTTTAGTGTGTGATTGATCGTCATACATTTCACCTGATCAGGTTTTGTTTACAATTTTATCCCATACTTTTGAAACAGGTATATGATTTGGTCGTTTGACCATTTGCGCTTCATGAGTTTTAATCATCGTTTAATAGTAAGGTCATACACGTCGCTACGAATTAATAGATCAGCCATCCATGAACAAGGGTTTCAATTACTACTTTTGTTAAATTCCAGTCAAGTACCTTTGACCGATACAATCTTCAAATGAGCACTATGAAACACATGCTACATTACAATTTTAAATTTTACTGATGGGGAAATTGAATGCATATTCACGGCAGCCTCAGCAAAGCGATCACGATAATAGCCAGTTAACTACGTAGCTTAGCGAAAAACTTTATGAATATTCAAATGAGCCAAGTTTCTAGATTATTGGTCGCAAGAATAATGCTGGCATCAAAATATTCGAGTATTTATATAGGTCAAGGAGATTCGCTCATAATAATACTAAAATAATAAAATGTATTTTGTAGATCTAACGGCAAATCACGACCAGACGAATCAGACGGTGAGTTGAAAAATAAACAGGTAAGGTAATTGGATAGACTGATTTTAAACTTTTACTTTATTAGATTATCCCGTTTGATTAGCAGTGAAAATTATGCTTAGGGTTATTTTTTTTTACATTGCTGCCGGGCGCTCGCATGTATTTGACCAGTACAGCATTTTCAATTTATCTCGAAGGAGGTTATCAAAATAATGCTCGAATTTCCAAGCATGTTTGAGAAATAACTCATTTTTATAAAAATCCATTTTCAGAAAAGCATGCATAGAGGTAAAACTAAATAAAAAAGTGAGTTATAGAGTAAGATTACGATAAAAGATCATTGAAGACCATTGTTACGATGTATAACAAAAGAAGAGTTGAAGTTAACTTTCCCTGTTCTGATTTTATGAAGAATCGGTTAAGGTTACACGAGTTTTTATACGAGTATAGGTGCAAGGTCACCGCACGTAATGGTACGTCACCCAGGGCACACGCCATTTTAAGACATAATAAGTAAGTTATATAGAAAGGTTAAGTCAGCTCATGGGGGACAACATTAACTATGAGAAATCAGGGAAAATAATTGTAGTTGATTACCAACTTAAATTGTCCGTATATTCATGGCTATAATACGGCAGATTTACGTAGTGTGCCAATTTGATATACCTTTAAATAATTCCCTTGAATGTATAACAGTGAATGATGAAGATGTCAAGTTTCTTCATAAATTCCTTTTATGATTTTATGAAGAAACTTGACGTAGTTTTTCGACGATAAGGATGCGTTTTTACTAGTGGAGCTGAGCGAAGACCTGCGTGAATGGACCAATCACAATGGTTGCAATCCTCATCGCGTCTCTCGTTTCGTCTGTGATTGGACGATTCATGCACGTCTGCACTTCAATGGAATCGCACCCTGTGTGAGGTCAGCGCACGTAACGACACGTCAGTCAGGCGCCATTTTGCCAAAAACCATATCATTTTGAGTGACAGATTGCCGCCGATAGTAAGTCCCCGTGTTCAATAAAGTTTTTTGGGAAGTTAGGAAAGGTTATTGGTTTAACAACATAACATAACATCCGTGTTATTCCCAAAGAGTTAGGCATTGGTGTATCTAATAGTACTCCAACATTATTTGAAATATAACAAAATATTATTTATTACTAACACACTATTAACTTACACAGTAAACTATAAGGGTTCGTTGTCCATAAAACTTTAAAAAAAACATACAGACGAATTGAGAACCTCCTTATTTTTGAAGTCGGTTAAAAAAGTACAGGTACATCGGTAATAGGTTCTATTAAAGAAAATCTGTTTAACCTATTACCGACCCAATGAAATGAATATGTATTCAGTAAATGTATTGTTGTTCAGTGATTGTATAGGTGCAGTAGCTATGATAATTTTATTGTAATGGTATTTTAACTATAAAAATACAATATTAGAGAATTGTACATCCTACATTCATCAAAACATTTACATATGAATAAACTTGATTTTCACAGTATCGAGACTCTTATTGTATATGGCGCTAATAGGTCAAATACAACTTGACATACTAACTAATCAAATTAGTATAGCCGACTACTTATTAATTGATGCATTTTAACATAAAAAGTAGAAATTAAAATATTCGTCAAAAACCTAACAACGACCTAGGGGTCGGTAATAGTCATGGAGGGGGTGGAGACGTATTCCGATCACCGGTACATCCGGTTTGACGTCTCCGCCCAGACCTCGAGCGCGTCGGTCCGACAGGCCCCGAGTGGTCCGCGGTGGGCGCTGAAGCAGCTGGACCGGGAGCTCCTCCTGGAAGCCTCGATCGTGCAGGCCTGGGTGTCATCACCGGACAGGCCTGCCGACATCGATGACGAGGCGGAGTGGTTCCGGGAGGCCATGTCCGAGATATGTGACGTGGCAATGCCCCGGGTCCAGCCCGGACGTGCTTCGCGCCAGGTGTACTGGTGGTCGCGACAGCTAACGACACTGCGCAATGCGTGCGTTGCTGCGCGACGCCGGTACACCAGGCACCGCAGGCTCCGTATCCGACCTCCGGATACGGAAGCCATTCAGGCGGAGCTATACGAGGGGTACAGAGCGGCGAAGACCGCCCTCCAAGCGGAAATCCTGCTGGCCAGGGCACTGGCCCGCGAGGAGTCGCTGGAGACTCTGAACAGAGACCCGTGGGGACGCCCATACAAGATGGTGCGGGAGAAACTCCGCCCATGGGCTCCCCCGCTGACGCAGAGTCTCCGGCCACAGCTTGTGGGGGACGTGGTGAGCGCTCTGTTCCCTTCGAGAGGGGAACACGCCTCCCCGCCCATGGCTCCGCCTACTGCGGTGCCCGATGCGGACCACACCGCCGACGACGACGACGATGCTCTGGAGGTGACCGAGGTAGAGATGAGGGTGGCGGTACGTAGGCTGAATGCCAGAAATACCGCCCCAGGACCCGACGGCTTACCTGGGAAAGCCTGGGTCCTGGCCTCAGAGGCTCTCGGGCCTCGACTAAGGGGGCTCCTAAGCGCATGCATGGAGAGGGGCCAGTTCCCGCTTCGTTGGAAGACGGGGAAACTGGTCCTCATCAAGAAGCCGGGGCGCCCTGCGGACTCTCCGTCCGCTTACCGGCCCATAGTGCTGCTCGAAGAGGTGGGCAAGCTCTTTGAAAGAGTCATTGCAGACCGCCTCGTCGGGCGGCTGGTGCGGGTGGGGCCGGATTTGGCGGAGAGCCAGTTTGGTTTCCGCAGGGGGCGCTCCACGGTGGACGCCATCATGCGCGTGCGAGCCCTCACGACGGGGGATGCGGTGGCTCGGGGTGGGGTCGTCTTGGCGGTGTCTCTAGACATCGCCAACGCCTTCAATACCCTGCCCTGGAGTTGCATCAGGGAGGCACTCCGGTATCACCGGATGCCGACCTACCTCTGTCGTGTGGTCGAGGCCTATTTGACGGACAGGGCCATCATCTACCCCGGTCACCAGGGAGAGTGGAACCGGCGAGAGATGTCGTGCGGTGTCCCACAGGGATCGGTCCTGGGGCCGCATCTGTGGGACATCGGATACGACTGGGTGCTGCGCGCCGACCTCCCCAATGGCGTCAGCGTCGTTTGTTACGCTGACGACACGTTGGTCCTGGCGCAGGGGAGGTCGCACCAGGCGGCGGTCGAACTAGCGACACACGGGGTTGCGACAATCGTAGCCAGAATCCGGCAGTTGGGACTCGAGGTGGCCTTGCACAAGTCCGAGGCCATGTGTTTTCATGGTCCTCGGAATGCGCCACCGTTGGGTTCCCAAATAACGGTAGGAGGGGTTCACATCGGCGTCGAGTCGACGATGAAGTACTTGGGACTCGTCCTCGACAGTCGGTGGAACTTCGTGGAGCATTTCCGACGTTTGGCTCCCAGACTGGACCGGGCCGGGGCTGCCTTGAAGCGGCTCCTGCCCAATCTAGGGGGTCCAAACGCCTCCTGCCGGAGGCTATTCGCGGGGATCGTGCGGTCCATGGCCCTGTACGGGGCACCGGTGTGGGCGCATTCGTTGAGGCGGCGGCCTGCCCGCCGGTTGAACGCGTCCCAGAGGGTCATGGCCACCCGGCTGGTCCGGGGATACCGCACGGTCTCCGGTGAGGCGGCGAGCCTCCTTGCCGGATTGCCGCCATGGGATCTGGAGGCAAAAGTCCTCGCGCATATTTGGGAGTGGCGCGGGGAGGCGAAACGCCGGGGCTTGACTCCGATACCGCGAGAAATCGCGGCACAGCGGACAGAGCTCCGACGGGATCTCATGGCGGCATGGAGAGTACGATTGTCGCAACCCAGTGCTGGGCACGCCACTATTGCGGCGATAAGTCCCCTCTTTGAGGAGTGGCTGGAGAGGCGCCACGGCGTCCTCACCTTCCGCCTGACGCAGGTCCTCACCGGACACGGCTGTTTCGGGAGGTACCTGTTTCGGATAAGGCGGGAGGAAACGCCCGGGTGTCATCACTGCGTGGATCGCCCGGAGGACACGGTGGAGCATACGGTGGAGGTATGCCCGGCTTGGGCAGAGCACCGCCGTGTCCTCGTGGAGGCGATCGGTGGCGGGGATCTCTCGCGTCCGGCCCTGGTCCAGGCCATGGTACGGAGCGAGAGGGCATGGGAGGCCGTCACCTCCTTCTGCGAAGCAGTAATGCTCGCAAAGGAGGAGGCGGAACGCGTGAGGGAGAGGCAAATTTCGCGCCCTCACGCCCCTAGCCGCCGCAGGAGGAGACGCCCTGGGCGTCGGGAATCGATTGCCGATTCCCGGCCACCGTAGGCGCGGGCTTGCGGACGGTGAGCAATGGGTAGCTCGCCGTCCGGTAAGGACCAGGCCCGGGTCGACGGCGCGTTGTGTTCCACGCGCGCCTCAAAGAGATGTCAGCAAGTGAAGGGGTCTGATGAGACCATTGCCTGCCGGGGTTGCGGGATTAGTCCGAAAGGGATACCGTGGCCCCCTGGCATTGCACAGGCAACAGAAGGAACACGGGTGGGTTTTAGTCAGTAAGAGTCTGACACGCCCTCCCGCCCACCCAGAGCGGGAGACGTCATTTGATGATTTCCCACCCAAAAAAAAAAAAAAAAAAAAAAGGGGTCGGTAATAGGAATACAATTGAGATTATTGTTCCTGTCACCGCCACATTTTAATATTGTATTTGAAGCAAAATAAAGCTGGATCTCATTAAAATTAGTTATTATTTGGGTTTATGAAAGTATTAAGAATGTATCAAAAGAATTAGAAGATTCATTAGATTGCTTTACAATTATATATTATGCTAAAAAAGAAATAGGTGTACTTACGTAATTGGGAGCGGGACACTACTAAATATGCGCTATTTCCGGAATCCGAAGACAAACTGTGCAATTATTCTTTAAATCATTGGTTTACGCACACAAACAAGTGATGAATATTTGCATTACAAATACATCTATATTTTCTTTAAAGCAACGACTTGTCTAACTATAATGCAACTCTATAAAATGATAGTTTTATGAAACGGACGGTAATGGGTGCCGATTTTGAGGGGTCGTTATTAGGTGCGTTTACGTTACTTAGAATGCAACTAAAAAACCAATTATATGAATAAATGTGATTAAACAACATCAAAGTTAATCCGCAGGCATCACCGTGCGTGCATAAATAATGTACTCACCTAAAACATACGCAACAATATCCAGTGTTGTCAAGATGCGGCGATCCGGCAACACGTACAGAAGCGGCTTCAACATACAACGGGGTACTTCTATTTGTCTTTTTCCATCCCACTGAATTACATAAGCATTGTGGGGGTTACAAAAATAGCGGTAAGACTCAGTTCAGTATATACAGAATTATAATATATTTATGTAAGGATTCGGCACTGGGTCGGCCATTACGTTGTTTCCATGGGTGATTGATTCTACATATTTTTGCCTACAAAGGATCAACGGATGCGGGTGTACGTCGTGTAATGTGTGGATACGAAATGAGAGGGATGATTTTATCCGTTAAATAAAAAATAATGATACCTTTGTTTTACCACGATTTCGATTATAAATATTATCTTGAAAAAAACATACCCAACTCTGTTTTTTTATTTATAAATAAGAGTAAAGTAATGGAATTGGTCTTACTAACTTAGTCTTTGCTGTATGAAAGTATTTAATTCATATTTCAACAATCATTTTAATTCATAATTCCCCAAACTAGTAGTTTGACTTTCGAAATCAACAAAAGCTCGGTTATTGATTAATTTACTATAGGTATACCCATACCTATAGTTAATTAATGGAGTTATCATGCAAATCAATCATTATTATAACTCAACCATAACATAATAAACTCAATCGCAGAACGCTGACAGCTCTTGTTTAAGTTTCCAGCAGATAGAGGGCGTGCGATGCCAACAAACTTCCCACAGGCAAACTCCTTATTATTCATTGCAACACCGGCTAACTGATAATAAAACTTGTGAACGCTTAAATTAAACTGCCAACGTTTAATCTACAGGAATATTTTGGTTAACTAACGCTATCATCGATTTTAAAACTTGCGTATTCGTAGTTTTGTGGTTTTGTATAAAAGGTTCATAATTATATATTTTTCCGTAGCAAAACCTATTATGCATGCAACATCTCTCTATTATTATTGTTATTTATTAAGTACCTAGTCAAATCTGAAAACGCTTGATTTAATTTCTGAATAGATTTAAACTTAAACAATTCTTTTATTTACCAAAATGGGCAAAGAAGGTTTCTTCGTCCATTTTGATGAAAGAAAACGACTACCTTAGATACAGACCAATATGTGGCCCTCTAACAAGTCTAGGTATACCGCAACGTGGTTATACCTGTTCTGTATAAACTACCTAGTGTACTTTGAGGTTAACTACTGACAGCAATAAACTGGCAGTAATAATGTTATACGGTATGATGCCGCACGGAAGGGAAAGGAGTGACGGATGGACATTGGACAGGCGACGTCGACATGAATGTTATAACTCTATTTGACGTAATAAACTGTGTATTGTAAGGTTCGGTTTTGTACTTAACTCTGTTTCAACGCCATTCTTTTTGCATGGCACGGCATGAGCTATATTGTTAAACTCTAGCCTACACGAGAGATTATAAATAATATTGATATTTACCTGGAATATCATACAAATTTCTCCTTCTAAATAAAATAAGGTAAGAGAAAGAAAAATATTTTATTCAAATATATTATATAATAAAGGAAATAGAAACAACAACAAAAAAGTTACATTTTAAAACTAACAAAATAACGTAAAATAAAGACCTGTGCGAAGCCCAAAAGGCTCCTATCTCAGAATAATACAGTTACCTACATTTTAATAGTAATTTCATTCACATTCCATTTTGACCCCATCGGCTAGAAAATCAGCATGCAAACACATATTACAAACATATATAATTACTATAATAATCTGCAGTAGAAACAAAGATAAAAGTTCTTACACTAGTGCTTCTAAGCTCTCAAACATGACAAATCTACCCCTTGGAACGAGTGCAGTTTTTACAAATAGGTACTTGGCAAGTAATGGCGGTTCACACATATTATTTGGCACGACCACGAGCTTCGGACTTGTGACCTTGACCTCCAAAGACAAAGGTCCGCTACTGCGTCTTTTGGAACGCAAAAGCTTTACGTTTCAGCTATAGTACGAAATCGTTCACAATGCTGCCAAGATGTTAGCTTTCTGACTTCAAGGACTTTGGAGGATAACCTTAGTAGTAGTTGGGGCACTGTTGACACGACAAACACGGGATTGTATATTCTATACATATTATATAGGTTTATGTGGGCACAATCAAATTCTATGTGTACACTGAAAAATAAACCCTATTTTACTGATTTATGGTCACAGTACCTATATCATTTGTAACCAGAGTTTAACAGTCATTATAACTAATGCGCACCAAATATTTTGTTTCCTAATTAAATTTTTAATAAGATATAATATAAGTACCTACACAAATATTCCATCACATTTTGTTTTACACGTGGAACGGTGGAACATTCCCTTAGTGTTGAAAAAAATATTTTATGTACATTTTGTTTAGATCTATTTTTTGTAATAAAAGCCCAAAACGAGGGTGGCTACTAAAGACTCTAAAGATCTAGCGAAGTATACGTACTTAAGCTTAATTACGAGCTATTTGTTGAAAAAGGGGAAAAAAATATGGTTTTTGTGAAACGCATGATTATTGTGTGGTCTTTGTTTATTTATTTATTTAACAGTTTATGTACACACATATAAACAGACAAGAAAAAAATGAGCAGAAAAATACGTACAAAGGTGATGCTTATTTCTAAAGAAATCTCTTCCCGCATACCTGCTTTGTTCATTACTTCAAGTAATAAATTGCGACCAAAACTTAAATTGATACAGCCATTATTTTTTTAAAAGTATTCATGAAAGGGGTGCGAACATAATTATAAATTAATATTTTGTCTAATAACAGCTTATCATTAGCTAATGTAATTGGCAGATTGCCGTTTTATGAAATAAATAAATAAATTACCGACCACATAACTCGGACGTTAATATGGCATATGGAGATTTCGTAACATGCTAGATCTATTGTCAGTAAACTGATTTACGATGAGGTATAAAGGTTAAAAGGCTCAAATCGAGATTCATAGACGTCTTTCCTAACGCATATGAGGTCCTATTCCACAAACGATGGAACACTTAATATCGTGTCCTGATTGTCCTATTTTCAGCACGGTACAGGACGCTACTGTAGTAAACTTGTAGCTAAATTCTGGGCTGACTTGATTTAGATTGCCTCGTGTAATATCTGTCAATCTATTGTACGATCTATATCCCATCTTTAGCCGTATTACTTTACACCTTTAAGAGCTAAACCACTTTTTTTCCGTACAATCCTCAAGACGGAAAAACTGCAAAATTATTAAATAGTTACACTTCTGGCCAAAGAAAGTTATCGACGGGCGGTCTGATAATTCTCTGTTAATAATACTTATAGCAGCACTTCCCAGCACATGGCGCCACCATTTTGAGTAGATAATAGGATTTTAATTGAGATGAAGCTTTACAGAATAGAAGGCTATTTCGAAGCCTATAAATTTTTATTCATAACCATTATCGCCAGTGCCTGGAGTGCGGATTTTGAACGTCGATTTTCATGGTTAAATATCTATTTTAGGTCATTCGGTCGTGTTCAGTGCATTTAGTGGATCGTAAATATCTTATCGTCGGTCAGTATTAGAGTATATGCATCGAGTGCACCTATTGACTATGGGATTAACGTCTGTGTTAACTCTGCCAGACGATTCTGTTTAGGTGTACAGACATAATACAGATAACGGTTATTTTTTGTCAGGTATTTATATAAAACGTTTGCGTTGAAACATCTAGAAAAAACACCTACACAAAGACTTCACAATCAACCGGATTAGACAAAACAATGAAATTAACTTCTACAAAATAGAACCTAACAGGTTTATTTCCCTACTAGTGTTGTACCAAAAGTCGTCATATTTCCCGGCTTATTGCCATGCTTGCTCCCCTACATAGTGACGATATCTCATTCTGTCCCGCAATGCACGGTCAACAACGCGCGGTACGTACCTACGACACTACGAACATACTCCAGGAGCCCGGCGCCAAAATTTTACACCTCCCATCAGCAGCACTAGCTATAAAATTGGAAGATCATAAAATGAAAACGTGCGATATTTTAACGGGGAGCTATTAACATGACACATTTACCGGCTCCGTGACCGCCCCCGGAATTAACGGAGCCTGCATTGGACTGTGCCAACTGGCCAGTTAACGACTATTTGCCTTTCACCCATTAAATATATTCATCCGAACTGTAAAATGGTATTAAACCAGTGTTTTGTGAGCATTGACACTATACTCTCATAAAATTGCTGCCTCGTCTTCGGTGTAGACTCGCCTCATTTGTACACATACATCGGTATTTAATTCTTTTATTTTACTTTAACTTGAACGGTCAAAGCCAATTACTCTAATTAAAGAAGTTTCGTTTTGCTTTTCTTGGTAACGAGTAGTCACCAGCACACATGTGTGTACATGTATCACAGAGGGGCTGCCACATTCTACTAAATAATAATTATTCCCTTCCCTCGTTAACGTTCCATTTATTTTTAGGTACCCCATGGGAGTGAGGGTTTTAATCAAGGAAATAGGTATGTAGCATCATAATGACCCTTTGACATCATACCTTTGTCTCACAATATTTAAAATTAATCTGTACCTACCATCTGGAAGTTCAGTCACTGTTCGAGGTTGACAGTCCAAAATCTAAACTTAATATTGTAAGGGGAAATTTCCTTTTTTATATTTATATTTTTATTTTTCTTTGTAGTTTTTCACGTTAAAACGGCTGAACAGATTTGGATGAAATTTGACAAATAGATAGACCATGACCTGGGTTAGGATATAGGATACTTATTATCCCGATATTCCCACGGAATCGAGCCTTAGCCGGTGAAACCGCGGGCCGCACCTAGTCTGTAATATTAATAACTTTTACTTTAACTTTTTAGAGACACTGGTTGTCTCACGTGATGGATATACCGTCATACTTGCTTTACGCAGTAAGAAAGCTTGATGATCAATGCTCGTTCAATATACTACATAGAAGAGCCCAATATAGTGGGTTTGTGTTCGCTAGATATAACTAAATAATAGCTGAATTAATGTAATTACTTTTCCGCAAACTTTCCGATTACTGAATAAATACTGAGATCTACCACACCGCACTTCCCAGAATTTGGTCAGTTAACAGATATCTATAACAAAGTTTAGTTAATGGATTGTTCAAAGAAGAGATAATTTAGTCTATTATAGAGCAACTTAAGCTAATACAAGTGGTTTATGCGAAGCGATTTCCTTAAGATTATTTTTAAATCTTATGATAACTCTTAACTACAAAAAGTACTACAAAATTTCTGCGTAGCGGTGTTGTTCTATTTAGATTTATTATTTATTTATTTTATTTGATTTATTTTTTAGATTTTGGTGTCTCGCGTGGGTTAAACTTCAGCTGTTACTTGATTTATTTACTTTAACAGACTTTAATTGTACAGTAATAATTGTTATTTGTATAAATTGGAAAAAAAAGCTAAGTAAGTAAGTTTGGCTAAGCAATATCCATCTACGAGTACAACCTCCGCAGACGCGAATCTCTAAGGGAACTGTTTAAGAAAATTAACATCATGACGGTACCTTGTCAGTATATATTTATATGAAAACATTATGTATGTTCGAAAAAAAATACATCTCTCTAATAAGATAAGTGACAGGCATAATTTTAAGACAAGAAATAGGAACAAATTAGATCAACCACGTTTCAGATTGTCTAAAGTCCACACTTCTTTTATGGGGTACTGTGTAAAATGTTATAATAAAATACCACTCGATTCTTCAACTAAATGAGAAGAAGAAACGTGAATTAAACGCACACTATGTAGAAAAGCATACTATAAGTTGGATGATTATTATCGTAGATAAAAATGCTGGGCTAAATGCTGGTCCTGCTCCAAAGCCACTTGGGCTCACTAGTAAAAAAAAAAAAATTGGTCGTGTAACTTCCCCTTTATTTTTTCTAACTACGAACATAATGTTTATTTTTTATTTGTATTTAACCAAGTTTTAATTATTGAATACTCCAATAGATAATATTGATTTTCTTTCTTTTTGGTGGTAAAATTCTTTAAAGGTTACAAATACATTGCAAACTATAGTTTTTTATAACTTAGACGCATTTTTTTTCATATTTTGTAAATGTGTGTACCATGAAGTCGTTTACTATGTTATTATGTTGTATTTTGACTTGAAAGAGCAGGGTAGTTGAGAGTATGGCATGCTCATGTCTCGCTGATGGTGGCGAGTGTGTTGGATCATTCGGTTCCCTACAAAATGGTTGAGCTGGATGGTGCTGATCCACGCGTCATGTTCATGAACGGGCGCCGTCAGTTGAGACTGGTCATCTCTTATCTGCCAGGGCTTATTTATAATCTTATATTTTTAATCGTTTCAGATTTTTATATTTTTTTACATTATTTTCACGTATAGAATCAACAAGAGTAATGTACCCAGGATTTTGTAACATAGAGATCTACGTTTTGGAATGGGCAACTAGCTTCAACTTTCTGACTAACTGACTGACTCTTTGACAATTCAAAAGTGCCTGTTAATGGTTTAATTGAAATAAATGCCTTGAGTTTGAGTTTGAAATAACAGCCGCACGGGTCGATACACCAGGTTAAGCTACGCTTGCCGGGGTTGGTTCGTGGATGGGTCATATCTTTACATACCGAGACTTCTCCGTACCTCGTGTTGTTGTGTTGTGACTCTCCGTACCTGTTTTTCGTGGATCTTTGACAGTCATTACGGGTCGTCAGAAGCCCGAAAGATTGACAACCAGTATTACCAAGGGGTACCGTATTACTGGGTTGTGGAGTTCAAATAGGTAGTCACTCCATGTAAAATAGTGGTATTTAGTTGCATCCGGTTAGACTGGAAGCCGACCTCAACATAGTTGGGAACAGGCTAGGCAGATTGATTGGTTAAATTGGAAAACAATAGTAAAAGTAATGGAAAATGATTGATCGTAACTCCTCATAAAATAATAAAATTGTATTCGTTCAACCTGTAGTATGTATAGGCTACATTTTCGCAATTTTTCTTGGAAATTTTGAACACACAAATAACTAGGTAGGTACCTAATTACAATGCGTCCTATCGTTATGATTTATAAGTAAAGATACTTTAACATGAACATACTGTTAGAACCTGTTCACATGAATATGAATGAATATTTAATTTTGTAGCCAGGTTGATCCAGTTTCAATATTCCTTATACAACCCAAAACATTCATATTTATCGGATTCAAAGATTCTGAAAATGGATTCAGATTGGATTTTGGCAGTTCATTGTGCTATGCATTATTCATTCAGTTAGTCCGTTAAATCAGCCGCTTGCAAGACAATAGAGAAACAATAAACTGGCGTGATTCAAAATACTTCCCCAGCCAGCTGAATTTTAATAAATATATTTGGCATTCAGACCTTTTGACTTTAGAATTTCGTACTTTCATTAAATAGAGTGTTTTCCTAATGCCTTCCTTTGTATAAGTAGGTTTACATTCTGTTTTATGGAGTATGGCGCGGGTAGACGCGTCGTAATCGTTTAAAAACCAATAACGTATCATGTTCAAGGAATGTTATACCACAAAAGGCACACAAAGGGGAAAAGGCCTTCATTTTCCTCAACCAGTCTTGAGGTAATTGAAAAACTATTTCTTACAGCTTGAAATCTATTCCCACAAACAATAAAAATCTTCAGCGCCTCTTTTTATTTTATGCAAAACAACTGCAAGTACCGTTTATTTTAATTGTGGAAAATAAGGAACAACTGTCGCAGATAGCTGGCACTATCGTTAAACTTTTTACCGTGCAGACCGCTAAAAAGTGCCTCACTTATTCTGGCGGCGCCGCAGATAAATTCCACGATCGTATCTTTGAAGGCAATTAAGATAAGCGCACATTGTGCTGTCACTGTTGCTCAGTGTACGTTTAGCGGACGCACGCTCGATTTATGCCCTCCTGCCAGGATAACTGGCTTCACCTACACTGCATTACGTAACTTACGAACGTCTGCTGGAGCAGTGATAAACACATCACTATGAGAGATGACGAACTGTTGCTGGACCTCATAAATCTGTTGTCTCGTAACTCACATTTTATACACTTACGGACGTTTCCTTCCTGCATATGGAACAAGCTGAAAGTTTTTATTGTACTTCCATAAAGGAGGAAGGTATTTCAGACTTGTGCGTTGAAAGCAAAATTATTATGCTGAAAACTTCCATTCGCTAAGAGCAACGAGCGGGTAAACGCTGTTTATGCTCTATGTTACTTCTACGTCTTCTTTTATATTACCTACGTAAGTAATAGCACCTACCTCTAAACTTAAACAAACGTTGACGGTTTCTTTTAATTTATAACACAAGGACTGGAAATCTCATGAGAATGCCATCAATACTGGGATGTCTCTCTCGATAGTATGACTCCACTAACCTCACAGGAGTTACGTAAAAGCTTTTGTCAAACAAACAAACCAAACTAAATAATATAATATTCGTTAGGGCGTATTTAGTTCACAATGTAAAAGTTTTGCACAATGGTTACCGCCACAACATTCGAAACCTAAACTATGTTCCGGTTTGAAATCAGCATTAATATTGTTATACTCGTACTTTAGAGGGCCGCCCATCGAGGTGAGGAGAAAGTAATAAATATGAAGTAAGACTTTCTGGCCTTTTGTTAACAAGTTACACGAACTACGTAGTCAGTCTTTGTTGGCTAGAGAATCCCTTTTACCCTCAACGCTTTTCAGCCTTAAAGAAAAGTACGTAAGATAATGATGAATGAGCCTCCTTTCTTATGATAATATAAGAATGATAAATAACATATCCATACACGTTTTTTGTTCTTCATATTGATCTCTTTTTATGGCATCAATGAATATGAAAACTATTAAGGAAATAAATTATGTGAGAGTAATGTGATGGCTGCTACCGAAAGCTTGTAATCTCTGGATGTAATCTCTTACGGACCAATAACTTTCTGTAATATGTATTTTATGGTCGTGTAGGTAAGAAGATTATATTTTGAAAGCTTTATTTTTACCCTATTTTGATTTTAAAAAGATTTATTATCTTGTTGAATTCCTTAAGCTGTTATATGTAGATCATAATTATTTATTTCCTCCGTAACAACCACTTTTTTATATTATAAAATACTGACCTGAACTTTTAACTTCGTAAAAAGTTATTATATTAAAATAATTTATTCAAACTGCCCATTATAGTGTACGCAATCAGTTTCTGTAATTAAATCACTCTAGCTCAATCTAATTAAGCTAAAATAAACCTAATGTGGAAATGGGAAATCTCTAAAGACGGGGAACGTTATGAAGTAGTGATACAAGCACCGTATAAAATACTTAATAAGTAAAAATAATCTATGTTTACAATGTGAAATTGCAATTTTTTTGTGGTTAAAATAAGGTTTAAAGTTGGCTGTCGTTTTTGCAGTTAATAATAGCAATTATTAAGTAACGCGGTATGAGAGGTCGCCTTTTAATGCACAGTGTGCACGCTAGCCACGGGAGCTTGGCCGCTCGAAACGTTGAAAAAAGGAATCTAATTAAAAATGTAATCACGTTTGTTACAGGGGTACAGATTTAAACAAAAAAGTTGGGGTTGTTCCATGAACGAAACTGAATTGTAAATCGAGCATTTTAAATTCATGTCTTGAACTGGGGAATCGGTTCAATCTGCTCTCGAAATGAACGAGTTATCTCTCAAGGGCATCGCGTCAGGGTTCCGACACGAAATCACTTACATTGCTTTGTTCATACCGCGGAGCGCCGAACGGAGCGTCTGTCAAACAATGATACGCCAAGAGTATCACAAGGCACAAGGCGACAGTTTACATGCTAATGAATTCGCATTACACCCGATCCCATTCACTACGCGTTAATATATGTAGATACGTAGCTACCTAGCATACATATGAGAGTATTATCTATCAGACATATTTAAATGATTTCGGAGAATATGGTTTCAGATTCACATAAAGAGTTAACCACTGTGTAGACAATCAGACTAATTATAGAACGTGGATAGTTATTCTGAGAATCACGTAAGGGGTCTATACATCAAAACACTAAATCCAAGTAAACGGGCTGCCTAGTATTACCATACAGTTACTTCTTTTTTTTCCAATTCCTTATAACTTTAACTTAACTTTACTATTTTCAAAATAATATTTTAAAAGAGATTGCCCGATTTGTAAGGAAAGTTGGGTCCCACTAGAAAATTGTTGTGCCCTGAAGATTTTTATTTTAAATAATAGTAAAAACATATTATTTTCATAATCAGAAGCCATTTTTCATTTATTCACCCTAGTTCAAGAGATATCATTGTTTTTCTGTTGTAGCACTAAGAGTCAAATATCTCACAAAGAACAGCACTAAATATCTCACAAAGAGTAATGCACTCCAGGAACTTATTAGCTCAACTCGGTAGTATCAGAAAAAGCACGTATCGTAAATAAACACTATGTAAAAGATTACGGAATTCATAACTCAAAGTATCTAAACAAAGCAATCACGCACAGAACGAAGTCTGCGAGTTCTGTGACATGCGCAAGTAAATGTTGCTAGAGATATTTTTTTTATAATCTATTAATAAATCGTTACAGATCAATCGATAAAAACTACTTTTCTACTAAGGGGTTTTCTAAATAAACATGGCTATTATTTTTGTGTCTATTACTTTTCTGAACATTTATTATTTATCAATGTAGGCTAGGCCTAATATGAGTTTAAGCAACCTATTATTGTCATCGTTCCGTCGGTTTTACTCGCATCGACTATGAGCATTGTTTATTGATCCAATAGTGTTCGTCATCAAGAATATTTTACATAAACTCATAATTATTTGGCGTACACGTATTGTTGTTCATTTCAGATATATATGGTACAATAATACGTATAAAAGGATAGGGATAACATCATTATATCTCATCGTCCTAAAACAAAATGTTATCACAGTAGCGTTGAAGTTGTCAAATGTTGAGATCTAATTGAGATGTAAACTGCCCATAGGTATAACCTATGGGCAGTTTATACTTTAATAAAAAAATAATCGTTTTTTTTATTATTTAATATCGTTTTAATTGATATCGATTACTCAATTGATTAAAAAATAGCATTAGTTATTTAATTCTTTGATACCTGGCAACTTTTTTTTGTATACCAATCAAATAATCAAACCACAGACTACATTGAATCAAACGGATGTCGACGTAATGTTTAACTATTAATTAACTTTAACTTTATTCCCAGGATGAAATAAATTGTATAAAAAATACCAATCAAAAATACCAAATATTAAAATCAGGCACCCGATACCACAAAAGGGACCTGCTCCGTGGCAATCTCCTTTACAGACTTAAAATATTAAAATGTAGTTTATTATATAAGTATTATGTCAATTTTTTTTTGATATCTCAAAACGGCTATTTGACACTTCCCGTGACCCAAGGGCTGGTTTTTACCTTGGGCAGGCTAAGCATTGCCATACAACGTGGCAATGCGGCCAGTCTCTTGGGTACATTACCAGTCGACAGCGATGCGGATGAATTTTTCGTTGCTATATTTTAATTTTGCAATAGTGTTAGTTAAGTTAGTATATAAAATGTAGGTACAAGTATAAAAAAGGAGGGGAAACAATCATAGGGCATCAAAAATGTTGTATGGCAATGCTGATTCTTTGGCCAAAAAATAGGCCAGCCCCCTGGTCACTTGAATAGTCGACCAACCGCTTGGTCATGTCTCGAAAAATTAAGTTTGCACTCGGACCTTTAATTTAAATGGCTCTTGTGTTTTAACTTCAAACGGCTCGAACATATAAGTCCCAATAACATTGCAGTATTTGCGCCGTTTGAGGTTTTCCGCACCTGCAGCAGCAGCCCCAGCACAGTCCGCCGTGCTAGGAAGATGGGATGACGGAAGCGTATCGACACACTGTGCATCCCACACCAAAGGCTTACCATTCATACTTGATACATAAACATCAAGAGGAAATTTAGTAGCAAAAGCATCAACACATACATGCGAGATTACGTATGAATACAAAAAAATAAAATAAAAAACAACCGGCTTCCAAAAAAAACACTACACAATGAAAAATAACTTAAGTTATTTTTCACTTTGTAGTGTTTTTTTTTTTGGGAGTAGGATGTTTTTTTTTTTTTTTTTTGTTATACGTTTTTGTTTTTCACTTTTTAGTTGTGGTACCTACCCCACACAAATTCGAATGCCACTACCTGCTATGTAAATAACAGTGACAGAAACTTATCATCATATCATCCACAGGCTAACTCAAAAACTACCCGAGGATAGTTAGTAAAAAAATGTATGGGACTTTAGAGGCATGAGGAACAGGGTGTAAAGTTCACTCATCCACCATAGAAAAGGGAGGATCCTCCAACCAGACAGGTGTTGTGTCTGGCGGGCCGACTGCCCCACTGTTGATTTCGGATAGTCTTATCTATGTCGTTCGCGCGGTAAACTCTAATTGCGCGATGCAGGATTTGTGTGACGTCATGTCTTTGATGCGTAGTTAGTATGTGGCGGTGTAACCGCTACATCACTCCCCTCCGGAGACCGGAGGTCGATAGTGGGCTGAGTCTTGTATCTTGCGATGCTTCACAGTGCCAGCTAAGGTTCCAGTGAGTCGGAACCGGGTGCCGCACAGTTCGCGGTGAGTCGGAACTGTCTGCGGTGATTGCGGTGATTGTGGTGATTGAAGTGATTGCGGTAATTGAGGTGATAGCGGTGATTGCGCTGATTGAGATGATTGCTGTGATTCCCCAGTGAGTCGGGGTGATGAGGCTGAGGGTGATGACCAGGAATGCGCGTTCGCTGCATGCTGGTGGTCAGGATACCCGTTGAAGCCGAGGGTGCTGGCTGTCTGTGTGACTCGCCTCACGAAAGCTTGCGGGAGTGATGATGATGATGACGTCACGCTGAAGTAGTTGCACGAAGGCTGCGTTGACGTTCATACTCGGGGTCACCAATTTAGAGGCATGAGGAACAGGGTGTAAAGTTCACTCATCCACCATAGAAAAGGGAGGATCCTCCAACCAGACAGGTGTTGTGTCTGGCGGGCCGACTGCCCCACTGTTGATTTCGGATAGTCTTATCTATGTCGTTCGCGCGGTAAACTCTAATTGCGCGATGCAGGATTTGTGTGACGTCATGTCTTTGATGCGTAGTTAGTATGTGGCGGTGTAACCGCTACAGGACCACCTCTGAAGTATGACCTACCAAACAAAAAAAGAATCATCAAAATCAATTCATGATTGGCGGAGTAATCGCGTAAACACATTTAAAAAAAAAACGTAGGTACGGTCGAATTGAGAACTTTCTCGTTTTTGAAGACAGTTAAAAACGGAATAAATTTCTCTAAATGAATACTCTCAAGAGACGCGAATCAAACGTGTCACGTATGGCGCTACCTTTAGAGCAATAAAATAATCGATGGCTACTTGCTATGCTAGTCGACGGCGATCTGAACAGAGTGTTAGAAAGCGAGAAGTTGGTCTAAACCGAACTCGTTCGTGCCCGCGGCTCCAATCATCGAGTCCCAAGTCGGGGAAACAACAACTGGGAACGAGCTCACTTCATTCGTGCCTTCACAACTTGGGGAATAACTTAGAAATTCAATTTGCAGACGGTGAGCGTTGCAGCGGCCTGTACAGTGCCGCCTATGCGAACTTAGACATTGCTAACGTCACCAAACTTGCTGAATTCCGACACCGTATGAAATTCACACAGCACGAAGAAAAAGTTAAACAAACTAGATGTGGTGCAACGATTTAGAGCAATGCTTCTTGTTAAAAGGAAATGAACGTTGAAAGTAAACATAAAGTTGTTTTAACCCAGTTTACGACGTCATTTTCGTTTTTCCATTAGCACGAAAATCTTTCCGAAATTTTCGAATATTTGTTTTTACAACGGTCACAATCCTTCTTACTTAATTACTCAATCAAATCTTGAAAACAAATTCATAAACCAGTCATTGTTTAGGTATAGCCGCCGTAACATAAATCAAGAAAGCAAGACCTCATTAACGAGCATTTTAATTAAACAATTCTTACAATGAAAATTATAAAACAAACAAAAGAAAGCGGGAAATAGACGGCTAATGAAGTGGTGGAAATTAATAAATAAAGACTCAAATGAAAATCTGAGTAAACAAGGACAATTTGTTTATTTCTCCAGCAATTATAAATAAAGTTGTCGTGGAAAGGGCGCAGGGAAAGATTCGTGCAATTATGAGCACGTCATTATTACGGTCCCATATATACCATAACATACCTACGTAGTTACGTCGAAGTACTATTTTGCTGTGCGTACGTTCATGTACGCACAGCAAATTAGGATCTACGTAACGTAATCGTAAAGTACTTTTGTACGTTATGGACTGCTTACACCACACCAAACGTTACCAATTTAACGTTAAACATATTTAAAACATCACTCTGTTTCTGTTATCTTCAACCAATTGTCAGAAAAGAAAATTAAAATAATTAAGAGAATTGGTTAAAGTATGAAATTGCCGTTTTATTGTAATAGGTACTTCGAATTGACAAAGAACCTTCATGGTTTGAGATTTTTGAGTGAACCTTTTTTCACATAGTACCTATGAAGTTCTCCTTTTAAAAAATGTGCAACATTCGACTATCGACTTACAGTTGATTTTTTTTATTCAACTTAGACAAGAATAATGGATACTTCGAAAATTCGAGTTATTTATTAATACGAGTTCCGACGCGGAACTAACTCGGCCGAAACAGCTTGCAATATCCATGTTGCGTTTGGAGAGGGGACTGCTAATGAACGCACCGTGCGATTTTGTTTTAAACGCTTTCGTGATGAAAACTTTGATTTGAAGAACGAACCACGTGGAAGACCACACAGGTGAATAACAATGAATTGAAAGAGATGGTGGAAGCCGATCCGAGCCAAACTACTCAGGAATTAGCGGTATGGTTTAAAGTTACCTTACCAACAATATTGACTCATAATAAAATAAAAAAAATATGAGAAATGGGTGCCTCATGATTTGACTAATCTGCAGAAAGAAACGCGTGTTGAAACTTGTGTTGCCTTGTTGAATCGATACAGATATTAAGGAATATTGGATTGAATTGTGATATGTGATGAAAAGTGGATTCTTTACGATAACTTTAAGCGAAAAATGCAATGACTGACCCCAGGTCAAACACCGCAATAGTGTCCTAAAGCAAAGCTTACCAATAAAAAGGTAATGGTAACTGTTTGGTGGTCTCCGCATGGTGTTATTCACTATAGCTTTCTCCGATCTGGTCAGGCAATAACGGCAGATGTCTACTGTGCCGAACTCCGAACAATGATAGCAAAACTTGCAGTGAAAAAGCCCCGACTCATTAATCGATCTTCACCATTATTGCCACATGTTAACGCGAGACCTCATACAGCACGAGAAACCGTTTTAACTCTACAGGAACTGCAATCAGAAACCATTCGTCACCCTCCGTATTCGCCAGACCTTGCTCCAACGGACTACCATTTTTTTCGTGATTTGGACAATTTTCTATTATATGTGATAAAAAGTTTTCTTCTCAGGAGGCAGTACAAAATGCTTTCACACGGTTTGTCGAATCTAGATCACGAAAGTTCTATCGCAAAGGCGATAGAATTATCGATGGCACCTTCCTATTAGATGGCAGCAATGTATAGATAATAATGGTAATTATTTTGATTAAATAAATATGTTAAATTTAAAAAAAAAACTAATTTCAATTTTTCAATACAAATCGACAATTTCATACTTTAACCCCTAATACAAAGATGTTTTAAATTTTTTTAGCGTTAAAATTGTGTTTAGCGATTGATGATGCAAGTGGACCTAATAGTTTGTGGGTGCTGGTGCCATATCATATACTTACATTCGTAATTCTTGCTTAATCTTGTTGTCAATACTTTGTTTAGTTTCCAATGTGCACACATGGTGGTAGTACAATACCTATACAGAATTCAAGAGTCAACTCCCGTTCTGGTTCATTTTGTTTATTTCTTGTGTATGCGAATTAGGTAAGTCGTCAAAACTATTGTTATTTACTCTTTGTTCGTTCTGTTAATTTGTCATGGCTAATTATTTTCCAACAACTTAAAGGGCGACTAACTATTTGCTACTAAAAAAATAACTTGGCAACGATTAAATATTTAAGCAATAATTATATTAGATGAGCTTCAAAATGCAAGGAATTATAAGAACTAATTAATGGCTGCATTAAGGTAGCGAACATACTCGTATTATTAAACATGGCCAATTGAAATCATAGGCGAGGTACTATAGGTACATATTGACATGGCGACTAATATTAACAGTGGGATAGCAAACATTGTATTATAGGAAACTTTTTATTATAGGCATTCATATAAAAAACACTTTTGCAAGCTTTTATTTTTGAGAAGAGGCTAATGTTAATTTCTTTAATCTTTAGCCGGCGTAACCCCTTGGCAAAAAATAAAGTAGTAAAGAAAAATAAGGCTTAAAAGTAGGTTAGGTTAGGTTAGGTTTGGTGGCGGGTAGTGTTCCACGCGCGCTTCTCTATGACGTTAAGGGGGGAGTTTAACACCTCACTCCCCCCTAACTTGAGGTGGCCCGCAGAGGCGGGCTGGCACTAGCCGGAGATCGCGGAAGTTGCATTAGATCCCGTGATCCCCGTCGCAAGTGTGAGACAGAACACCGGGGTGGTTTTAGTCAGTAAGAGTCTGACAGACCCATCCGCCCTGGGTAGGGCGGAGGGGTCTGTGGGACATCCATGAGGATTTCCCCATATCCAAAAAAAAAAAGTTAGGTTAGAACTGTGACCACACAACGCACGAGCCGAGCGAGCGTAGCCAGCGGTGCCGCGGCATCGGCCGGCGATTGTCATTGTCGAGTGTTCGCTTAACATTAAATTCAGTTACTTAAACACGATGCCAGTTTAAATTAAAAACAAACCTACTATTATCAGTATAGTATTTGCTACCGGCTTTAATTATTTAGTAATCCCATTTTGAGATTAATTATTCGCCGCGTTAAATACATGCCATTTGTCATGCTATCAACTGATTTGTTATATTTTTTTAAATTAATTTAACAGTTTATATCAATCAATCAACTTAGCCTATAGATCGCAGTCCAGTGCTGGAGATAGGCCTCTCCGAGGCGTCGCCACAACACCCTGTCCGCATCTAGTCTGCCCCAACCACCTTCTTAAGGTCTTGAATTATGACTTTAAATGAAATAAAAAAAATAACGAATGATGAAAATAAATGACTTTGAATTTAAAAGAAAATATAAAACACATACAGCCATATTTGAATAAAATATAGCTACAATATGAAAATATACTTACCTATAACATAACATACAATCACGCTTGTATTCCTCGAAAGGCTTAGGCAGAGGTGTACATATAGTACACCCACATTTCGCCAGTTAAGTTTAAGTCCCATGTAATAGGGGGCGAGCCTATTGCCATCAACCGGGGACAGATCCAGACTCCGAGCTGCTACTGAGAAATTTCGGATGCAAAAACTCAATAACACTTTGCGAGGACCTTATGTTCAGCAGTAGCGCGTGCGGCTGCTAGACCAACGAAATAAAATCTTTTATAAAATAACTAGCGGACATGTCAGACGTTGTCCTGCCCTAACGTTGGCTTGCTAATGTCAAAAATCGTCACAAAAGCGTGTCGGACCACGCACAATGAAGGGTTCTGTAGTTGGAATGAATTTATACTAAGGACAAACTTAACATTGTAGTTGAAAAATATGTTCTCCCATACATTCCAAATGTAAGTTTGTACTCAAAATATTAAGAGATTTACCATGTTATTAAGACCATTGACTTCTTATAGGTTTTCTTGTAATCTATGAGTAAAGAACCATTCTCTGTATTTATTTCTAAAATTTAATAAAATTTCCTAGAATCGATCGCAGCTGGTCTAATTGTGAACCTAAACCATCCAGAGATCCACTCAAACAAACAAAAAAACAATCATCAATTTCGGTCCAGCTGTTAAAGAGGATCTCAGTGACATACACACTACACACGTTCAGAAGAATTACATTATTTAAAGGTAAATAAATAAATACGTAATGAAATGGAAAGATACGGGATATTGGATTTCTGATTTAGTAAGTAACTATTATCAGTTGTACCCGATTCCAGGAAATCGAAATTCATTTGCCTTATCGTTTGAATTAGATAAGTTGATCGATATTACGTATTCAGTGGAGAGAAATATGCAAACAAGTTCGGGTTTCACCAATGGACGGAGTGATTCATGAGGAAGGTTTTGATGTATAATTCATTAAGGCTTTGTGTTAATTGACTGAAGTATGACGATGATTGTTGAAGATCTTGGAAGAAGTCATGCCGACGGGAGCGTGTATTGCCCGTGGCCCACCCGCCTGGTTCACCTAGGTGGACTATGGAGCTTTACTGACGCCGTGTAAACCAATACAGTAATATGAAAACAATGTATTACGTTCTGGAGTAGCGACCGCGTACCGGAAGATGTAGCGTTGGAAGTTCTCCCATAAGATGGATGACCTTGCGAAGACCGCAGGATACGGGAGGCACAGAATTGGTCAAAGTGGCAGTGCTTGGGGGAGGCCTATGTCCAGCACGTCTTTCGGCTGAAATTATGATGATGAATGTATTACGGAATCAATACAGTACATTCTTTACCTGGATTAAAATATAGAGTACTTCTAATCTCGGTAGTAGGTACGTTTCCGGGGTAAAGGTAATGCTAACTAAAAATATGTTACACTGACGAGCATTATAAAAAGCCACTAAACTTATCATGAAATATTTCCGACACCACGCAAGATAGCGTCTTAAAGTAATAAGCAACATTCAAGTATATTTAATAGCGCATAAAAAAACACCTATCCTAA
Organism: Xanthia togata; assembly: GCA_963853775.1. Lineage (NCBI taxonomy): Eukaryota > Metazoa > Arthropoda > Insecta > Lepidoptera > Noctuidae > Xanthia > Xanthia togata. The sequence goes on along the minus strand of OY970792.1, from coordinate 12,409,193 downwards.
AACTATTTTCAAGATTTGTTTTACTTCATGTATGGTTTAGGAGATTTTTAGATTTTTTAGCACGTCGCAAGTGGCTTTTTTATACCACCACACACACTACATCATTAGCTATAAAATGGTAAGTAAATCCTAGTTGAGATACTATACACTTGAAACATACTACGCTTTTATTCTTTACACGTAAAAGAAGATAAAGAGAGACATGCATAAATAGTATACAGACTTATCGGTTCAAAATGTAAGTAAGCTTACTTCATAAATTAAGTATTCAAAATGTACTTAGCTTGCAATTTGAGCGAGAGTGAAAAATATCGCCCAGTGCACATTCCTGCCATAGCGACTATCTGGAGACATCAGTCTTTTTCGATGCACCAATGTTTGTGATACTGTATGTGTCTTAAGTAATGTTGGTTGCAAAGAGTGGTGATAATATTTGTAAGCTTGCAAAATACTTAAAAGCTTTGTTAAAAAAATCATCTGGGACTTAAGATAGAAAACCCTGATCGCGTTAGAAACAACTTACAAAACATATGGTAAGTACTACTACCGCTGTAGGTACTTTATCTTCCTCAAACGACCCTAACGGTGCCAAACCGGCACATAATACTCAACAACAACAAAAAACGACCCACAATTTCACACAATACCAATTTTCCAATTCATATTCAAATAAACTGCGCAAATCCACTGGTTAAAGGGAAAAATATTGTTAAATAATAGAGTTAATAGGCGTTTATCGGCGAGGAGCGACGGGCATTATTCCAAGCGATCGATGAGATCCATATTAATCACCAGGGACTTCGTAAATCGTTCAATGTCGTCTGCAGGCGCAGTGAGTGCGAATCGCGCGACACTGTCATGACTATTTTGTCTCGCTTTATAAATTAATGTCGAAAAACAAACAGTTCAATAAAACGTTTAAAGTAAGCGAGAAAAGTGTTTTATTGTGTTCAACTTTGAAGTGCTTTCGTATAATATAAATCGTCGTTCAGATATCTACTTCGAATTGAGTTTTGAAATGAAAATAACAAACGCGAGTGAACCTGAAGTTGAGGTTGTGATTCGATTCCTAGGTAGAGCAAAGTGTAATTGGATTTTTCGATTCAGAACAATCTTAATTACGGGCAACAGTTTGAAATTGTGTTCGGTACATAGTGTATGCAGCGTATGCCTTCAGGGAATACAAGCTTGACAGCCGCCAAGGTTTATTTTTCTGCTCCATTTATTAAAAACTAGCGAGCCAGCAACTCTGACCGCGTATCAAGTGGTTTTTTTAAAGCCTCTATTAAAAGTTTAACTTTTTGGAAGTCAGTTAAAAATGGATACATTTTTAATTAACTTCCAAAAAGAGGAAGAGGTTTTATGATCGACTTTATGTAATGCTCATTGATATTTTCGTCAAAAAAAAAGTGCGTGGTGGTCCCATATAAATTGTATTAACTTTGCTTGGGTGGTTTTTGAGCTAGCTTCAATAATACGTTTGTTTCCCACTTAGTCTATGTGGATGATGTTATTATAAGTTCCTGTCACTGTTATTTACATAGCAGGTAGTGGTATTCGAATTTGTGAGGTATTCGAATCAGAACACTGATTTCAGCAGCACTTGTCCGAATTTCAAGCACTTCTACCAACGGCACTGAAACAAAATTTGTAGGTAGGTACCACAACTAAAAAGATGAATAAACATTTAAAAAAAAAAACAACTGATTTCCCACTACAAACTGAAAAGTTAATTACTTTCGTAAAAAGTTTTTATTTTTGATTCCCTCGTGTTTTTTATGGTTGTTTTGTTTTTTTTGTTAAATTTTTTTTTTCATCTTTAAGATCGCAAATATTTTATTGACTTTTGGAAAACATGCCTCTTCTAAATATTATCTGAATCGGTTCAGTATTTTCGCCGTGAAAGCGCAATAAATAGTATCATTCCCGCTTTTATAACATCATCGTGCGAATGCCGTAAAAAAATGCTATAAATAAATAAAGTCTTCAAATATAAAGCGTTAATTCCTTCGAAAGTGGTATTCCTCGAATTTCAGAAGGGGTGAAATTAATTATTTCACAATACAGTTATCTCGTTGCCTGCGATCGGCGGCTCCCTCGCAACTTGACAGCAATCCGGCTTACCCATTTTTTTACCGACCACCCTTAGTATAAGGAATAGCAGACAATTTTATTTGAGCAAGCAGGTTCAGTAGCATCTCAAGTTTTTGAAAATGTTACGCTTTGAAGAGCGACCCCTCTATCAGAAGCCATTATTTTTATACAATGTGTAATTGAATTAATGCACATTATGAAAGTAGTTTGTTCAGAATCATTTATTTATTTATTTATTTATTAACACTTCAAGCACATAAATGTACAGAGGCGGACTTAATGCCACAGGCATTTTCTACCAGTCAACCTTTGGGTGATGCAGAGACAAACTGTGGTAGGTGCAATAGCGAGAATTGAGGAAAAAAATATTTATTTAAATATAAAGATATACATATATACCTATTAAAAACTATAAATATAATAAATACACCTAATTATATATAAATATAAGCACAAATAAGACAAACAATGGGAAAACATTACCGTTGTGATGATACTGCCAGCTTCTTGCGAATGTGCTCGCGAACTTTAATTTTAAAAGATAGTCGGTTTTTCGCCATTCTGATTTCCTGGGGGAGAGCATTCCACAGAGAGATAGACTGAATGAAGAAGGAAGAGTGAATGAAGTCTGTGCGGTGAGTGGGACATTGAAGAAGACGATTGTGAGATGAACGTAGATTTCTATTGTGGTTGGCGCAAATGTACTGAAAGTGGGGAGCCAAATAACTAGGGGAAGAGGGAGAGTCAAGAAATGAAAACAAGGTGGTCAGCGCCCTTTGCTCTCTGCGCTGGCGTATGGGCAACCACCTTAGAAGCGATCGATGCGCAGAGACATGATCATATTTACGAAGATTGAAAACGAATCGAATGCAGTTATTGAGAAGACGGTCCAGTTTATCGAGGAGATCTGCATTCAGGTCATAGTAGCACACATCACCATAATCGATGATAGGGAAGATTAAGGACTGCACAAGCATTGTCTTCGTACTCGATGGTAATAAATTGTTCAATCGGTACAGAGCCCGCAGCGTTCCAGTAACCTTCTGGCTTACCCTAGCGACTTGAGTACGCCAGTTCAGAGTATTATCAATGTGCAAGCCTAAGTCCTTCACGTCAGTGCTAAAAGGAACGATCGTACCATTGAAAATAACTGGCGGCAAGGTTGTACCGTCCACCTTGCTTATACCGCGAGGACTGCCAATGATGATCGCTTGACACTTTGTAGGGTTTACGGCTACACCAAATCTATCAGCCCAGGTTTTTATGGCTATCAAGTCCCTGTTTAATCTGTCGATAGCATCAGGTAGTTCATCAACCCTTCCCTGACAGTACAACTGCAAGTCGTCCGCATACAGATGATACGCACACTGAAGCTCGGAAGTTATAAGATTAATAAAAATAGAAAACAGAAGAGGTGAAAGTATACCGCCTTGAGGAACGCCAGTTTCCAAATCACACCAGCCTGAAGAAGAATCCCCAACATGAATAGATTGCTGACGTTCCTGAAGGTAAGAGGAGAACCATTCCAGAGCTTCGGGAGAGACCATAAGATGTGACAAAATGGCTAACAGGATGTCGTGACTGACGGTATTAAAGGCATTCGAGAAATCAACCAACACTAGAGCAGTAACTTTGGTTTCTTCCAGTCCTGCCCTTATATCGCCAGTCACTTTAAGGAGGGCGGAAATAGTGCTGTGCCCAGGCCTGAACCCAGATTGAAGAGGGCTAATGAGTGAGTGGCGATGAACAAAGTTGGAGAATTGTTTGTGGACACAGGCCTCAAGCACTTTGGATAGGAAGGGAAGGATAGAAATTGGACGAAAGTCAGTAGGAAGAGAGGGATTGGAAATTTACTGAATCGATTTCTATCATTTTGAATATAGGTATTTTTCTTATCGGAAAAGTAATCAAAAGTACGTAAATTACAGTCACATTTCCACTGTACAGTCTAAACAAACCAAAATGGACGAAGTACCTATTACGCTAGGCCCTTGTACGTGTGCGACTTAATGTGTGCGTAGATTCGTAAAGTGACCAAATTTTCTCCCACATCAGTATTAGTAATTTAATAAATAAACAATGTTAACAGTACAAATTCAGTATTATGTAAGTATGTATTATGATTATATACAAGGAAATAACAAAAATTTACGTCCAGACTAAACGTGAAATAGTTATTTATCCAACATGTGAGGAATGTTCGTTTTTCCTATGAGTTTTGATTTTGAGTCTTGAGCGAACGAAGGATTGAAAAATAGAATCACGAGCGCAGCGAGTGATTATAAATTTCAATCCTGAGTAAGCGAAAGACTCAACAAAACGAATAGCAAATGAACTTGCTCACATGTTGCATACAAAACTTTTCACCACTCCCAGCAAGAAAGTATTCAGTCACAAAGCAAATCAAAATAATTCTTTATTATAAAATAAAAAGAGCTGTTATTCATGAAAATAATTTAAAAATGAAATGTAAAATTACTGCAATTTTTCAAGTTAAAAGTAACGTTTTTATTGGGTACATTTATCGTTGTTTTATTACTATTCACTTGAGTGTTTGATATTCCTGTATCATTAGAAGGGGCCTGAGGTGGGGCATTGACAGTATCTTCTGCCGCAACACTAGCCGACTTCGTCGTAGACGGCTTCGTCCAAGAGTCTGTAGGTTCCATTTCAGCACCTCCCCTTGATGTTGACGGCTGGGGCGACAAAGATCTACTTGATGGTTTGAGGTTTATTGATTTTATTATATTGTTGCAGATTTTTGTTTTATTTTCTATTGAATCTTCAATATAACTTTCGGCGACTGTGTTAGACCGCCAGCCACCGTGTCGTTTTAATGATGTAAGATCTGCTCCTGAATCGGACAAAAGAGTTGCCGACGTCCTTCTTAGGCAGTGTCCCGTGTAGAGGTGTACATCTTCAAGATTTAAAAATTGCGCAATTTTTTTTGACACTTCGCCAATTTTATTAATGCCCATGGGCTGTCTCTTGCACTTCCCATTCAAATATTGCAGTAAAAGACGGTCGGTTTTGATTTTATCAGGTCGTAAAGCAATGTATTTATTGATAATAGCGCAATAATCTTCCCTTATCACAAAAGATCTATTAATTTTGGTCTTCGTTTCAAGTAATTTTATGAGCAGTAATATTTCTGAGTGTTTCTCTACGTCTTGAATGCGCAGATTTAACATTTCTGAAGAACGACAAGCTCCACATATTCCAATTATTAAACATACCTGAAACAATGTAATTTTATTTGTAATAAGTATAGCAAAATAATTAAATCAGCGCCATCTGTGAAATTTTGCCAGAACTAGCAAAAGCCAAGCAAGACCAGGGTGAAAAATTGTAGGAAATACAAAATATTAAACTTAAACTTACTTTTAATCCGAGAAAAGTATCATCTGGGGCATCGTTTAAAAATTTCTCAACTTGATTTGCCGTAAAAACTTTTGATTTCTTGCTTTTGAACCCAGAAGACTGTATTTTAAGAAATGAAATCAGCTTATGATATTCTTTTATATTTATGTTATGTTTCGTTACCAATACTAATTTTATCATAGAATAAATACTCCACAATGTACTGGGTTGCTTCGTGTTTGAAATTTCCATGAAATAAGACAGCAAAACCGTTTCGGAGAAAGTTTTCGCATTTTTTGAAAGTCTCCATTGATTGAAGGTATCAAACGTTTTAAGATATCTTTCCTTCGATTTTTTGGGCAAAAAACTTAGTTCGGCATTTGAAACAAGGTTTTTTAACTCTTTTGGAGTTAAACTTAAATCTTCCTCACTAGAATCACTCATTTTTTTTAGTAATCAAAATCGCACGTAAACAAAACTTAACTTGAATTTTCGCGCTTCTAATGTACTGCTTTCACAGGCTTCTATCACAGGCTTCTTTCTTTGAGTGCGTTCAAAAATTATAATCCTAAATTTGACGATGTATTTTTTCAATATTTTATTAAACTTTTTTAATGCTTCTGAACAATACTATAACAATACACTTACAATAATTTGATAAATTTTATAAAACACATTAATCTTAACCTATAAATATTTCTATTCTAAGCACAAAATTATTTATTTTTTAAAATATCTTTAAAACTTAACATAAAAAAAACAGGCAAGGTTAGTTTCTGAACGGGATCATTACTTTCCTCACTGTTCAAACAGTGAGGAAAAACCAACTTTCCTCACTGTTCAAGCAGTGAGGAAAAACCAACTTTCCTCACTGTTTTCGTAGAGGAAAGACACTTCTTTCGTGCGGGAGTGGTGAAAAGAAATATTTATCTGAATATAGAGTAATTATAAAAGATGTACCACAGGGCAGTGTGGTAGGCCCACCACTATTTTGCTTTATATAAATGACTTGCCAAGTTACAGTCAGCATCCAATGATCTTATGTATTGATGATAGCATCGCATTAATAAAATGCACTGACAAATAAAACACTAAAAATATTAATATAATATAAATAATACACATAAGGACTTATTAAATTGGCTTGACATTAACAACTTAATAATAAATTTATCTAAAATGAATATAATGCATTTCTATCAACGCTCATGGGTACAACAAAATGACTATAGAATAATAATAAACGGACCAAAAATTTACCAAGTAACAGTGTGGCGAAATTTTAAGGAATATTAATAGATAGTCAGTTAACATGGAAACCCCAAGCCGAAGAGGTGTGTAAAACTTGCTGTTGTTGGTTGGCTCGTGCTTAACTTTTTACACAACTCTAGGGATTTTCTTTATAATATTTTTTTTTCAGAAAAACCCATAATACTGTTTGACCAATGAAGTTTTAAATTCATTTCAAGCCAGTCAAGTAAACATTAGGTATTTTTACCGTAAACTGTGAGCGTGCGTGAGTTCCATTCATCACTCAACTGAGACCCTTTATGTTTCGATAACACTCGGTGTGTTCTCACTTCGGTATGTTTAGGAACTAAACATTGTTTAATTTCATTAGCAATATTATCCTAGATTATAAAATATATTCCTTTGAAGTTGGAACATCAATAACGACCAACACCTTGAGCTCAAATGTTCTCTATTTTACATTCCTTGTGAACGGATCAATTATGGCTATACATCGCTTATGGCACTAATTTACCCGCTAACTAATTAAAAACATGTGCCAAACAGCTATTTTCATCACTTCAAGAGCCGCACTATAAGCTTTTTTTCTTCAGTTGACAAGCGAGCAGCCAGACAGCTTTAGTTTCTCTCAGTTTATGGATTTTTTTTAAACTTTCAGCAAAAAAATTCTTCTGCGTTTCTCGCAATTAGTGCGATGAGGGAGGGAGATATCTGTAGCCTTGCTTTTACTTTATACAAATGACTTTTCCCTCCTCATCTTGTCGTAAAAACTGTTGCTTGGGCTGGAATAGGAAAATTATTCTTAGTGACGCCAATGGTCTCATAAGTACAGTGGAAGAGTTCGTAGTTCAGCAATCGATACGTCTGTAGGTCGTGGAAGGTGCCGCATAACTGCCCGCTGGAGACCAATAGGTGTTTTATTAGGCTATAAGCATCAAACTTGCTAGTGTCATGTAATGAAGGCTTTCAGGAACTTAAGTGCTTTGGGCATGTGGCACGTACCGCGTCGTCTAGTGTTAACAAATGAAATAGGAAAAATCGATAATACTTAACAGAATTACTATACTTTCATATTCTTAAGTAGCCTACGTAATTGTGTCTAGAATGTTCTTTTCTACTCCGAATTGTCCCAACATGCTCAATAGGTTCGTGACAAAAAAAAAAAAAAAAGTGCTCAAATAACGGCGACTTAATATTCATTTTTGTATTGTTGGGTAATATTTTATTTTTCCTTTTAATAATATCTGAAACAGAATTTTTCAAGCCAGTTATCCGAAATAGCCATGTTTTCCACGTATTTAGATCAAGGTCACAATTCCTGTAACTTTTCCATCGCATTTCTTAACGTAAATGTGTTTCCTTGTTGTTAGTTGAAAAACTGAAACAAACAAGGGAATAATGCGTAAACTTGACTAGGAAAGTGCCATAAATATTATTTTTCTCCTTTGTAATCGATATTGTCAGCGATTTGCCACGTAACCGCCCTGATGAATGTTATGGCAACGTTGAAAACACCGTCCTGTTTTGTCTTTCTATTTTTGACCGGTTTTTGTAGTTGTGAATACGTAAGAGTCTGCATGTTCGTTTTCTATCGTCTGTTCAGAACAAAATATACGCTTTGTGAGTATCGAAGCCTTATTGATGTGTACTCAATCGATTTCTATAACGAAAATAAAGATGAAAAGGTAGGTAAACCGCTAAACGTACCTATTTATCCTTGTTTGAACTTACAGTTGATCGGTATAAGTAGTAATCATAAGTAAAGATGCTATAACTAGAACAGTAGTACCATTAAATTGTTTAAACAATGGAAGGCTACCTGAGTCGGTAGCAATGTGCACAAGGAATTATTGTAATAAGAAAACAAAATAAAGTTGCATTCGTTTTATATTCTGCAAAGTAGGACAAGCTCTTTATTTTCCGTTTATTCCCATAATCCCAATTTGTTTTATAACAAACAACACTGCATATTCCAATATTTTTACTTAACACGCATTTTCAGTCCCTTGATATATGTAGATATGTCTAAATAAACTGTCTTAATTTCCCCGGAGCCGGGCGGGTACTGAGCTAGCAATCTGCCCGGCCGTCTCATTATGACGCTCGTTGTCTTGAGACACGGTTCCGGCCCGGATCCGACGCCTGGCGCCACATCAAATGCATAATACTGCACCAATAAGCCGAGAAGACTTTACTCATATTGTTCACGTACTTTCTACTAAGAATTCTGCCCTTGGTTTTATTAGTAATGTAACGAGCTAGATACGTGTGTGGCTGCTCCACTCTTATTATCTTGCGAAAACACCGTCATTGCAATTAGATTCTATTGAACATGAGCAATCAACATTTATAACATTACTTAAACTGCAAATAGAACGTACAGTGAGCATACATGCGGCACTTAACTATTGAGCTCCTGTAGGTAGGAGGTACCTGCATTAGCATTAGTACAGCAAGCAAATTCCCAAACGTGTAGCACTGGCTTAATTCACGCAAGAAATCTTCGCTCGAACCGTTCCCTTGAGTGCTCTCTAAAGACTTGCTACGAAAAACTCCCAACCGCTTCGCCACTTGCACAATTTATGACGGTAGTTAGGCCAACGCAGCGCCTCTGTTACCGCAAACAGGTAGGAGCCATTGTAACGATGGACACCCCTCCCCCCGCACAGTTCTACCAACATGGCCACCGAGGGGTCGCACAAAGGAAATAATGAGGGTCTATTTTAAGTAGTAGGTTTGCAGCCAAAGCAATATACAAGCGAGTTGAAGACGCGGCGCGAATGCCTGATGAACTTTAATTACAGCGGCGGAACCAACGTGGAAGCAATTGCCTGCCTGGTGTATTAGCATAATCATTTTGTAGCCCTGCCGTGGCTAATTGATGTGAAATTGCTGATTTAGGGTGCCAATTTTAGAGCAGTGCATATACTTTAATCTCAGTCATAATCATTTCAATATTACAGAGGTCGTTTAGCAATACGATCTTTCGGTCCTTGGGTTTTATACGTCTATGTAAAAATATTGATTTCGATAAAATAGGTCAGATGAACCTTATTTTTATACGTCGTAACAGACCTCCGGAGGTTTTTAAAGTATAAAACCAGAATGTTTTTTTCGGAGTTATGGAGAAATTATGTGTGTTAAGTCTTAAGACCAAGGGCATAAATAAAAACGTTAGCGGCAAGATAGTTTTCTTTCCCAAAATTTGGGAGATTTATGACCGATTTATCACTATAAGAATATTTGGTCAGTAAAGTCCTTTTATTTTACGTGTTCATTCTGTTATGAACATATTCCTTGTAAAATTATTAATTGGGAATTCAGTTTGATTCGCCGATTTCCAGTAAGTAGGTAATGGCAACGGACACATTTTAATGATGTAATTATTTTTGACAGTACATCTTTACATACCCATGCATATTTATATGGGACATGAATAAAGCGAACGAAAACACTTCGATAGCTTTATGATGGATAGATGCAAATTCCGAGGCCGCGGGAGAAAAATGATGAGCGTCTTATTGTTCCCTGAGAGTATTTTAAATTCAAATCAGACAGAGAAGTGTTTTTGGACGCCACCTTGGAAAATAATACAAGAATACTTGAGCAGCGGGAGGTGAATATATAAATTGTGACATTTTCTTCCCGTTTGTCTTGAAAAAGAAAATTAAAAAAAAAACTTAAATGCAAAGTACCTGTGGTTCATACAAAAGTGGTCAAGTAAAAAGAAGCATTACGAAAAGACTACTCATTTATGTAATGATAATGCTGGTCGACGCTAAAGTATTTGCTCACTAAGAGCACAGTATAATAAAGTAAGCAAAATTACGTCTTCATACAAAACGGGTAAAACAACGCGCTTCGAAATCTCGGTGTATACGCAGTTACGTACGGACGCGGTTCGATGCTAGACGCTACCGCAGATTTATTAACGTGAAATATGGCACGAAATTATCGGTTATACTTTTCAGTGTATGGATGTTTGAATTCTTCAATATTGAAACCAGTAATAACATTTGTTTAATTACCAACTCAGTTGACAAGGTAATTTCAATATTTACGTAAAAAAAATATTTTAAAATATTAAAATTAAAAAATATAAAAACATTTCAAAATATAAAAAAATGTAGCCCACCGGTATCGGGAACAGGGTCCACGCTACCGGCGGTCAGGGCTCTAGAGAGAGGAACCTCCTAACAATGCGAGCAGTGTCCAGGTGTCCAGGAGTACCGCTTTCTGAATCCAAATGCCCAACGCAGGCCTCCTTAGGTGTTGGTTGAGGGTCTGGACAATTAAGCCATTGGCTGATACGACTCGGCTCAATGATCGCCGAGTCCACATACCACATGTTGACAATCTCGTGAGTCAAGTCAAGATACTTTATTTGTTTATCTTTCTCGGCTTTCACGAGGTTCCCGTCATGCAGGACTATTATGTCAGTAATCATTGCGCGCTGCTCTCCTCGATCCACCACCACTATATCAGGGTTATTGTCAACAATTAGTTATTTCAGTGATGATGGATCGTTACCAGTATAATATGATGTAATTTTCGAGAACTGGGTCCGGAACAAACCTGGAGTACGGCACTTCCAATTCCACAAGGCTGAAGTTGTTTGCAAGTTGCTGATGAATAATCCTGGCTACAAGGTTGTGTTTATGCAAGTACTCTTCGTTAGCTAGACGAGAACACGCGGAGATAGTGTTGGATTGATTCTCCCGGACGGTGGCATGTCCGATAGATGTCTACCGTGCCGTCCTTCACAATTAATCTCCGGTAATTGTTCGTCATCATAATTTCGTTCATAATTGCGCAGACAAAACATTCGATTTCCCCAAAGAGGTCACCACAACGCAGCCAGGCTATGGACGCTAGTAAATCTACATCGGGTCCATGTAGGGCCCGGAAATAGCGTCCGTGAAGCTCCTTACTCTGCCATACCTCCCTGCGTATCGTTATTGTCAAGCACTACAGACTTGCGCCAGTTTTCTTTAGCCAAGGAGAGCGGGGTAAGGGCCTTGTCCACCGCGACCACATCTCGATGCATCCCCACGTCCGCGTCGGCTTCTAGAAAATATTCCCTGAGAAGGCATATCTCGCGATTGTGGAGGGTCTTAGCGTTTAAAAAGCCCCGACCTCCACATTTTCGCGGGATATACAGTCTCATTACCGATGACCGTGGATATGTAGTTAGTAGCGTACGAACTTTCCTATTCAGGGCGTCGAGTTCGGTCTGAGTCCATTTGAGTATACCGAAGGAATACATCAAAACCGGTATGTCCCAACTGTTGCAAGCGTTGTTTCCGCCTGATAGAAGAATTTCTTCAGGCGGCCAAAGAAGCGCTCCCTCAACGATTGCTTCATGTCAGTAACATTGATGCTTAACGCTTCCGACATACCCAAATACTTATAGGTTTCGGATGTGGAGAAGGCTCTATTATAGTTCACGCGGTGTAGCATGGTGAGGGTGACAGGTGACAGAAAAAAATATATTATAATTTACTTGTTTTTACTGATTCTGTATTTTACGATTGATCCGTACCTACATACAGATTGTGTACATAATACGGACTCAGTAATAACTGTGGTATATTAAATAAATTTACCCTTTCTGTCACCTGTCACCCGCACCGTGCTACACCGCATGAACTATAAGGCTTATGGAATCCGAGAGTTGGGTTCCAAAGGATTTCACAATCTCCCCTGGCTTTGCAAGCATGACCGCACATTTATCAACCAAAATCCGTCCTGATGGCAATCAAATAAAATGAATCAAATTGTTGGGGGCAAAAAGTGTTAGGTCATCTATGTAGAGGAGGTGAGATATAACCTGACCACCTCTCCTCAACCGATAGCCAATACCTGAATCCGCCAGCAGTGTGCTAAGAGGATTCAGGGCTAAGCAGAACCAGAGTGGACTCAAACTATCGCCCCGAAATCGCCACTACGACCCGCGGTTTCACCCGCGTAAGTCTCGATCCTGTGGGCATATCGGGAGAAAAAGTATAGATGTTCTAATCCAGGTCACGGTTTTACTCATGTGCCAAATTTCAACTAAATCTGTTCAGCCGTTTTAGCATGAAAGCGTAAAAAAACAAACTAACTCACTTTCGCAATAAGGCGTAGTGGATAAAAAAATGTTGTGGAGGGTTCAGCTGAGCAGACCCACTAGAACCCCTAAATAACCTTACATTCTTTCTAGCGAGGCGGCACGTTTCTAAACCCAACCTGACATAAGTACCTAAACAAACTACGAAGTAAAAAGAATACGAGGGCTTGCCAATAAAGGCTCGTGCAGACTAGCGCGACATGTCACGCGACGCGTCACCGATAATTGTTCTACCGTGAAGTTTTCTTAGAAATTGTTTTGTTAGATTTGCGTCGCGCTGTCGTGTCGCGTCGGTCTGCTCGACGCGTGTTACGAACCCTGCCTACACCAAATCAGCTGAATAGCGACATGATTAGCTGTTTACGTCAATCGGTCGTTTCCACGTAAAACTGCAACATGCCACCTGCCGAATCATCGAATCAACGCCTCGTGTCGCCGGGCGTTCACCTACCTCAAGGACTGCTGATGCCGCATCTACATGCAGGAATCAGTAGAATTGCAATATTAATAAGTCAATCGTTTTTACCTCACTTCGGTACTAGCATCGTCCGAATCTAGACATAGAAATTAGCATAAGTTCAATTGTAATTTTTACCTTATTAAAAACCTTAATTAAATAACTTTGGTTTTTTTTAAGTCCTCCGGCTGTCACCTTCGTAATTGGCGCAGTCGGTAGGATATTCGAGGCAGTGCGCGGCGCGGTATAGATTTCCAAAAATCGTTAATCTGCTGACTCCGATAGTCGCTGTCGGTATTTCCGAGTACCTCGTCGAATATCCGAACTTAAGAAGACGCAGCTGAGGACGTATCCAGCCATCGATACACCAAGAAAAACCATGTATATGTAAGTCCTTGAAACTTTCTTTGAGTGTTGCTCCCGACTCCTTCCTTTTAACCTCTATATATAATAATAATTCAACATTTTTCATCCAAGGGAAACTAGGAGAAAATCTGTCTCTTCCAGACAGATAAATAGGTCCAGGGAAGTAGATTTAAATAGGTTTATAGATTCAGATAATTTAGGGTTAGATATATTATTTAGTAGTGACGAAATGGAATTGAACCCCGATACTATCTTTAGAGCTTTACGCCCAGTGCCAGACTTTGATGGCAATCCGAATGTTCTAACTCGTTTCATAAAAATATGTGATCAGCTCGTAATACAATATGTCAGAAATGACCCGAGCTGCGAGTTAACAAATTTATGTGTAATAAACGGCATTTTAAACAAAATCACGGGTTCTGCAGCTACAACTATAAATTCTAATGGTATACCTGACAATTGGCAAGGGATTCGTGACGCTTTAATTAACAACTTTTCCGATCAGAGGGACGAGACCGCCCTTTATAATGATATGTCCTTACTAACGCAAGGAAGTAGCACTCCACAGGAATATTATGCCAAATGCCAGACCCTTTTTAGCACTATAATGACTTATGTCACCTTACATGAAAATATAGCTACCACTATCGAAGCAAAACGCGATCTTTATAGAAAACTAACATTACAATCCTATGTTAGAGGTCTTAAGGAACCTTTAGGGTCCCGTATCCGGTGCATGAGACCCGAAACTATAGAAAAGGCTCTGGAATTTGTACAGCAAGAATTGAATGTCATGTACCTACAGCAACGCAGCGAAAATATTTCCGAGCGACGTAATCCGACACAGCACGTGCATTCAACCCATAGAATGCAACCATCGGTCCTTATGACCACACCCAAGCCTTTTAGTTTTCCGAGTGCAGGCACGAGCTGGCATAAGCCTATGCCCATGCTGCCGCAGCAGCAGCAGCAATGGAGGCCACCCTTCCAGCATAATCAGGTACCTCATCGTGCCCCTAACATGTTTAGTCGAACCCAGCAAATGTTTCGTGCACCCCCGCCAAACTACCACCCCCAGAGTAATATATTTAAATTACCAAACGCAAATCCCACAGCGCAATATACAGGTCCAAAACCGATGAGCGGTGTTAGTCACTTCGTACCAAAGCCAATAGGGTTACCAGGACATGATTGGCGTAGATCAGGAAACCCACCATCTAGTAATTACTTCAAGACACGTGAGATGAATTTTAACGAAATGACAGACTTTGAAAACGCTTATGAACACCCTGACTATTACTATGAACAACCTGACTATTCCTGTTACTATGACTATCCCGACTTTTATTACTTCAATCAGACCGAACCCGATTATCATTCAAATGTAGAAGACAGCACCCAATCACAGAGTTCTAATAACGCGAAGTGCTTAGAAGCACCACAGTCGCCTACCTCTAATGCTAATCCGGATTTTCACAAGGAGAAGGATCAAAAAGGGTTAAAATAGAATTAAATATACAATCTAAAAGGGAATTACGCTACATTCAGATATCGGATCCACCACTTAAGTTATTAGTCGATACCGGGGCTAACCAGTCTTTCGTTAGTCCTGAGGCAGTCGAACAATACTTTTCGCACATACCTTTGAACTTTGACCCCTTTGAAGTAACAAATGCCCGTGTAACTAGTACACACAACCATTCCATTACTATTCCGAACTTTTCTGAATTTAATAATCCTACGAATGTTAAGTTTTTTATTTATAAATTCCATAACTACTTTGACGGATTAATAGGTCTCGATTTACTTGACGGAGCACAGATTGATCTTAAAAATAATTATTTAATTACAGATTTTACAACCATACCTATTCGGTACTATCAATGTAAAAAGTCCAGTTATCAGGAAACCATTCCCGCGAATTCGTCAAAATTATTAAATATCCCTATTTATAGTCCAGACGGTGATGTTTCCATTGCTCAGCAAATACACAGTAATTGCATTATTCATGAATGCATTACTCGCGTTACTGACTGTACGGGCATCGTAGAAATTGAAAACCCGACCGATTATGACTCAATCGTTACGTTTGAACGCCCTTTACAAGCAGAGATATTTAATAATGAGTGCATTAGCACTAAAAAAGATCCTAGGCGCGTTAAAGAGGTTTTATCTCGATTGCGTACTGACCATTTAAATATTGAAGAAAAAACTAATTTAGAGACTTTATGCAGTCGTTTTGCTGACGTATTCTATGTAGAAGGAGAACCTTTGACTTTTACAAATAAAATAAAACACCGTATTAGAACGACTGACGAACTTCCCGTGTATACGAAAAGTTATCGCTACCCATTTGTTCACCGACAGGAAGTTAGAAACCAAATCACTAGTATGCTGGAGCAAGGTATCATAAGACCTTCTGAATCAGCTTGGAGCTCGCCTATTTGGGTAGTTCCTAAGAAGGGAGACGCATCAGGCAAACAGAAGTGGAGAATCGTAGTTGACTTTCGTAAATTAAATGACAAGACCATCGATGACAAATACCCGATTCCTAACATAAGTGACATACTTGACAAGCTTGGTAAATGCCAGTATTTTACTACTTTAGACCTTGCATCTGGATTTTATCAATGTGAGATGCACGCTGATGACGTTCCGAAGACAGCCTTTAACGTAGAACATGGGCACTTTGAATTTTTGCGCATGCCCATGGGTTTGAAGAACTCTCCATCTACTTTCCAGAGAGTGATGGACAATGTGCTCAGAGGATTACAAAATGACATCTGCCTCGTGTATCTTGATGACGTCATCGTCTTTAGTACGTCATTGCAAGAGCACATGATTAATTTAGAAAAAGTACTTAGTAGATTACAGGAATCTAACTTTAAGATTCAAATGGATAAGTCCGAATTTTTAAAGTTAGAAACGACGTTTTTAGGTCATGTAATTAGTGGAGAAGGTGTTAAACCTAATCCTGATAAAATAGCGGCTATACAAAGATACCCATTACCAAAAACCCCGAAAGAAATAAAACAGTTCCTCGGATTATTAGGCTATTACAGGAAATTTATCCCGGACTTTGCACGCATCACTAAGCCTATGACAAAATGTCTTAAAAAGACTAACAAAATTACTTTTGACTCCGACTATATTGACTGTTTTAACAAATGTAAGACTTTACTCACAAATGACCCGATCTTACAGTACCCCGACTTCACTAGAGAGTTTATATTAACAACTGATGCCTCTAACTTAGCTATTGGCGCTATACTTTCACAAGGTACCATTGGCTCAGATAAACCCATCTGTTACGCCTCAAGAACCTTGAACGATAGTGAAACCAACTATAGTACTATCGAGAAGGAGCTTTTAGCCATAGTATGGGCTACAAAGTACTTCAGGCCTTACTTATTTGGTCGTAAATTCAAAATACTCACCGACCACAAGCCACTACAGTGGATAATGAACCTTAAGGAGCCTAACTCAAGACTGACTAGATGGCGCCTTAAACTAAGTGAATACGACTACACTATAGTCTACAAAAAGGGAAAATACAACACCAATGCTGACGCTTTATCCCGAGTGGAAATTAACAACGAGGAGACCGATTCAATGTTAGCTAACCCATCAGAGCGACCACCCTCGAGAACAGGTTCCACGACAGCCACTGCACATACCAGCACTGAAAGCCCTATTCTAGAAGTACCTATTACTGACGAACCATTGAACAAATTTCACCGACAGTTATGCATTACTATAGTAGGGGATATTAAACGACGTACAACCGCTACTAAACCTTTTGATACACACACCCGTACATTTATTCAGGTTTCAGAATCGAACTTAGAACAAGACGTAGTAAATGCTATAAAAGAATATGTCAACCCCAAAGTTAAAACCGCTATAAAAATAACTCCACCTTTAGGCATGTATTCAATTGTACCCATAATCCAGAATAATTAAAAAAGTTCAGCAATCAACTTAGTTTTAGCAAAAATCGAATTAGAAGACGTCAAAGAGTATCTCAGACAGCAAGAAATTATAAAACACTATCATGAGGGAAAAACTAATCATAGAGGAATAAACGAGTGTCATCTTGCCCTTTCTCGGAAATATTATTGGCCTAAAACGAGAGAGGAAATAACTAAATACATTAATGAGTGTACCATTTGCGGACAAACGAAATATGATAGGAACCCGATTAGACCACAATTTAATGTAGTACCCCCAGCAACTAAACCTTTCGAATTAATACACATGGACCTCTTCACAGCTCAAAATGAAAAGTATTTGACAGTGATAGATGTTTTCTCAAAGTATGGACAAGCATACTATTTGAGAGATGGTACAGCGATAAGCATACTTCAAGCAGTTTTAAATTATTGTACACATCATGGTTTACCGCTAACAATAGTGACCGATAACGGCACAGAATTCACAAACCAGCTATTTTCCGAATTCACAAGATTACATAAAATTAACCACCATAGAACATTAGCACACTCCCCTAACGATAACGGAATCATCGAACGATTTCACTCTACGTTACTAGAACACTTACGTATTTTACGATTACGTCAAAAGGACGAACCTGTAATTAACCTCATGCCTTATGCCTTATTAGCTTATAATAGTTCAGTTCACAGCTTTACCAAGTGTAGACCACATGACATAGTTAGAGGACATTTTGACCCAAGAGACCCCCTTGACGTTAACATGACTGAACACCTAATGCAACAGTATATCTTGACACACCGAGACCAGATGAAAACAGTATACGACATTATTAATAACTTTACGCTTGCTGACCGTACAAATATAATACAAAATAGGAATAAGGACAGAGAGCCCGAAATAGTATACCAACCGGAGCAACAAATATTCATTTCTAACCCGGCAGCCAACCGACAAAAATTAGCACCACGATACACACATGACACTGTTTTAGCTGACCTTCCGATCCATATATACACTTCCAAAAAGAAAGGCCCGGTAGCCAAGTCTCGACTCAAACGTATCCCTAAGAGATCAAAATTGTTACAGGATACTGCTGGCGATATTAGTTCAACCAATACCGGCGCTCGAGATAAGACTTGAAAGCTTGGACGATGGACCTGGACTCTTACCTTTCAACCTTGGACAAACGAGGCTCATTATGCATTACCACACCTTCCTACAATACATAGACTTAACTGATATTGAACGTAGACTTGATTCTGTAATATCTCAACTCGACTATTTCCAGACTAAACTAAACAACCAATCCTTTCTCTTGTATGAACTTCAAATCAATCACTTAGATAATAAATTAAGTCAAATTAGTTCTCAGTTAAAAACACTAGAACCCGGTCGTAGTAAAAGAGGTCTTGTAGACGGATTAGGGTCCGTTATAAAAAGCATTACCGGAAACCTAGATCATACGGATGCCCAAAGGTATAATAATGCAATCCACCTTTTAGAAAGTAACAACGATAAAATAGTATCAGAGTTTAATGAACATATTAGTCTTAACAAAGTCTGGATGGCTCGATATAGTGACATACTCTCGAAAATTGTTAGCAATCAAGACAGAATCAATAGTACTTTAGCATTACTTTTAGACGAGAAAACTGCTGCTAAAAATGATCTTATAAGATTCGCAAAGTTTGCTCAGTTGCTGACTATAATTACTGATAATACGGAAGATTTATTTTTAGAGATAACTAGGATTGAAGATACCTTAGCTTTTATACGTGCATCGAGCACCCATCATAGTATGTTAAGCATAGATACTTTAAGTAATATGATTAAGCGATTAAAATCTATATACGGTCAGGATCAGTTAATAGATGCAGATTTAAGAGAGTACTATACAGTTATAAAACCTGGTTATTATTACACAAATAAAAAAATTGTTATCATATTTAAAGTTCCAATAATCAGCTCCGATAAGTTTGAATTATACAGATTAGCAATAGTTCCCAATAAACTAATGTACACCTATATCCCTCCTTACCCTTTCATTGCAACCAATGGGAAAGTTTTCAAGTACATAGAGGCTGAATGCCCGAAGTTTGGACTATATCATCTCTGCGAGGAAGGAATCAACCGTCAACCAACGAGAGGACATCTAGATTGCATCCAAAGCCTCATCTACAACCAATCTTTGGAGAAATCATGCCAGCCTACGAAGCTCACACTGACTAAAGCAGCAATGGAACAACTGGACGACAGACGATACACGCTCATCTTTCCACAATCAACCCGGGTGGAGCTACAATGCGAACGTCAAGAATACATCTCCCTGCATGGAAGTTATCTTGCCACCATACCACAAAAATGCCTACTACGCACCGAGCGATTCACTATTTCCAACACTAACGACTATATCAAGGGGCAGCCGCTGAAAATCACTGAAATACCTATGAACCTGAACATTGTTGAAGAAGCCATCCCACATCTGAAACTAAACTCACTGCACCTGGAAAACCTACACGACATCGAAGATAAGATCTTGATGCAACATCCAGTACAAATAGATCACGCAAATGTGGAAAATTCATTATACCATACGACGATCCCACTATACGTTGTACTATTCGGTGCGACTGTACTGATCGTTACCATCACTATACGACGGTATAACGTTTGCACTAACCTTACAAAACCAAAGACATCAGATGGAAATCCTGAAAATCATCATTACGAAGACGCAGAATCACCCACAATCAAGAAACAGACACCAGCAACATTTTCGCTCAAAGTCCTCAAATAGTTGCTGTCCTGAGGGGGGAGGTGTTACGAACCCTGCCTACACCAAATCAGCTGAATAGCGACATGATTAGCTGTTTACGTCAATCGGTCGTTTCCACGTAAAACTGCAACATGCCACCTGCCGAATCATCGAATCAACGCCTCGTGTCGCCGGGCGTTCACCTACCTCAAGGACTGCTGATGCCGCATCTACATGCAGGAATCAGTAGAATTGCAATATTAATAAGTCAATCGTTTTTACCTCACTTCGGTACTAGCATCGTCCGAATCTAGACATAGAAATTAGCATAAGTTCAATTGTAATTTTTACCTTATTAAAAACCTTAATTAAATAACTTTGGTTTTTTTTAAGTCCTCCGGCTGTCACCTTCGTAATTCGCGTAACATTCTATCATTTATTTTGTTTCTAAGAAAGCAATTTTTTTGAAGACTTAGTTGAGATAAATAATATTGGAACGAAAATAACGAAGTAAATTGATATTATTTGAGAAAAAATATTCGTTACTTAGATTCGAGAGAACACAAATTAAGAAAATGTTTCTCGCGATACTAAAAAAGCGGCCAAGTGCGAGTCAGACTCGCACACGAAGGGTTCCGTGCCACCGTACAATATTTAAAACTACATGGTACTTAGTACACACTCTATGAAAAACTCAAGTATTACGGTCCAAAAGATACAGCTCTGTGGCAGCCGGTCGGAGCCTTAGTAATAGGATCCCGTTGACGCTTTGGGTCATCATCTACCTAGCCTTCTCCCAACTATGTTGGGATCAGCTTCCAGTCTAACACCATACCATGCAGTTGAAGACCAGTATTTTACATGGAGCGACTGCCTATCTGACCTCCACAACCCAGTTACTGGGTATCACGATACCCCTTGGCATACTGGTTGTCTAACTTTCCGGCTTCTGACGACCCGTAAAAACTGTCAAAGATCTACAAATGACAGCCGGGACCAACGTCTTAACGTGCTTTCCGTGGCACGGAGCGGTCTTGGTATGGAAACATGGTCACCCATCCACCGACCAACCGCATTAAGCGTAGCTTAGCCTAATCGATCAACCCGTGTGACTGTTATTACTTAGCCACAAGCCCCGTTGTCACGCTTTGGGTATGGAACCCTAAAAAGTCAAGTTTTAATTTATTTATCTTCTTAACTACACCCACACATTTGGGAAAATTGTTCCAGGAAATGTCGAATATATTTGTACACAATCATCTCTTATTTATTCAAACGTGAGACAAATTATGCCAAGACTTCCGAGCCCATTTGTAAAAATGGCGGCTTATAAAACAAATTGCCTTGACATATAGCACTTGAACTCTTGAACTGTATGAACTTTGTCATGGCATGGGGTACCTATTTTTCATTCAGAAGAGGTGCTGTTGGATAAAGTCGGTATCAAATAATAATAATTCGTTGGAAATAAATATACCTATCCTTTTTTAGGGTTCCGTAGTCAACAAGAAACCCTTATAGTTTCGCCACGTCCGTCTGTCTGTCCGTGGCTTAGCTCAGAAAATCTTAGTACTGAAAATCTGTAATTTGGCATGTGTGTACTATTAATCACGCCAACGAAATGGTAAAAAAAATATGTTGTTTTTTTTTTGTTACCTCCCCTACAAGTAAAGTGGAGATGTTTTTTTTCTCATCTGTCCCATAGTGTGGGGTGTCGTTGGAAAGGCCGTTCAAAAATATTGGGAGTGTGTCAAAATTATTTTTGGATTGAGGGATCCGTTTGTTAAATATTAAGCTTTAAAGTACAATTTTTTTTTAGACTCGAGTGTCTCCCGCCTGTGCCTGCTAAATGGTTGGTTTCGGATATGTGAAAAAAAATCACGGCAGTAGTACCTAGTATATACAAAATTAAAAGACAAGACAAAAGAAAACTATCACAGCTAAGTAGGCTCTACAAGTTAACGAGTAATAATCGACCAACTTACACTTGCAGTTGCAACAACATTTTCTCCCATATATTCCGTATGGGAGAACATGCTTTTCAACTACAACGTTAAGTTTGTTCTTGGGATAAATTCATCCCAACTACGGAACCCGAAAAACGAAACCAGAAACCGTAAACAATAGAATAATAATAACTTACTCATTCATTTACAATTCAGTAGACATTAAAACATTCAATTAAACTTCATAAAAACTCATTAATGGGTAACAATTCCATAAAATACAAGAATAATTAGTCAACTACAAAGTTCTCGCCAAATACATAAATATCTCAACCGCAACGACTAAAATTTTTCAGCATTAAACCCAGCTGAAGATATAAGAAATCGTCCTCAGCAAAACTAATATATTTTATCCTTTATTATCCATAGTAAAAACATAATTTTGCAGAAAATCAGATACTATCACGAAACAGCACAAATATTGTAGGAGATTTTATTGAATACTTAGATTATAGCATAAATGTATTAAATAATAAATATTAAATTAATCCATTATATATTATAATTGCTAGTGAAGGTATAAACTGCTTTTAAAGACAATTAAGAGGTGTGTTAAAAAAATTTTTTAAGCATTAATGTATGTTTAATTATGATTTGGGTTCCATCACTGTATTAAAATAAGACTTAGAAAAATGATTGTTTTGAACATCATTTGTAACGTAAACTACTGTTTGTTAAACCTTATTAATTACAAAGGTGAGAATGTACTGCGGGCTGTTGTCCTCAGTACATAATATGTCTCTTACTGGAGATGACACCAGTCACATTGGACGTGAACTATTATTATGAATAGTAAACCGTCATAATAATCAATCTGCCTAGCCTTTTCCCAACTATGTTGGGGTCGGCTTCCAGTCTAACCGAATGCACCTAAATACCAGTATTTTACATGGAGCGACTGCCTATCTGACCTCCACAACCCATATCATTTTTGTCTTATTTTATTATTTCTGTTTATGCTGAGTTTGACGTCATCACGTCAACGCCGGCTGTCACTGAAAACCAGCGCTGGGGCTCTGTCTCGCATAGGGTCCCAGCATTATGCTGAGTGATGGCCGTTTTGCGTGGATGTGACGCATATTTTCCCCCAAATTGTTTTTTAGTGTTTGTTCCTTTGCTTGCGTCATATGTAACGCAAATAAACGTATTTACTTTCTTTTTTTTTTCTTTCCAGTAACTGGGCAACACGATACACCTTGGTAAGACTGGTTGTCAGACTTTCGGGCTTCTGACGACCCGTAACGACTGTCAAAAATCCACGATTGATAGCCGGGACCAACGGCTTAACGTACTTTACGAGGCACTGAGGAGTCTCGGTATGTAAAGATGGTCACCCATCCACGGACCAACCCCTGCAAGCGTAGCTTAACCTGATGGATCGACCCGTGCGGCTATTAAAACACTACATAGAGAATATTTAGTCACCGGATTGTCTTATCAGGTTTAGTTGCCGACAGGATATTGTTATAATCACCACGCTTAATGATGGTTGACAGATCTCGTGGTGGGAATTCAAAAGTTTTACTAGTAGATCGAAGGAAACTGCTGCTTATATACTATAACTTAGTCAATTTTCTACAGGACCTGGCTTGTACGAGTATTTAACAAACTTTTAGAAATAATGATAGAACAATGTTTAAAATTGAACGCATTTAATTTCCGGCCAATGACAGAACTGTTATTATTACGGCAAAGTAATTTATTACGCGGCTCACCTAAAAATAAGGGAGTCCAAGGAGAAGTAGGTACGTACTACGAGTATTTATCATTGGGTGGTGGAAAGCGGGGTTAAGCAATTAAAACAGTGGAGGGTGCATACTGTACGGATGAGATGAGGTTATGAGCATGCGGGGAGCATACAATTGTCACCTGCTCCACACTCACTTTGATATTAGGTAGCTATGGTTCCTTGTGTATTTCAGCACGGGAGATTTACAACATAACCCTACAAAATGATGTAACAGAAAAAGTAATGAGGCCTTTTCTTTTTTTATCTTCGTGCCATGCGATGCAAAGCAATAAGGTGCCGAGCAGCCAAGCGAGAATAATTGTCACCTGCCCCAGACTACAGACTACTCTCAGATATTAGCTAACACAGCATCTTTATAAATCCTACCGACCGACACCGAAGCATTCCGCTGTGTATTTTATCTAAACTCACTAACACTTTTGTTTTAAAACTTTGCTATACGTAATCTCGAACTAAAAGCGGTTTCTTAGCCTGTACAGCTGAGTTTTTAAAATATAAATTTTAGAATTGGCGGAGCGCCATCTTCATAGCTCCATGGACGCAGGTATTCGTGTAGTTACGAAATATATGACCTCTGCTCATCTATCAGACTGACGACCTTCCGTTGACACAGCTCTAAACGAGACAAATTAGAGAATACGGTTAAAATGGGACTTAATTTTTGGCTTCCCTTTTTTAAAGTAAAAGTTGAAGTATTTTCCTTACATGAAAAGTTAGGGTGGAATTTCCCCTACACTGTGCGGAGTACCCCCCTGTCATTGTTCAACTTCCGTGAAATATATGAGGGCTTGTCATATACCATTTTATACTTAGATACATGCCTTCGTGACATGCATCTTCAGTAACCGAAGTTATTGTACGTAAATAATTGACTCTGTTGAATTTGCACTGTCAAACCTTTTAAGGTTTATAGATAAGTATTTATGGCTTTTTGGCCTTACGCTTGAATAATAAACCCTTCTTGTTTTAAGTCGAAAATCTAAATAAGTGAATCTTTTTTTTGCCATGCCTTGATTTAAGAAATAGTCACTGCAAACAAAAAGCTCTAGGCTTATTGGATATTTCTGCGAACAATTTGGGCTGCACATTAGGCTCCCTACACATGATACGAGTTCTTCATACTGTTTTTCATCCTAATATTTTAGTCTCAATATAACATAGGTAGTCTATTTAGAGAGTCTGCGTCTGATGTGGGGTTATACCTGCAGACCTAAAACTGAGCTAGATTTATTCTAAAGAGGTGTTATAATAAATGCCTCTACTTTAGGCTAAACGCTCGATAAAGCTATCATTTTATTTTACTATACTATACTACACACTTTTTATGTTCAAGCGAGGTAGTTTTACGTAGTGTCCGAGTTGTGATTTGTAGGAGTAGGTACCCCAGGCAAAAGTAAATTGAACACAAGGAAAGAATTATAAGTCTGAATTAAAAAATACAGTGTATCAGTATCAGTTTACTTTAGTATTTAATTATTGTTCAAATTGAAGTTGGTCAGTGGGTCGTATTAGCAATGTTTTAAATATGTGTATCTTCTTAATAAACGAAATAATAATAAATTCATGTCAAGCAATCAATTATTTCAATCAATCGACTCGAGCATTGGCCCTACGGCATTGTTTACGAGTATAACCTTGTTTTTGCAACATTTCGCTAAACGTTGTTAATCTAAACTGCAACTAGATGCATACAAATGAGTGAATTACATGGCTGCAATGTCGCAAATAAAAAGTATATACCTACATAATATTAATATTGTTCAGGGATGTTCTGTCAATGTAATGTTGGTTGATGTAGTTCATACCGTGAACAAGGACAGTCAAGAACAAGTCACTTTGTCAGTCAAGTCTTCAGTTGGTTATTTAGCTTAAGATAATAATGGATAAACCAAGGAAAATGGACCGGGTGAAGTTTACGATAAATGGGAGAAAATATAGTGGTCAGTATATTTATTAAATTTATTATATTACTAAAATATTTCCATAAAAAAATGTGGTTTCTATTCGAAAATTCTTGTCTTTCTAAGATCGAATGCCAATGACACAGTATTTTTATTATTATTTCAGCGGGTTCCGAGTTCACAGTGGACCTGACATTGAACGAGTACATCCGTCGGTATGCGGAGTTGCGCGGCACTAAGTACATGTGTCGTGAGGGCGGCTGCGGAGCGTGCGTGGTCAATGTTCGAGCACACACACTTGGCACACAGGAGATCACCTCTTTCTCTGTTAATTCTGTAAGGATAATTATAAATAAGATTATCAAGGCTTCTTCTTTTTTGCGTCTATAAGGCCCAGACCACTCGGTGCCTGAAAAGTTTTGTCTAGATATAGGGAATCGCCCAAGAGATTGGTTTTATGATGGCTAATTACTAAGCAAATGATTGTGATTATTTGAAACGTGCGCATTGAAAATATTAGAATTATAATTGAAGATTGGAATCCTAAATAATCCTATTTAGGATTCCAATCATCCAATAAATTTATCATCAATAAATTAACTTTTTTATGTTTTAGTGTCTGGTTGCCATCATGTCCTGCGATGGCTGGGAAATAACAACTATTGAAGGCATTGGTAACAGGAAAATCGGTTACCATATCATTCAGAAACGACTCAATCATTTTTTCGGATCACAGTGTGGTTACTGCAGCCCGGGGTTTGTGATGAGCATGTACAGGTAATTTTAATAAATAAACATAATTTTATCATCGATAACGCCTGTATTCGCTGTAGGGGTAGGCAGAAGCGTATCGCATATTTTTCCAGTTATTTTTAAGTCCCATTTAAAAAGGGGCCAGCCTGTTGCCATCCACCTGGCATATCCAGCCTATTGGCTGTTACTAAGAAAATCCTAATGGAAAATTCAACAAAAAATTGCACGAACAGACCTGAGGATCGAACACAAGATCCCATGAAATGAAATGAAATTGTTTATTCTGTAAATAGGATATTGGAATCACTTTTACATGTCATCTTAAAAAAAAAAAATAGCTAGATGAGTTCGGCGTTTCCTATCTGACTAATCTGAGAAGAAAGGCCGAAACAAACAAATAGGTCACAGTCTCTTTTAAAGTCCAGACATAATCTTGGTCAGGCCATATATGAGGACCATGTAGATTAGTCTGAAATGGTCTTTTGAGAAAAGAACCACACAGATTTGAGTGGACCTGTCCTGTCAGTGCAAGCATTTGTCAGTAATCGTGGAGCTCAACTCAGGACTTAAGGAGCTCAACTCGACGAACAATACCAAAGAAAGAACATTTGGGTAGCATGCATTCGCAGTTGCGCTGACGAGGCAGGCACACGTAATGTAATTAGCAGAAAATCATCAATATTGCCTGACTAATGGGTCAGGCACCTAATGCACTTAACAGGACGCGGTTTTTAACCACATAAGTTTCTGTGTCGACACGCGTCCCTATTATAATCGATGTTTTTTGTTCGGTCATAAGGATGATATAATAAAAAAAGTTTTATGTTTTCCAGTAAAATAAAGTAATGCAATTCCTTTTGTAAACTTGATGATCTTAATGATAGTAAATTATTTTCAATATGTCCAGCCTCGTACAGGGCAGCGACCGCCATCTTACTGAAGGAGAAATAGAAAACTCTTTAGGTAGCAACCTATGTAGGTGTACCGGCTACCGTCCCATTTTAGAAGCATTCAAATCTTTCGCCGACCACCCAGACGCGAATACATTGAGGAAGATAAAGGATATTGAAGATATATCTGAGCAAATATGTCCCAAATCCGGTAAAACGTGTGGCGACACTTGTGGGACCAATGAGGACTGGTGTTTGGTAAATATTGCTAATATAAGTGCTCCAGATTTGCCTAAGAAAATATATCTCGCTGATGGAACACTGTGGTACTCTGTTAGTGATATAAGATCAATATTTACTGCTTTAGACAATGTTGGTTATGATTCTTATATGTTGGTCGCTGGCAATACTGCCAAAGGTTGGTGTTTTTACAGGTTCAATTTAAAAACTAGCTTTTGCAATGCCTTTCGTTTGTAAGGAAATTACTACTATTTCGATAGAATACTATAATACTATTACATAAGTAATCTTTGGTGAGACGGTTGAATGCACAATTAACAGCTATTTATTTTAGTCCTTTTAAGAGTGGGAAGGTGTTTAGAAATTTAAAAAAAAATACATTTCAGGAGTCCGTCCACTACTATTTGATTCAAAATTGTCGATCGACATAAGCTTTGTGAAGGAACTGGCCAAACATTACTTGGACATCAACTTGGTCCTTGGAGCCAACATGACGTTGACTGATACTATGCACTTGTTCAAAGAATTATCGCAATCGAATGAGGATTTCTGGTATCTAGGAGTACTATATGACCATTTGGAACGCGTGGCACATATACCTGTGAGAAACGTAAGTGGAGAAAGAGAATAACGAAATGTTTGTTCTATAATGTTTTTAACAGACTTTCCAATCTTCATTGCAACCATTTCGAAAAATACAAAACTATAATGATTGTTTTTATTCTGACATAACAAATTAAAGTAGATAAAAAAGAAGATATTAAAAAACAAATTGCAACATAAAATAAATAAATGTTAAAAAATAAAACAAGTTCTTAAGCAGGTGGTGGCACACTACGTACCTATATATTATTTTTATCGGAAACAACTTAAGTCAATGTTTAGTAAAAAGTAATCGGTGAGTTTATTTAATTCTTAAAAAATACGGTGACTTTATCTCTATTTCAAGATTTATCCTTCCAAGATTTAACAAAAGATATAATAGCTACCGCCACCGCATCCATTAAATTAATTAAGCAAGTAATTGAATTATTTTCATACGTTTTGTTTCAGTTTCAAATTAGTTTTACTGATTACGAACATGGATTATCAATATCTATGTAGGTAAACTATTTACCTTTACATTTTCAGATTGGAACGCTAGCCGGTAATTTGGCTCTGAAAAATTCAGATCCAAGTTTTCAATCTGATATTTTTCTCTTATTGGACTGTGTTGGAGCTACCATAACTCTAGGTTTGTATAAATTTCTTACAGTAAAAAAATAATTGCCAGGATTTTTTTGTATTTAACAAATAAAATTATTTTTTACCATTGCCACTCGAAAAAGGTATTAAAAAGGGCATTTGATTCATCGATAACAATGAATAAAACTTTTTTTTAAAGTTGATTTCACTAATAAAACTGAACGGGATCAGCATTTCTTAAACGCGTTCAAAGCGAGCTGTCAGTGTCAAAATTATTGTGGAATATTGTACACTGACAGCTCTTGAGCGCATTTAGATGTGCTGAACGCGTTCAATTTCATTGGTGAAATCCGCACTTAGTCACTGAGTGATTAAAATATTTTGAATTTGGAACAAGCACGAATTATACGAATTATGTACAAAGAATAGATTAAACGTGCTGAAAGAACCTACTGGCTGGCTACATGGAGCTATTCCAATAAAATTAAATTATTTAAAAAATATCCCGCCAATTTTACTTAGGTTCTTTTCTATTTGATGACGTGGTTGTTTTACGTCTGGAAAATCTATTAACATAATTATTATAAAATCAGTTCTTCCAGTGACAAAAATGAGACACTAACTCAGGAATCATTTCATTGCTTATAGTAGATAATTTGATGCCGCCAAAATTTATTTTCTCACAATCAATGGTAAAAACAAAAGTAAGTACACAACTCGTGAAAAAAAAATCATCTCGGTCCTTGTATCCCTCGCTCCGCTGCTCTAGGGATCCAACTTAGTCCCTCGAATTAAATTCACTTTATTTCCACTTGTTTTATAATCTAGTTGACCGTGAGATGAGACAGACAGAGATGAAACTACCTGAGTTTTTGACAACGAATCTAAGAGGAAAAGTGATGACTCTAATAAAACTACGGCCCCTATCGCGGCAATATGAATTAGTAACCTATAAGGTGAGCTAACTTTGATCTATGTGCTGAGATAAACTAATCGTCCATATTATAGTCAAAACACGCTAGGATATGGGGAATATGCTGACTAACAACATGAAATACAGTAGTACAAATTAATTTTCGTTTAATTTTGTTACAGATAAACAAGCTATTATTTTGTCTTTTAGTTTTAGATGATTGATTTATAATCTTCGAACCTAATGGGGTTTTATAATTAATTATTTATGAATAGATGTAAATCATACAATTATCTAGTATACATCAAGTCATAGGTACCTACTTGGTTCCAAATACAAAACGAATAACATCGTTTCTAACGAATCCACTTAGATTATTTGCCAATTTAGAGCTTATCTCTAAAGCTAAACAAAAATATAAATTGCTAAACATGAACATTCGCTTCTAGATTACAGCGAGGGAACAAAACTCTCAGGCGGAAGTAAATTCAGGCTTTCTTTTGAAATTCAACCCTCATACACATCTCGTAGAAGAAGCGTCCATTGTGTACGGAAATATTAATTCATCATTTACCCACGCATATGATACTGAGGAGTTTTTGATGGGACGTGACATATTTAACAATCATACCTTACAATCTGCTCTGCATGTATTGGAGAAAGAAATTAATCCTGATGTTCGACCACCATATCCACCACCATTTGCTCGGAAAAAAGTGGCCTTGGGTCTTTTTTACAAGGTGAGTTAATTTATTACAAAATGCCTACACTTTTAAACGATTGGTTTTTTTTTCGGTAAATCACATTTTTTTTATAGAAAAGTCAAGCTTATACGAGGGTGATACTGAAGGTTCTTAGAAAATCAAAAACTGAAGAAACTAGCAAGTCTTTAGTTTTATTTATCTTTTCAAAATAGTGTCCATTTACATCAATACATCGCTGCATCCGATGGAACCACTGAGAAAAGCACTTTGCCCACTAGACCTTAGGGGTCTCCTCGACGGCATTTTGAAACGCAGCCACTGCTTCCTCGGCGTCCTTGAAACGTTTTCCTCGAAGTTTTTCTTAAATTTTCGGGAATAAATAAAAATCGCAAGGTGCGAGATCGGGGCTATAGGGCGGGTGACCCAGTAATTCCACGTCTGACGTCGCCAAGTAGTCGATTGTTTGCTTGGCGGTGTGCGACGAGGCGTTGTCGTGGTGAAGGAGGATCCTACTGCGAGGTCGTTTCTCCCGAACGTTTTCCAAGAAAAGTGACAAAAAAAAACTTTCAGTGTCGCCCTCGTATATTTTCGGGGTTAAGATTTTCAATAATCTGATTAAAAGGATTAATCGTGTGAAAAAAATACTGGGACAAAAGAGGAATTAAAATTTTAAGCTTTTAAAATATTGAATAGTAACTTTCCTTACAGTGTATTATCAAATTTTGTCCAAAAGATATATTGCATCCCATCTACAAGTCTGGGGCTACCACTCCAAGTGATGACAGACCACCGGTCAGTCGCAGCTACCAAGAATATGACACAGAACAAAAAGACTTTCCCATAACACAGCCGCTGTTGAAGAAAGAAGGAATGATTCAATGTGCAGGCGAAGCTGTCTATAGTGATGACATGCCGACGATTAAAGATGAAGTTTTTGCAGCACTCGTCCTCTCCACTGTAGCTAAGGCAGATATTGAAAGTATAGATAGTTCTGAGGTTTTGGTAAGTACACAAATAGTTGCTAATAAATATAACTGAGATAGTAGATAAACATAATTTTTCTCTAATGCTATTGTTATATTTTAGAAAGTTGACGGTGTTTTAGCGGTATTGACTTCCGTGGACATACCAGGCGTAAACAGCATAGTTCGAGCAGATTTTTTGCTCATGTTTGAGAACGAAGAACTATTGGCTAGCAATAAAATATTATATTACAATCAGCCAGTGGCTATTGTCGTTGCAGTTACTCAAGTATTGGCTGATAAAATGGCGTGTTTAGTTAAAGTGAATTATAAGAATGTTCCAAAAAAACCTATTGTTTTTAGCATTGACGATGCAATACATGCACCGAAAGAGGAAAATAGGCTTTTCAGTTATCCGGGTATCGTACCAACGGATAGAGGATCTAATACTAAAAAAGTTATCAAAGGAATTTTCATCAGTCCTCGGCAGTATCACAATACGATGGAACTGCATACGACAATAACAAAGCCCGTTGATGAAAGTTTTGAGGTTACAACGTCAACCCAATTCATAGATGTTACACAAGCAGCAATTGCACAGCTTCTGAAAATGCCCGAGAGTTTGTAAGAAAACGAATGTTTACAATTGAATAAGTATTCGATTGAAAGTGAAATTGATATACTTTTTAATGTGTCGTGTCGTTGACGTGATTTCAGAGTTATAGTAAAAACAAGAAGATGTGGTGGTGCTTTTGGTTCTAGAGTCAGTAGGCACGGTTTTGCAGCATGTACAACGGCATTAGTTGCAAAAAAACTCAACAAACCGTGTAGAATGTCTATGTCAATGCACAGTATTACACGTGCTATTGGAAAAAGAGCAAACACCAGATTAGATTACGAGGTGTGTAAACATAATATTACCTTAAATATCTCTAGCAATATTTTTTACAGTTTTTCTTACCAGATAATTTAATAAAAATGTGTTTTTTTTTTAAAAAAGGTTGGGGTGGATGACAAAGGTGAAATTCAATACATGGATGCTGTATTTTACGTGAATGATGGCCATTCCCGTAATGAAAACGAGAATCCGTATTCTACAGAATCCTTAAAAAATTGTTATGATTACCGCAGATGGAAATGTGATTCTTTCGGCGTCATTACAGATGCTCCATCGAACGCTTTTTGCAGGGCCCCTGGTAAGTTCGGAGATTATACAATACGAGTACAACATGTCGCCGCCCTAGTGCTTGAATGGCATCCCGACCATTTTTTGGGAAAATTACTTTTTAACGTAAAACTGTATTTTCTACAGTTTTACATTAAAAAGTTATTTTCCCAAAAAAATTGATGAGTAATGCCACTCTATATAATATAATTATTGTTTTAATTACTACTGATGTAATTTACACTGTTCGCAAAAATATATTAGCCATTCTTTAATTCGAAAACTGTGTTGAGTGTTTGCTTGGGTCAACTCCTATTTTTCTCAAATGAATGCATGTAAATTACTAGTTCCGTTCTTGTGTGCCCAATCTCCATCTGCCGACCAATCACAGTCGATCATTTCTCTTTGATGTGACGCTATCTTATTTTGTTTTCAAGTAAGTAGCGTTGTTATGTTAAATTAAGAGTATGTTTTTATGTACTTGCGAGTGATTATACGATATATTATGTCTGTGAAAATGAGAAAAAAGGATTACAAACGGGTCGAATTATGTTTAAAAAAGTACGTTGGCATTTCGTTGAGACAATAGCGTTTCAGTATTTGAACTTTACTGGCTGACTGATACAAGCTGATCTCATAATTTTCCATCTATCTATCTTTCTCTCTCCCTCTCTCTTAATATTCTAATTAATAATATCAATAAAGACGGCGAAAAAAATGAGACGAGATATGGTCTAATTTTCTTTTCAATTTTTCGATTCATACAGTACGCTTCTCACATTGTATTGTATTGAATCAGGATCGTTAATTGTGTAAAACGACTTGGGTTGTTTCATTATTAATAACTTTACAAACGAAAAGACCCGTGGAGAGTATTGTACTGGTACAGGTACTGTACGATTATTATAAATTTTATACGAAAGTTTATGCGAATTCTGTGTGTGCGTGCATTAAGGCCCGGCGAAAAATGTATTATCTAAGAAACGAGTTTTTTTTTTTTTATAATTTAGATAAAAATATAATCATCAATAAAGCCAATAACGGAACAAAATAAAATCATAATAGCAAACAAGAGTTCATTTTCACCCTAATAACTTGTTATTAGACATTGATTTGAAAAATAATAATTTTATTATTTGAATGTTTAATGATTATTAGTTTGTATGTAGGCATCTTCTTAAATTTAACAATAAATGAACAATCTCATGTAGTTGGAGGCAATTAGACAGGTCGCCTAATTGCCTCCGACTACATGAGATTGTTTTGGAGACAGAAATAATTCACCTTGTTTCCCATTTTTTTTTTAATTTCTCTTTTTACGCAGTAGGGGTTTTGATTTTTTTAGTTAGGATTTTTTTACCATTTCATATTCCAAATTACATTTTAACATATAATTTGTCTATATTTTTGAATTCACCTTTTAAAATCCTTAACTTTTATACTCCACTCGGTTTGGGAGTTTTTTTTTTTATATTGGCGCCAAAAATCCACCAGTTTGTTTTTTTTAAATATGAATATACCGAGCGCGATAAACCCCATCATTTTGATACCCCACTCGATTACCATTGCCATTTTTTTTTAAATAAATATATCAGTAGTAATCTAATGACATATCATTCATTAAAATCGGTTCAGCCGTTTTGTAGTTACGAGGAAACATAGAGACGGACACGCAAGCATACATACAAGTCAAACACAAAACCCCCTTTTTGGCTTCGACGCAGTCGGGTGAAAAATACTACATGCGTATATTAACACGTTAATAGTTTTTTTGGAACATGCTGTATATAATTTTTGGTGGTAGTTAGGGCCATCGAGCACTAACAACACCCGTACTTTAAGAAGCATATCTCCATGATATAGTGCTCACTATCCAGTTATACAATTTTGTCTCAGACATTTTGTTCCACATCCACCATTAAATAAAAAATAACAGGTTCAGGTTTAAATATTTGATTACTTTTATATATTTTCTTGAAAATAGATAATTCATCATTCCTTACTCGCCATAAATTTTAATTAACTTCGTATAATATAAACACCAAACGTAATAAATGTTTCCTAAGAATAAAATTTAATTTAAAAAATAAAAATAATGTCAGAGATCGGTTGGCCATTCAAGCACTAAGGCAAAGATGTACTGGAATTTACGCACACCTTCAAACATCCCAATTAGAATATTATTTCCTACACACACACACACACACACACACCCACCACACACACACTAAAACACAACATACAATTCTACTCTTTTATACCATACAGTAGAATGAATGACACAGTCCACTTCAGATATAAGTTTTTGTTGATTATTGACCGTAAACTACCTCTTATAATACAGGTATACCCTAGCTTAAGAGGTAGGGAATATTATTCTTGTACAGATTTTGCAACATAAACTACTTATATAAACACTGTATTTCAAACTCTGTATGTTTTTGGAAAAAATAAAAGATTATATATTATATATATTTTATAATCATAATACATGCACTGAAATTTTACTATAATGTATAAAACATTGTTTATTTATTAAATATAGTTATACTGATTGTATGCGCAAGCGCAACCTAACTTCAGAGCGACCAAGCTATTTGACGCAAACTACTTTGCCCATTTTGGTTCGTTTTAACTGTACAACGGAATTATGACTATAATTTACGTAGTTTTCATTATGTTTGGGATAAAAAATTACCTACATAAAAAATTACAGAAATCGATTTTGTAGACTATTCTGAACAAACTACTTTCATAATGTGCATTGTTTAAAGCATTACACATTGTATGAAAACTGCCACCAGAAGTAATTTGGGCTATGCTATCGATAGTTGCGCTGAGAAATGATGAGGATGTAATAAATTTCGGTTATTTTTATTAGGTGGCTTAGAAGGAATTTCAGGCATAGAGCACATTATGGACCATATATCCGTGGAGCTTAATATGGACCCAGTAGAAGTTCGCATGACTAACTATCGTCGAGAAGACAATGATTTGCCAACCTTAGTGCCAATGTTTCTCGAGAAAATAAACTTTAAAGAACGACAAGAGTGTATAAAAAAATTCAATAATCTTAATAGATGGAAGAAACGCGGAATAAAATTGAATAATATGGCCTTTCCGACGCAGTACCTCGGTAACTATGGAGCACTTGTGTCTGTGTACCACGGTGACGGGAGTGTCATCATAAATATTGGTGGTATTGAGATCGGTCAAGGAATTTTCACTAAAATGGCGCAAGTGGCAGCTTACGAGCTCAATGTCCCTATCGAAACTGTGGCAGTCATACCTTCTGTTAACTTTGCAACCCCAAATTCTTTTGCGACGAATTCCAGTTTAGCTAGTGAAAATAGTGCCTACTGCGTGATAAGATGCTGTGACCAGATCAAATCAAGACTGGCGCCTTTCAGAGCAGCTATGCCCACTGCTTCATGGAGAGAAATCGTATTTGAAGCCGACAAGCAGGGAGTAATGTTACAAGCCAATTATTTGACGAGTCCAAACGATCCAATATCAGTAAATTACTCGATATTTGGTATAGCTGTAACCGAGGTCGAGGTAGACATATTGACTGGCAGTAAATGGATTGTTCGAGCGGATATATTTGAGGATGCTGGTCGCACCTTGAATCCAGCCATAGAAGTGGGCCAGGTAAGATATATTTTGTGTTGTTATATTCACGGGCTTGTGGCCGCACGAGTCAATCTTCAAGGTTAATCAACCCTTGCTGAGGTCAGTCCGTGGATAGATGACCATACATTTCATATCGAGACCCCTTCGTGCCTCGGAAAGCGCGTGAAGCCGTTGGTCCCGGCTGCCATTTGTATATCTTTGGCAGTTGTTATGGGTAGTGAAAAGCCCGAAAGTCTGACCACCAGTCTTACCAAGGGGAATCATATTACCCAAGGTCCGTTAAGCAGTCGCTGCGTGTATAGATATATAGATTAACAAAGTGATTCAATACCCTTATTTTCATTTGATTATTGACTTAGGTGGAAGGAGCATTCATAATGGCTACGTCCTTGTGGACGATGGAAAACACAGTTTACAACGAATGTACTGGAGAATTGTATAGTGACCGAACGTGGACTTACAAAATCATTGGTGCTAAAGACATTCCTTACGATTTCCGTGTTTATTTGAGAAGAAAAAAACCCAATCCTCTTGGTATTTTGGGAGCTAAAGGTAAAATAATAACGTAACGTATATGGATTGGTCGTTGTTACGAGGATATTTCATGATTTAATTTATCAAATTTCTAGACCTTGTTTAACATTTGATTTCTCTATAGCTACTGGTGAACCTCCGTGCTGCCTGGCTTATGTTGTAGTAGAGTCATTGAGAGATGCCGTAGAAGCCTCTCGAAAAGACAGTGGTCACGATACAAGTTATCGTTGTTTAAGTAAGTAATTACTTAAACATTTACTTAACATTACTCGAACATTCTTTGAATAAGATCCAACTCCCATCATGGCAGTTACTTTAGATACATGGAAACATTGCCAGCATGTGCTGAGAGGCATTTGAATGGTTTTCGATTTCGTTATCCTAAATATAATTTGCTCTGCCACTAAAAGCACGTTTTGCGAATTGTGACGAGCTAAGCATGAGCTATATGCATTTGTATAGGAATCGGCGTATTCCCATTTCTTAATATTTATGTCCTGACAAAAATAGTACCTATAACTATTAACCTTTAGTTCATAGCGTATAAGTTAGCTCCAACTTTAACTGAAATAAGACTTCAGATATCCACCGGATATGAAATGACGGTCTTAAAGCTATAAAAGAATAATAAAGTCGTAGTTTTTCAATTGAGGAAGGAGATAAGACAGACTCTTGCCTAATTAGGTATACTTTTATTTCATAGCTCAGTGTCACTTTACTCTTCCATTATTGAAATGTATACTTGTATAGAGAAGTACACAAAACATGATCGATTCATATGCTTAGTGACAATAATTTTGTATCTACATAGAGCTAGAAAAATAGAGCAGTAGTAACGAAATGAAATAATCAATATTGTTACAGAGGTTCCAGTCAATATGGAAAGCATTGTTGAAGCAGCTGATGTGAGAATTGGAGAGTTTCTTCTGTATTAGGAACAGTGTTTGAGTAGCAGTGTAGAAGTCACTTATCCACGTTATTCATTTCACAATCTTAATTTTCAGCGTACATTAAAAGTTTATGTTAGTTGACTTTATTGTAATGGAGTTTTATTTAGTATTATTTGTTGTTTGTGTAGCTTTCTTGTTGTTGGATAATAAAAAAAAGTTTTACTGTGTTTCATATTTCAGCAACTCATCGGTCCCAACGTGTAGTATAACAATAATCAATATAAAGAAAGTCTGCGTATGATGTGGAGTTTATCCTTAAAAAGCCTAAAACTGAGCTAGATTTATTCTAACGATTCTGATATAATAAATGCCTCCACCTTATGCGAAACGCTCGATAAAGCTGTCCCATCATTTTATTTTCAACTACTAAAACAGAGTACAGACAATAAAACAAAAATTCAAGGAAACCCTTTTAATCATGACCAAAATAAAAACATTTTTTATGGATTAAATCCTGAGTAATTACTATTTGTAGCAGAGTCTGCTATTAACTTTTTCAATCAACCCTTAAAGGTTATCATTCTAGAATAAATCATGGAGTTCGCTACCTACCAACCCCGAGATCTGTTCCTGGGCCCATACAAAGTTTAGTTTCTTAGTTCGTAGCCGCTCACTGTGTGAAAATTAAAGTACCTAAGTGGGAGTTAGGCCCTTTTCAGTACGTAACTGAAAAAAAATTATCACAACTGTGGAAATCATACTGTAAACCATGGTCAGACCGTCTCGCATTTAACTAAAAGGGCGTAAGTGTTAAAACTCTAACACCAGGGCCTCAAGTCTGCTATTACAATAGTGTCAGAATACTCTATCATTGATTTCATAATTGTTGATTTTGACGAGTTTGGTAATCTACTAATATATTGGCGTCATTATGACTTTCCAATGGTCAGCCACTTACATTCCATTGAAAGAAATGGGATCTATTGGTAGAGAAAGAGGTTGGTAGAGAAGAAATGGGATCTCGTACATAATGACAAATGAATGACTTACTTACTTAGGCGGTAATCTGCTAAAATTTTGACAGATCCTTTGATCAGTGACCTACTATTAGAACGTCATTATGCAGTCATTGCTTTTAATTCGTTACGAGTATCGTGTTTGTGGAATACAATGATCAACCAATGATCGACTATTATGAATTAAGGAGATTACGATCTTTTAGCAAAATGACAATGGGATCGTGTTGGAATGATGGATTTATAAAAATAGCAGACTTGGCCCCCAGGTTAGTCACTAACCACACAAAAAGAAAAAGAAGTCATACGTTACAACACATTTTCCCTTACATACGTTTCTCTGTGAAATATTAAATTCTAAATAACGGACAGCCTACTGTTTCAGACAGGCTACAAATACATCTAGAACGAAACAGCCATTTCATTTCAATTATGTGAAACAGATATAAGTACTTACCCTTGTAGTTTACACACAGTATACACAGCGGGGGGTGAAACTGTTGACAGGCTCCTGGAATGAATTATTGTTAGTCGCGGAACGACGCCGCAGAAGACGTCTGCTCGTTACTGCGCCTCGCACCTATTCCCGTCGACAAATTTGACGAAAACGCGAGCTACAATAGACCTAGAGACAAAATATATTTCTTCGTTGTTAGTATTAGTATACGTCTTGTTGGATACACTGTGTATGTACGGAAGAAATACAGGCTTTACATGTTTTGTTACTTACAGACTGAGTGAAATTCATGTTAATTGCATAATTCCTACCGGTACATTCTGTAAAAATCTCACCGCGAAAATTTTGATAGAATGACAGCTCACTTCAAACTCACTTTGAGTTTGAAGTGAGCTGTCATTCTACCTGATGCTAGGGACTGACACATTGACGGCTCATTTAATCTTAGTTTTCACGGTATCTTTTACAGACGACTTCTATACCAGTCAATCTAGGCTAATATTCAAGTCATGCTTACAATGATTTACTATATATGTCTATGCATGCTTATCAATATTTTTTTGTTATTTTCCGATCTTCAAATGAACTGTTAGACTTTTTCCTGGGTTTTTTTTATTAACAGCCTCAAACCCAACAAAAAATAAGGAGCCTAAAGCAGTGAGGTTCAATGTAAACTAGAGCGGGCACCGTGAACAACATATTTACACAACATTTAGTTGTCCGGGACAACAAACGTCTCGGTCTACTACCTGAATACGCATACACAGCGGTTGTCACATTTGACATCCATTGTTGTAATTGCTTCTCTAGTTTACATTGAACCTGAATACTTACCCTAAAGTGTAGAAATGTACCTAGTTTTCAATAGCTGCACTTCAGGCATCAGCACAGAACCTACATTTTGAACGGAATGAGACTACTGCGTGTTGTCTCACATAACAAAGGTGACACAGAACAAATTGGCAATCCAGTGTATCTAGATAAATATGCTCGTACGCACGTCCTGAACAAATGACCAACGGCGGGGAAATTGTATTTATTTGTTCCACTTTATTGAGTCCATTTGTACTCATTTCCTTCGAGGCGTTAGTGACGCCGTGTAAGTGAATGAAATCGATTTTCTTGCTTGGGTTACAGGAGAAAAGCGGTTTTTGTTACAAGAAGTCAACCTTAGCTATATTAAATTACAATGGAAAGGTAATTATGAATTAGTACTTAAGTAATCAAATAAGTAACAAATATGGTAATGCTTTCACACTATTCCAGTTTCTGTAAAAAGATAACAATATGATCAGAATTATTTAGGTTCAATTGACAGTTCACAATATTTTTTACACCGTATTTACACTTGATCCAACACAAAATAAATATTCCCATCTCGCAGCCCTATCGTAAATATAATACGTAATCGAGACTTGAACGGTAGCCGTCGGCATTGGCTCCTCGCTATAGTGCGCAGGCTATTTTCCGCTACGCTGACTCCCTGGTCGAACTGTCACCCCTGGGCTTTGATGTAAAATGATACCTAACGCCATTGTCTTGGGCGTCATCTTCAATCAAATACAACGCTATCTCTATAGGCCACGATACACCCTTCAAGATGACTTGAGCCATCTCCATAAACTAGCGAAGTGAGTTAGGTTACAGGCTTAAAACGAAATTTGCTACTATACAATACAACATACGATCTGCTCAAGTATATAATAGAGTAAACAAGGATATATACATATACACTAAACAAGCACATAAGTGTAAAAAGATTGTAATAGATTGGATTAAACCATTTTCTTATGAAGATATTGAGGCACTTTTGAAACTTTGCAACACATAACTCACTTACTTTATCAACACCTCTCACAAAACACACGCAAACTCTCACATTTAGTATTATTACTTTTATTGAATTTCCATTTAAACATTTACATACCTACATACATACACACACACACACACACTTAATTAGTTATTTTTTACTTTATTTTTGCTGTGAAAGAGCGGAGTCTCCTAATACAGGCATTGTTTGCTTACAAGGAGGTTCCAATCACTAATGTGTTTTTTTTTCTACTATGGTTACGATTTTTTTTTTGTTTTTTTAACAGGGTTATTTTAACATTGACAGTTTTCGCTTTGAGTTTGCGTTAGCATTAGTACGTTGTGTAGGATGTACGAGTATGTCTATATGTATATATCTTAAGTTCTACATTATTGAGATTTCATGTTTATAGTTTAATTTCTACATCTATATCTGTAATTGTTTTGGTGAACATATTATGGAGTATTCTATCTATCATCTATAATATATTATCTATCTATATAATATATTATATATCTATCTATAGTGCTGTTAGCGTTAAATTTTGTTGACAATTTTCGTCTAGCAGCCCTATTCATGATAAAATTGTTAATTCAATAATCGACACTGTCGACAGTACTAGGAAATAAATGAAAATTGAGAAAGCTATTTTATTAATTTTGAAAGGGATTACACGATTCATGACATGATGTTCCATGAGTGATATGAAGGAAAAAGGTGTAAATGATTACGTGACGGTTGACAGGGGAGAATGGAAGAAGAAAACGTGTTGCGCCGACCCCAAGTAACATGGGATAAGGGCAGGAAGATGATGATGATGACATGATGTTCCGGTGTGGGTGACACCTGCCGGTGGCGGCCGTTGACCCTGTGTCTGTCTGTCTGTCGGTAAATAAAACAATTTTGAATTCATTCATATTGTAATGATTTAACTGTCAAGTAACTAACTTAAATAAAAAATATATATTTTCTGTTTCATATTATATTTTAAATGATTTAGTTAGACACATGCGCCCATATCGTCAAGCCACATTGACTCACATGTGAGTCAGGTGACTCTCATTAGAGTCAACGGGGCTTGACAGTTTGGGACGTTAATGTCTCTCATGAGACGTCGGTGCTTTGCCGGTTTCAACCGATTACCCTTATCACCAACTAAAATTTTGAAAATAATAGTGGTTCTTTTCTTTACTCATAGATTATAGGACAACCTATAAGAAGTATATGGTCTTAAAATAACATGGTAAACCTATCAATATTGTGCGTACAAACTTACATTTGCAGTTGAAATGTATGGAAAAACTTGTTTTTCAACTACAATGTTCAGTTTGTTTTTGAGATAAATTCATTCCAACTACGGAACCCTTCATTGTGCGTGGTCCGACACGCCCTAGGCTGGTTTTTTAAGTAAACAATAAACTCGGTTATGTTCGTTCCGGCACACAGTACGTTTAAGATCTGGGAGTTTTACTCTCGCATTCAAAATTGTTCATACTTTCAATTAATAGAATAAAAAAGTTATGTCCGTTTTTTGAGGCATTTCATAGAGTCAGAGTCCGTTCACACATACCACACATACCTTGGGCGTACCCAAGCAATGTATTTACGACTGACAAAGATAATCATTCCGACTATAATAATATTATTTATAAACGCTTAGGTTATGTGACAGCAACTGACATTACTACTTTATTATCTTTATGTGACATACTATGAAGAACGTCGTTCATCTTATCGTAATTATATCTGATAATTTGCTATACATTCACCATCTTAGAAAGACTTCCACTGCAATGGAAGTCGGCAAGATTCTGCTGTGAAGCACATACGTGTGGGAGGAATATGTAGGTATTAAATATTTCTCACACAAGAACTAGCCAATATCAATCCTAATTTAGAAAATATCTGATCATTTGACATAACTCATACAATCATCAACATATCTAATGATTTCACATAAATTATCATACAAATCTTCAATTTCATAGGTAAATACCTAATTTATGATAGTGAAAACATAATCAACTAACTTGATACGATAGAAAAATACCTCTCAAAATTCTTTTAACGAGTAAAACTCATATAATATACATGATTATATAAAATATATTTTGTTATATTATTCTACAAGTAACATATTACCGTAATAGTGTTTTATTTTTATAGTTCAATCAATAGATTTTTGTAAGAATAGATAATTGCTTCATATTTTGCAATAAATTACCTGAGTTGTGTCATCGCGCTTCTCTTTCTTTTCTATGCAGTCCGACAGTGACCGCGGTTTAACTGTTGTAAGCCTCTTAAGGATCGAATTTTACAGTGCAATTTTAACTACAAATAAGATTTTCCAATAAAAACAGATTCGATTCTGCGTGGATCTTTTGGTGTTGGAATGACGTTAACAGGGGGCGCAGTCGGTAAAAATTTGTATAATTGTTTTGTGAAATGTATTTAAAAAGATGATGGCGTCAGTTCCGATCGAGCTCCTTGTATAGCTAAATATAATATAATATGAAACAAAAAACAATTCCGAAAAAACATCACCCCAAAAAATTATACCAACCTAAAATTGAAATGTGGACTGAATATTACCCTACCTTAACTTTAGAAACCTTATCTTAGTTTTTTTTTAAACTAGCTCATTAAAACACATCAGTATGAGTGCAAAAATCAGCAATCGCTAAAATACTCCTCTTAATAAAGTAGAAACTCTTCTATTCCCACGTCTGCTGCTTCAACAATACTTTCAAGATTAACTGGAACTTCTGTAACAGTATGCATTATAATTTAAGAATCTGTTGTCTACTGATTCTTTTATTTGGGAGTAACAATTATTGCCGAACATCATAAATTCGGGAATTATTATTAGTAAGATAAGCAAAAAACGGATAATTATTTAAATTTGCAGTCACTTACTCAAACATAGATAATTTGTATCGTGGCCACTGTCTTTTCGAGATGATTTTATGGCATCTCTCAATGACTCGACTATAACATAAGCCAGGCAGCACGGAGGTTCACCAGTAGCTATAAAGAATATAAATGAATATATTTAAAGGGTTGAGTATTCTTCCAACTATGCCTAATAAATATATTACGATAGTTTTTTTACCTTTAGATCCCAAAATACCAACAGGATTCGGCCTTTTTCGTCTTAAATAAACACGAAAATCGTAGGGAATGTCTTTAGTCCCCATTATTTTGTAAGTCCACGTTCGGTCACTGTATAATTCTCCGGTAAACTCATTGTAAACTGTATTTTCCATCATCCACACAGATGCAGCCATTATAAATGCTCCTTCCACCTAAAATAACGCATACATTGAATGTAACTTATTATTTAAGTC
Organism: Xanthia togata; assembly: GCA_963853775.1. Lineage (NCBI taxonomy): Eukaryota > Metazoa > Arthropoda > Insecta > Lepidoptera > Noctuidae > Xanthia > Xanthia togata. Next base: position 12,364,685 of record OY970792.1, on the reverse strand, counting down.
GTTCCATTTAAAATGTTTAAATTCTATAAAAAATTATTCAATAAATATTTTGTAACTATTTAGTAAACAACATCATCCAAACTCAAAATATATTTAATTTTCACCTGGCCCACATCTATAGCTGGATTCAAGGTGCGACCAGCATCTTCAAATATGTCCGTCCGAACAATCCATTTACTGCCAGTCAATATGTCTACCTCAACCTCGGTTACTGCTATACCAAATACCGAGTATTTTACCAATCTTGGATCATTTGGACTCGTCAAATAATTAGCTTGTAACAAAACTCCCTGGCTGTCAGCTTCAAATACAATTTCTCGCCATGAAGCAGTAGGCATAGCTGCTCTGAAAGGTGCCAGTCTTGCTTTAATCTGATCACAACATCTAATCACGCAGTAGGCACAACATTCACTGGTTATACTACCACCTGTCGTAAAACAATTTGGGGTTGCAAAGTTAACACTTGGTATGACTGCCACAGTCTCAACAGGGACATTGAGCTCATAAGCGGCCACTTGTACCATTTTAGTGAAAATTCCTTGACCGCACTCAATACCAGAAATATTTATAATCACACTTCCGTCACCGTGGTACACAGACACAAGTGCTCCATAATTACCAAGGTATTGCACTGGAAAGGCCATATTGTTCAGCTTTATCCCACGTTTTTTCCATCTATTAAGATTATTAAACTCTTTTATACGCTCCTGTCGCTCTTTAAAGTTTATTCTCTCGAGAAACATTGGTATTAAGGTTGGCAAATCATTATCTTCCCTACGATAGTTAGCCATGCGAACTTCTACTGGGTCACTATTTAGTTCTTCGGCTATATGGTCCATTATATGCTCTATTCCTGAAATTCCTTCAAAGCCACCTAAAACAAATAAAATATATTTTATCATCATCTTTTCTCAGTGAAACTTATTTTAAACTAGCTTTTGCCCGCGCCTTTACCCACGTGGATGTCGGAAATTATCCCACGGGAGCGTACTACCGGGATAAAAGTATCCTATGTTCCAGGTTAAAGGTTGCAAACTATCTGTGTGCCAAATTTCATTCCAATCAGTTTAGTCGTTTATGCGTGATTGAGTAACAAACATCCAAACGCATAAACATACTTTACGGCTACGAGGAACAAGGTGTAAAGTTCACTCATCCACCATAGAAAAGGGAGGATCCTCCGACCAGACGGGTGTTGTGTCTGGCGTGCAACTGCCCGACTGTTTTTTTTTTTTTTTTTTTTTTTTTTTTTTTTTTTTTTTTTTTTTTTTTAACTATGGCATCTCGCAGGTATACCACTAAGGTATTTACTGCTTAACCGAACAATCCTGTGGCTGCCTTAAGCACTACACTCAAAGCCTCCAGCCAGGAGCAACTATTCTACATTAAAATTAGGCGAACGCTCGCTAAGGGCACCCCCTGTGGGGTACGAACCTCGGCTTAGGGCGTCGCTGAGGGGGGGACAGCAAGATGGGACAGGCTGGATCACGGATATATTATTATTAGACGGGGAATTTAAAGCTACGCGCTCAGCTGCGGCGCGGGCTGGCGCTTCATCGGACAAGGGTAGCCCGACTGTTGTTGTCCGATAGTCTTATATATGTCGTTCGCGCGGTAAAATCTAATTGCGCGATGCAGGATTTGTGTGACGTCATGTCTTTGATGCGTAGTCCGTATGTGGCGGTGTAACCGCTACAATACAAACTTTCAAAATTATGATATAAAAAGGATTATCTTCCAACTTACCAGGGGCCCTCATAAAAGTATTCGATGGAGTATCTGTAATGACACCGAAAGAATCACATTTCCATCTGCGATAATCATAACAGTTTTTTAAGGAATCTGTAGAATACGAATTCTCATTTTCATTACGGGAATGGCCATCATTTACATAAAATACCGCGTCCATATATTGTATTTCACCACTGTCATCCACCCCGACCTAATTTAAAAAAGGACAATTTAAAATATCAGTTTAGAAAAACATTCAACAAAATCATATTTAGTTAGATCAATAAGTATTCTGTTTTACATACCTCGTAATCAAGTCTGGTGTTGGGTCTTTTGCCAGTAGCTCGTGTAATGCTGTGCATAGGCATGGACATTCTACATGGCTTGTTGAGTTTTTTTGCAACTAACGCGGTTGCACATGCTACAAAACTATGTCGGCTGATTTTACTACCAAAAGCACCTCCACACCTTCTTGTTTTTACTATTATTCTGAAATTAATAACACATTTGTGATATAAATGTCTGTTAAAATCAAGAATATTGATTGTAAATATAAGTTTTCTTACAAACTCTCAGGCATGTTCAAAAGCTGTGCGATAGCTGCTTGTGTGATGTCCTTGAACTGAGTTGACGAAATAACTTCTAAACCTTCATCAACGGGCTTTGTAACAGTCGTGTGCAGTTCCATCATATGGTGATACTGCCGAGGACTGATGAACTTTCCTTTAATAACTTTTCTGATATTACTTCCTCTGTCTGTTGGTACGATACCGGGATAAGGGTAAAGCCTATTTTCCTCTTTCGGTGCATGTATTGCATCGTCAATTGTAAAAACAATAGGATTTTTTGGAACATTCTTATAATTTACTTTAACTAAACACGCCATTTTATCAGCCAATACTTGAGTAACTGCAACGACAATAGCCACTGGCTGATTGTAATATAATATTTTATTGCTAGCCAATAGTTCTTCGTTCTCAAACATGAGCAAAAAATCTGCTCGAACTATGCTGTTCACGCCTGGTATGTCCACGGAAGTCAATACCGCTAAAACACCGTCATTTTTCTAAAATATAACAATATCATTAAATAATAGTTATGTTTACGATCTAAGTTATATTTATTAGCATTTATTTGAGTACTAACCAAAACCTCAGAACTATCAATACTTTCAATATCTGCCTTAGCTACAGTGGAGAGGACGAGTGCTGCAAAAACTTCATCTTTAATCGCCGGCGTGTCATCACTATAGACAGCTTCGCCAACACATTGAATCATTCCTTCTTTCTTCAACAGCGGCTGTGTTATGGGAAAGTCTTTTTGTTCTGTGTCATATTCTTGATAGCTGCGACTGACCGGTGGTCTGTCGTCACTTGGAGTGGTAGCCCCAGACTTGTAGATGGGATGCAATATGTCTTTTGGACAAATTTTGATAATACACTGTAAGGAAAATTAGTATTCAATATTTTAAAAGCCTAAAGTTCTTACTCTTCTTTTGTCTAGCCCAGTTATTTTTTTAAAATCAATTACTCCTTAAAAACAGATTATTAAAACTACAACCCCGAAAATATATAAGCTAGATTTTTCTACGTTTAAAAGTGTAGGCATTTTGTACTAAATGAACTCACCTTGTAAAAAAGACCCAAGGCCACTTTTTTCCGAGCAAATGGTGGTGGATATGGTGGTCGAACATCAGGATTAATTTCTTTCTCCAATACATGCAGAGCAGATTGTAAGGTATGATTGTTAAATATGTCACGACCAATCAAAAACTTCTCAGTGTCATAAGCGTGGGTGAATGATAGATTTATATTTCCATACACAATGGACGCTTCTTCTACGAGATGTGTACCAGGGTTGAATTTTAAAAGAAAGCCTGAATTTACATATGCCTGAGCGTTTTGTTCTCTCGGCGTAATCTAGAAGCAACATTCAAGTTAAGACTTCTTTATTTGTCATAAGCGTTTTTTGCTAAAGTAAAAACGATTATATACCTAAGTTTTAAATTGGCAAAAAGTCTTCCCAAAAAACCCAAATAACGGTAGGAGGGGTTCACATCGGCGTCGAGTCGACGATGAAGTACTTGGGACTCGTCCTCGACAGTCGGTGGAACTTCGTGGAGCATTTCCGACGTTTGGCTCCCAGACTGGACCGGGCCGGGGCTGCCTTGAAGCGGCTCCTGCCCAATCTAGGGGGTCCAAACGCCTCCTGCCGGAGGCTATACGCGGGGATCGTGCGGTCCATGGCCCTGTACGGGGCACCGGTGTGGGCGCATTCGTTGAGGCGGCGGCCTGCCCGCCGGTTGAACGCGTCCCAGAGGGTCATGGCCACCCGGCTGGTCCGGGGATACCGCACGGTCTCCGGTGAGGCGGCGAGCCTCCTTGCCGGATTGCCGCCATGGGATCTGGAGGCAAAAGTCCTCGCGCATATTTGGGAGTGGCGCGGGGAGGCGAAACGCCGGGGCTTGACTCCGATGCCGCGAGAAATCGCGGCACAGCGGACAGAGCTCCGACGGGATCTCATGGCGGCATGGAGAGTACGATTGTCGCAACCCAGTGCTGGGCACGCCACTATTGCGGCGATAAGTCCCCTCTTTGAGGAGTGGCTGGAGAGGCGCCACGGCGTCCTCACCTTCCGCCTGACGCAGGTCCTCACCGGACACGGCTGTTTCGGGAGGTACCTGTTTCGGATAAGGCGGGAGGAAACGCCCGGGTGTCATCACTGCGTGGATCGCCCGGAGGACACGGTGGAGCATACGGTGGAGGTATGCCCGGCTTGGGCAGAGCACCGCCGTGTCCTCGTGGAGGCGATCGGTGGCGGGGATCTCTCGCGTCCGGCCCTGGTCCAGGCCATGGTACGGAGCGAGAGGGCATGGGAGGCCGTCACCTCCTTCTGCGAAGCAGTAATGCTCGCAAAGGAGGAGGCGGAACGCGTGAGGGAGAGGCAAATTTCGCGCCCTCACGCCCCTAGCCGCCGCAGGAGGAGACGCCCTGGGCGTCGGGAATCGATTGCCGATTCCCGGCCACCGTAGGCGCGGGCTTGCGGACGGTGAGCAATGGGTAGCTCGCCGTCCGGTAAGGACCAGGCCCGGGTCGACGGCGCGTTGTGTTCCACGCGCGCCTCAAAGAGATGTCAGCAAGTGAAGGGGTCCGATGAGACCATTGCCTGCCGGGGTTGCGGGATTAGTCCGAAAGGGATACCGTGGCCCCCTGGCATTGCACAGGCAACAGAAGGAACACGGGTGGGTTTTAGTCAGTAAGAGTCTGACACGCCCTCCCGCTCCACCCAGAGCGGGAGACGTCATTTGATGATTTCCCACCCAAAAAAAAAAAAAAAAAAAAAGGGTTGAATTTTAAAAGAAAGCCTGAATTTACATATGCCTGAGCGTTTTGTTCTCTCGGCGTAATCTAGAAGCAACATTCAAGTTAAGACTTCTTTATTTGTCATAAGCGTTTTTTGCTAAAGTAAAAACGATTATATACCTAAGTTTTAAATTGGCAAAAAGTCTTAGTACATAATACAAAGTAGTTCTTATTACAGTTTGTTGCTACACGATGTTATTAGTATTCTATACAAGTTTTATATTTGATACTAAGCAAGTCAGAACTAGATAGTTGTACGATATGTCAATGTACATAAATTAGTTATTATAAAACCAAACATGTAGGTATGTTCAAATATTAAAAATCGATCGAATCTCAAAGACAGAATGAAACATAATTGCCAACAAAAAAAATCATTTTTAGCATTACAGTTTACGTTGTAGATCAGCGTGAATATAACAATAAAATACACTTTATTATATAAAATTAAATTTCCCACCTTATAAGTAACTAATTCATAGTGTCGCGATAGGGGGCGTAGTTTTATTTGTGTCATTACTTTTCCTCTTAAATTTGTCGTCAAAAACTCAGGTAACTTCATCTCCGTCTGCCTCATGTCACGGTCAACTAGAATAATAATACATTATATTTTTATATTGTCCAAGTGATTCTGTTTTTACGAAAAAAATATAAACATACCGAGAGTAACAGTAGCTCCAACACAGTCCATTAAGAGAAATATGTCTGATTGAAAACCTGGATCTGAATTTTTCAAAGCCAAATTACCAGCTAGAGTTCCGATCTGAAAACGTAAAAGAGATAAAAACAAATGAAAAATAACACGTATTATAAAGGGATTATTTTAATTTAATGCCGATATGACCGCTAGACTCTAGTAGTAGGAGAAGGTACTCCTTAACTTTAAGTCACATTTTGCATTAACTATAATAAAATATTAAGAATCATTTGTTTAGGTACTTACATTTCTCACAGGTATATGAGCCACTCGTTCCATATGATCATACAGTATGCCTAAATACCAAAAATCTTCGTTCGAAACACATAATTCTTTGAATAAGTGCATCGTATTAGTTAACGTCATGTTGGCTCCAAGGACCAAGTTTATGTCCAAGTAATGTGTGGCTAGCTCCTTCACGTCGCTTATGTCTATCATCAACTTTGGGTAAAATAGTACTGGACGGACACCTGAAATCAATCAAGGTATTATTAGGACGGACTTAATAACTGTTAAAACGAAATGTATAGAAATGTCATTAAAAAAAATAGTATCATAAATTAACATATCTTAAATTACCTTTGGCAGTATTACCAGCGACCAACATGTAAGAATCGTAACCAACATCATCTAAGGCAGTAAATATTGATCTAATATCACTAACAGAGTACCACAGTGTTCCATCAGCGAGAGATATTTTCTTAGGCAAATCTGGAGCACTTATACTAGCCATATTTACTAAACACCAGTCATCATTGATCCCACAAGTGCCGCCACACGTTTTACCGGATTTGGCACATATTTGCTCAGATATATCTTCAATATCCTTTATCTTCCTCAATGTATTCGCGTCTGGGTGGTCGGCGAAAGATTTGAATGCTTCTAAAATGGGACGGTAGCCGGTACACCTACATAGGTTGCTACCCAAAGAGTTTTCTATTTCTCCTTCTGTTAGATGGCGGTCGCTGCCCTGTACGAGACTGGAAATATTGGAATAGTTTACTATCGTTAGGCTGTCGTTGTTTCAAGTTAAAAAGGACAAAAAACATGAGCAGATTTTATTTTACTGGCAAGACATAAATAGTTTTACAAAAACAACCTTTTGACCGAACAAGTACTGTGGATAACCCGGTTAACCCCACGCGAATGTTAATTACTAGTTGTGCCCCGCTGTTACACCCGCATAAATCTCGATCCCGTGGGAATATCGGGATAAAATTCTATGTCCTAATCCAGGTCATGGTCTACCCTTTCTATTTAGATGAAATTTGAACATGGGTAGACCATGAGGTCTTCCCATGTGCCTGTAGCGGTTACACCGCCACATACGAACTACGTATCAAAGACATGACGTCACACAAATCCTGCATCGCGCAATTAAAGTTTACCGCGCGAACAACATATATAAGACTATCCGACATCAGCAGTCGGGCAGTCGGCCCGCCAGACACAACACCCGTATGGTTGGAGGATCATCCCTTTTCTATGGTGGATGAGTGAACTTTACACCCAGTTCCTCATGCCTCCTAAATGCCAAATTTCATCGTTCAGCCGTTTTAGCGTGAAAGCGTAACAAACAAACTTACTTTCGCATTTAGAATATTAGTTAAGATTTTGCAATACCGAAATTGTATTGTAGTTTAAAAAATCTGTTGCAAAAAACACCGAATAAATACACGCGCGTCAACACAGAAACTAAATATGATGCGCTTAAAAACCACGTCCAATAGTGCATTAGGTGCCCGACCCAACAGCCAACCAACGGATGATTTACAGCTAATTCAATTTCATACCTGTACATGCTCATCACAAAACCCGGACTACAGTAACCACACTGTGATCCAAAAAAATGGTTTAGTCGTTTCTGAATGATGTTGTACCCAATCTTCCTGTTGCCGATACCTTCAATAGTTGTTATGTCCCAGCCATCGCAGGACATGATGGCCACAAGACACTAAAACAAAAAAGAAAAGCTGAAGAACCTGACTTTTTATGCAGCCGGGATATAAACAACAATAACAACAACAATAAAGTAATAAGTAAACGTTTTATTTTGTCGAAACTGAATACGCTTGTTCGGACAGTCGGACTAGTCTTGTAATTAAGGCAATTAGCCATAAAGACAATCGTCTGAAGGACAAGGACCAAAGTATTTGTGATTGTGGAACTTTTAAGACGTTTTTCTCTCTGGCTTAGGCAAAATCTCATGCACCGGGTAGAATGGACCTTGGAGACGCGGCTTCAAGACCCGTCTTATTTCAGTATGACGAGTAGAATCGCCCCCTTAATGCAGGTGACTTAATTGTGAGCTTGTAAAATAATAAAATAAGATTTGGTTATCTTAGGAGTACTCTTACAGAATTAACAGAGAACGAGGTGATCTCCTGTGTGCCAGGTGTGTGTGCTCGAACATTGACCACGCACGCTCCGCAGCCGCCCTCACGACACATGTACTTAGTGCCGCGCAACTCCGCATACCGACGGATGTACTCGTTTAATGTCAGGTCCACTGTGAACTCGGAACCCGCTGAAATAATAATAAAAATACTGTGTCATTGGCATTCGATCTTAGAAGAAAAAAGTTTAATTAGTCTTGAAACAAATATAATTTTTGAACAGAAACAGACTTTTGACTTTACAACATCCTTCAAGTTGCCCGTCACAAGTAAAGAGACAACATGAAAAAAACAACGCAAGAGCATATTAATTTACACTAAAATGACAAAAAACACACCGCTATACGTTTTCCCATTTATCGTGAACTTGACCCGATCGATAGTCTTTAGTTTATCCATTATGATCTAAAACTAAATCACCATCACTGAAAATCTTAAATAACTCTGAACACTTGACTAACAAAGTGGCCTGTGCCAAGTGAGCAGATAATTTTATTCCAACTAACATCAAATTGTCAGAATATCCGTGAACAGGAACCTATGCAATTAATAAGTGCTGTTTTTTTGCATTAAAATTTACAAATTCATGCATGCACTCATTTGTATTACGTTTCGATATGTTGCATCAATCACGGGTGTGACGTGCCGAGGCGTGTAATACCTAGTGTTGATTGAAATAATTTGTGGCCGGATGGCTAGAATCCACTTAGTTGTACGATGGAAATTATTTGTCTGTCTGTCTGTTTGTTTGTAATATCTTTACCTCAAAACTGTTTGAGACAAAGATCTCAAAAAGTAAAACGAAGCGGTGGTGGCTAGTTTCTCTACTAAAACTACTGACATGTTTGCTAGGACTGAGGTAGAAACAAAAGTTTTCACTTTCGCTTGGTTCAAAATATTAGTGATTGGTTTTGTATAATTGGTTTGCTTCGTGAACTTACCTAGTGCTTTATGAATTAGAATTCATACATTTATCGAAATATTATGATTCCAAATTACGTAAGTACCTACATAGATATTTAAACAAAAATATGCTTATTATAAAAAGTATTATGGACATAACTCATTGATCTTTGGTAGCAATTATAAGATTTCATAATTTGAACATTTCAGTTCATTCAAGCGAATATCCTCTACTTAAATACTAGCCGTTTCTGATTTCCTGCTATATTAAATTACTTATGTATTATATGGAATCTATTGATGAAATATTTTGTGTATGAATACCTACGTGTAATACCATAAATATTTAGTTATCATTCTTAAATACATCATGGAGTTCCTGGTAGTCTTGCTAGTTACCTACCAACCCCGGGATCTGTTCCTAGACCCATGCAACGTTTAGTTTCTTACCGGTAAACCGGGGTTACTTTGACTAGCGGGGTAACTTTGACAGAAACTTCCATTTCATATAAAATCGTGAATTACGTAAAACGAAACGCAATTAGGTAGTTTTTTTTTCTGTGTTATGAACACTGAACAACTGTTTAATCCTTTCCTGAGGACACGCTGGGAATCCACCAATCATTTTAATTGAAAAAGGTAATTAGATTGTCATTCAAACAATCAAATCAATTGTTAGATCAAAGTTACCCCATGCGACAATATTTATTTTTCTCGTTGTTAGATTTTTATTTTTTAAATTGTATTGGCATTGTAATTGAGTTTATTTAATTGCGTAATTACTTTGCAATTACGCAATAATTACTTTGTAATTACGCAATAAAATAAGGGGTATCAAAGTAACCCCACCCCATCCTACGTATAACTCTGATCAGGCAGTTAATATTTTTTTTCTCAAAATCAAGACAATTTTTTTCACTTATTATTACAGAAATCGAGTAATAAAAAAATCGATCACTAGATTTTTTTAGTATTTTTTTACACCCACAAATTTAAAAGATATGAACCTTCAAAGTTTAATATTGATCAAAGTAACCCCGGTCTACGGTAGTTCCTAGGCGCTCATTGGTGCCGATTCTCTTATCACAAATGCCTCTGAACTAGACTAAAAATCACCAAAATTTTGTTTATTCCTGTCAAACGATGATTTCCTATTCTGAAATAGACAAAAGTGACACAACTTAACTATATTTTAGTTTGACAGCATTAAGATGGCACTGAGATTTTAATTTAGTGAAAATGACAATTTTGCTATTCTGAATTTGACGTTTTTCACTTAAAATTTTGTTTTTCTAACTAAATCTGACCATTTTTAATTGCGATTAAAAATGGTGTGGAGTACTATTAGTTGTCATGAACTAAAATTCACACCAACATCTCGACTTCAGGTGAAAAAACAGTACTGTATATTTTTTTCTTTTCTTTTGCTTTTATCTCGAAAATGGTGTGTCTTTAGAGGCATGAGGAACAGGGTGTAAAGTTCACTCATCCACCATAGAAAAGGGAGGATCCTCCAACCAGACGGGTGTTGTGTCTGGCGGGCCAACTGCCCGACTGTTGATTTCGGATAGTCTTATCTATGTCATTCGCGCGGTAAACTCTAATTGCGCGATGCAGGATTTGTGTGACGTCATGTCTTTGATGCGTAGTTAGTATGTGGCGGTGTAACCGCTACATCACTCCCCTCCGGAGACCGAAGGTCGATAGTGGGCTGAGTCTTGTATCTTGCGATGCTTCACAGTGCCAGCTAAGGTTCCAGTGAGTCGGAACCGGGTGCCGCGCAGTTCGCGGTGAGTCGGAACTGTCTGCGGTGATTGCGGCGGTTGTGGTGATTGAGGTGATTGCGGTGATTGAGGTGAAGCGGTGATTGCGCTGATTGAGATGATTGCGTTGATTGAGGTGATAGCGGTGATTGCGCTGATTGAGATGATTGCGTTGATTCCCCAGTGAGTCGGGGTGATGAGGCTGAGGGTGATGACCAGGAATGCGCGTTCGCTGCATGCTGGTGGTCAGGATACCCGTTGAAGCCGAGGGTGCTGGCTGTCTGTGTGACTCGCCTCACGAAAGCTTGCGGGAGTGATGATGATGACGTCACGCTGAAGTAGTTGCACGAAGGCTGCGTTGACGTTCATCACGTCGGGGTCACCAATTTAGAGGCATGAGGAACAGGGTGTAAAGTTCACTCATCCACCATAGAAAAGGGAGGATCCTCCAACCAGACGGGTGTTGTGTCTGGCGGGCCAACTGCCCGACTGTTGATTTCGGATAGTCTTATCTATGTCATTCGCGCGGTAAACTCTAATTGCGCGATGCAGGATTTGTGTGACGTCATGTCTTTGATGCGTAGTTAGTATGTGGCGGTGTAACCGCTACATGTCCTATCGCAAAAATAATGAAAATTTCGACCCCTGTATAAAGCCCTTATACCCCTAATACCCAACACGTAGGTAATAATTTTTCATATTTTCCAAACAAAAAGTAAAAAAATCCATATAAAACACGTCGAGGCTGCCCCCACATCGCGCCTCCGGCTGTAAAAAAAAACACGGGATAGGGCAAACAAGTATGTACCACGTGGAGTCGCGATTTTCAAATTCGATTTTAGTTGTGTCGAAAATAATTTTTATAGCAAGATTCTCATAGCCAAAAGTAAGGAATTTTAGTAATAGTTTAGTTCGGTGTACAAGGGAATCGGCACCATTGTATGAAAAGTAAAGCACCTAAATTTCAAAGTGACGTTACCGCGTGCGAGGCGCATCGCACTTCACACAATTCCAGTTTCTGTAAAATGATAACAATATGATCAGAATTATTCAGGTTCAGTTGACAGGTTCATTTTTAACGCCGTATTTACACTTGATCCAACACAAAATAAATATTCCCATCTCGCAGCCCTATCGTAAATATAATACATAATCGAGACTTAGGCGGTAGCCGTCGGCATTGGCTCCTCGCTATAGTGCGCAGGCTATTTTCCGCTACGCTGACTCCCTGGTCGAACTGTCACCCCTGGGCTTTGATGTAAAATGATACCTAACGCCATTGTCTTCGGCGTCGTCTTCAATCAAATACAACGCTATCCCTATAGCCACGATATACCCTTCAAGACCCAGCCAACCATCCTATTTTCTCAGGACATGTCCTGCTTTTTGGGATATCCTGGGGTGTCCTGGATAGTTTTAAGTAACGTCCTGGGTTTTTTATAGCATCCCGGTAAACTCTTATAATTTAAATTTGGCGACTTCATTTTTACGTCAATCGGTCGGCCTCCGCCGGCAGATATCTTTATTTTTAAAATACCCCTGTGATTGGAGGTCATTGAAAAAACTTTTCTATCGTGCACTCTGCTTGTTGTCTCTTTCTTACTACTATTTTCGCGCACTAGAGTTTCATTGAACCTATTTTCATTGCGTATAGCTATTAACTACTGCACTTATACTGCGTCCTGGGTTTAATCCGAAATGTCCTGGTATTTTAATAAAAAAAAAGCAATGTCCTGTTTTTTTTTTTTTTTCCTTTTTATCAACACAAGTTTTTGTTATTAAAATATGTATGTTTAGGTTAAGGTATTTTTCTATGGGCCTGAGTCGCCTGAAATAAATGGTATATTATTATTATATAATAATAATATACCATTGAGGTATTATTATTAATAATATACCTTACCTATTTTTTTATTTTATTTTTTTATTATTATTTTTGTTTATTTATTTTTCTAACATATAAAATACATTTTTAAATATATTTTTTTAAAGGGTATAAAAAAAAATTAAAAATATAAAAAATAGTGTTCCGCCGGTGTCGGGAGCAGGGTCCAAGCTACCGGTGGTTAGGGCTGCAGAGATAGGAACCTCCTCACAATACGAGCCGTATCGAGAAGTACTGCCCTCTGAATCAGGCCCTTGATCCAACCGCCTAACGAGAGCCTCGAGAGATGTTGGTCGAGGCTTTCGGCCATCAGGCCATTGGCCGTTACGACAATCGGCACAATGATAGCCGAGCTCACATTCCACATTTCGACAACCTCGTGTGCCAAGTCGAGATATTTTATTTGTTTCTCTTTCTCAGCTTTCACGAGGTTCTCGTCATGTGGAATGGTAACATCAACTATCATTGCGCGGCGCGCTAATCGGTCTATCACCACTATATCAGGCTTATTGGCAACAATAGTCCTGTCAGTAATGATAGACCGATCCCAGTACAACGTGACATGGTCATTTTCGAGAACTGGGTCGGGCACATACTTGTAGTACCGTACCTCAGAATCCACAAGTTTATATTTCAAAGCAAGTTGCTGGTGAATAATCCTGGCCACTTGGTTATGCCTGTGCAAGTACTCGCCGTTAGCCAGACGAGAACAACCAGAGATAATATGTCTGATGGACTCACCCGGACGGTGGCATGCCCGACACACGTCAACCGTCCCGTCCCTCATAATATGTCTCCGGTAGTTATTCGTCAAGATAACTTCGTCCATAATTGCACAGACGAAACCTTCAGTTTCCCCGAAAAGGTCACCAAAACTTAGCCAGGATACGGACGCTAGGAAATCTACACCAGGCTCGTGAAGAGCCCGGTAGAAGCGCCCGTGAAGCTCTTTGCTTTGCCATACTTCCTTGCGGTCATCTGTAGTAAGTACAACAGGTTTGCGCCAGTTCTCTTTAGCCATGTAGAGCGGGGTGAGCCCCTTGTCCACTGCTACCACATCACGGTGCATACCCACTTCGGCTTTTAAAAAATATTCCCTGAGGCTGCACACCTCGTGGTTATGGAAGGTCTTCGCATTTAAAAAGCCTCGACCCCCGCATTTCAGCGGGATGTACAGTCTCATCACCGATGAACGTGGGTGATGCATCCGGTTTGCGGTCAGGAGTGTACGGACCCTCCTGTCCAGGGCGTCGTGTTCGGTCTGAGTCCATTTGAGTATCCCGAAAGAGTACATCAAAACCGGCATGACCCAACCGTTGAAGGCGCGCACCTTGTTTCCGCCCGAAAGAAGACTAATTAATACCTTCTACAGGCGACCAAAGAAGCGCTCCTTCAACGATTGCTTCATGTCAGCAACGTTGATGCCTAACGCTTCCGACATACCCAAATACTTATAGCTTTTGGTTGAGGAGAGGGATCTAAGGTGTATGGAGTCCGTGAGTTGAGTTCCCTCGGACTCCATAATCTCCCCTCGCTTTACATGCATGACTGCACATTTGTCCACACCAAATTCCATCCTGATGGCGCTACTGAATTTTTCAGTTACCTTCAGTAGCTCCATCAGTCGCAATTTGTTGGGGGCAAAGAGTTTCAAGTCATCCATGTAGAGGAGGTGAGATATGACCTGACCACCTCTCCTCAATCGATAGCCCAGTCCTGAATCCTCCAGCAGTGTGCTTAGAGGATTCAGGGCTAAGCAGAACCAAAGTGGACTCAAACTATCGCCCTGGAATATTCCCCGTTTAATCCATACAGGTTCATCGTTCCCCTGGATCTGTCGACATCCTGGATAGCGAAGGACCGTCCTCCATTGCCCCATACACGACTTCAGGAAGGAGCGTAGAGTTGTATCTATCTTGTACAACTCCAGCACCCACATGAGCCATGTATGTGGCACCGAGTCGTAGGCCTTCTTATAGTCTATCCAGCATGTCGACAGATCCTTGCGGGATCGATGAACCTGTTGGCTTATGGCCATGTCGATGAGGAGTAACCCCTTAGTACCTCGGGACCCATTCCTACATCCATTTTGAGAGGCAGACATAATTGAATTATTGACAATGTGTGTGTTAATTTTCTCTCTCAAAATGGATGTAAGAAGTTTATAGACCGTTGACAAACATGTGATCGGTCTATAATTCTTGGGTTCCGCGGGACTACCTGACTTATGGAGTAGGTGGGTAACGCCTGTTGTAAGAAACTGCTGTAGCGACCCAGACTCTTATTATTATTATTATTATTTTCACCTTCTAATCCTGATTTACAAAATTTGGGGCTGGCAACCCTAGGTTACAGGGTTATACAGTTAGTGGAGTCCACGACGACGCGCTCCTCTCCGCGATGACTGTA
Organism: Xanthia togata; assembly: GCA_963853775.1. NCBI lineage: Eukaryota > Metazoa > Arthropoda > Insecta > Lepidoptera > Noctuidae > Xanthia > Xanthia togata. The sequence goes on along the minus strand of OY970792.1, from coordinate 12,349,539 downwards.
CTGTAAGCTGTACTTTAGTACCGAGCGGAGCGGAGTGGGGATTGCACTATCTATATTAATATTGTCAATTTTCGCTTTGAGTTGGTGTTAGCATTAGTAAGTTATGTGGGAAGTATCTTAAGAAAGTTTATTCTAAAAGTATTCTAATATTACTTTATGTAAATAAGAAATGTGGCTAACTAGCGAACTAGAATATTGAATATGAAATGCAATCATTCATATCGTAACACCGAATATGTAGTTTTAGATTTAAAAAAGTATTTGGAAACTTTCCAAATGCCTTTTTTACACCTAAAACGGGTACAACATCAAACTCAATGTTATAATTGCAATTCATTATTAATATTCTAGTTCGCTAGTTAGCCACATTTCATAATTTCATACAGTAGTTAATATTGCCAAATTAATCAAAACAGCAAAAAAATTTACAGCTATTTGCGCCCTTGCCCGCTTTTAAGATAAGCGCTCTATTCTATCAATCATCTATATATATATCTATAGTGCTTTTAGAGATCAATTTTATTGTAAATTTTTGTCTAGCAGCTCTATTCATATCGCTTACAGGAATGTTCATTCAATAATCGACACTGTCGACAGTACCAGGAAATAAATGAAAAATCAGAAAAATATTATATTAATTTTGAAAGGAATTGCACGATTCATGACATAATGTTCCGGTGTGGGTGACACCTGCCGGTGGCGGCCGTTGACCCTCCCGAAACAAAGTAGCGAGATATTCTTCTATAAACGGGATGCGTAGACATTCACATTGGAATTTAGACTTTATGAATTTGAAAGAAATGTACATAATCCGTTGAAGGTAAGATGGTGGAAATATTTGACAGCTTTAGTAGAGGGTATAAAATTTACGCAAAATTAGAAATAAAATAAGTTATTTTACAAATCGATGCATCACGGCGAAATATTAATTTCTGTTAGAAAATTCAATGAAAAGTAAATAATGAAAAAGTGTGAACAAAAAGGTTTGCTTCAGAGAATAAAAAAGTAGTAAGCGTTTCATAGCAATAAAATTCTAAATCCTATTTTTATTAATCATTGAAGATAACAAGACTGCAACACAAATGATAAAAAATAAAACTCCTTGAAAATAAAATAAACAAGAGCCAAGATTGAGAAATGAATAACATCATAAAATAAAACAAAAACTGGCCAAGTGCGTGTCGGACCACGCACAATGAAGGGTTCCGTAGTTAGGATGAATTTAACGCAATAAAAAACTTAGCTTTGTAGTTGAAAAACATGTTCTCCCTTATGGAATGTATGGGAAAACATGTTTTTGCAACCGCAAACGTAAGTTGGTCGATTATTACTCGTTAACTGTAAAACCTACCTAATGTGCTGTGATAGTTTTCCTTTTAAATTCGTTATAAATATATACTACTGCCGTGAATTTTCTCACATATCTAAAAACAACGATTTAACTGGCAGGCGGGGGAGGGGCACTTGACTCTAACAAAAATTAGCACTTTAAAGCTTAATATTTCGCAAACAGATCCCTGAATCTAAAAATGGTTTCAAGAAACTCAATATTTTTGAACGACTTTTCCAATGACACCCCACACCATGGAATAGATGAGAAAAAAAAAACATCCCCACTTTACGTGTAATGAGTGAAAAAAAAAACATGATTTTATTTTACCACTTTGTAGAAAGCTAATATAAACAAACTAATATAAATAACAAGTTAATAAAACTCAAAAAAAAAAAAAAAAAACTCAAAGCATTTATTTCAATTAAACCCTTTACAGGCACTTTTGAATTGTCAAAGAGTCAGTTAGTCAGAAAGTTGAAGCTAGTTGCCCATTCCAAAACGTAGATCTCTATGGAGAAGAACGGGTAAGAAACTCCAAGGACACTCTTTTAAATATAGAAATTACAAAATCCTGGGTACATTACTCTTGTTGATTCTATATGTGTGAACAATGTAAAAAAAATATATATAAATCAAAAACGATTAAAAATAAGCCCTGGCAGATAAGAGATGACCAGTCTCAACTGACGGCGCCCGTTCACGAACATGACGCGTGGATCAGCACCATCCAGCTCAACCATTTTGTAGGGAACCGAATGATCCAACACACTCGCCACCATCAGCGAGACATTTAAGTGAGCATGACATACTCTCAACTACCCTGCTCTTTCAAGTCAAAATCAACATAATAACATAGTAAAACGACTCCATGGTACTCACATTTACATAAATTTAAAATAAAAATGCGTCTAAGTTATACAAAACTATAGTTTGCAAGAATTTTACCACCAAAAGAAAGAAAATCAATATTATCTATTGGAGTATTCAATAATTAAAACTTAGTTTAATAAAAAAAACAAAATAAACAATAAGTTCGTAGTCAGAAAAAATAAAAAAGGGGAAGCAACTCTACCAATTTTTTCATTTCTAACTAGTGAGCCCAAGTGGCTGTGGAGCAGGACCAGCATTTAGCCAAGCATTTTTATCTACGATATAATCATCCAACTTATAGTATGCTTGTCTACATAGTGTGCGTTTAATGCAAGTTTAAAATTTCTTCTCATTTAGTTGAAGAATATCGAGTGGTATTTTATTATAACATTTTACACAGTACCCCATAAAAGAAGTGTGTACTTTAGACAATCTGAAATGAATATAAATAATCTCTGAGCTAAGCTGCGGACAGACGTACAGACACACAGACGGACATGGCGAAACATAAGGAACCCCTTGAAAAATTATAGGCAAGGGTTTCCGTAATAGGTACAGTAGTTATTTAAGTAAGCAATAAACTCGGTTATGTCCGTCCCGGCGCCGAGTCCGTCCACGTAATCAAATAAACCCTGGTACAAGCAATGGATTTACGACCGACAAAGAGAATCATTCCGACTATAATAATATATAAACGCTTAGGATAGGTAGGATCAACTGACATTAGTACTTTATTATGTTTAAGTGACATATTATGAAGATCGTAGTTCATCTTATCTTAATGAAATCTGACAGTTTGCCATAAATTCATCATCTTAGAAAGACTTTCACTGCAATGGAAGTCGGCAAGATTCTGCTCACTCAAGAACTGCTCTACCAGCCACGTGCCACCGTGCCATCGTGCTACCGTGGTACACAGACATAAGTGCTCCATACTTGTGTCTGTGTACCACGGTGACGGAAGTGTGATTATAAATATTTCTGGTATTGAGTGCGGTCAAGGAATTTTCACTAAAATGGTACAAGTGGCCGCTTATGAGCTCAATGTCCCTATTGAGACTGTGGCAGTCATACCAAGTGTTAACTTTGCAACCCCAAATTGTTTTACGACAGGTGGTAGTATAACCAGTGAATGTTGTGCCTACTGCGTGATTAGATGTTGTGATCAGATTAAAGCAAGACTGGCACCTTTCAGAGCAGCTATGCCTACTGCGTCATGGCGAGAAATTGTATTTGAAGCTCACAGCCAGGGAGTTTTGTTACAAGCTAATTATTTGACGAGTCCAAATGATCCAAGATTGGTAAATTATTCGATATTTGGTATAGCAGTAACCGAGGTTGAGGTAGACATTCTACAAGGAAATTACCAAGGTATTGCAATGGAAAGGCCATATTGCTCAGCTTTATATCACGTTTCTTCCATCTATTAAGATTATTAAACTCTTTTATACGCTAAATAATAATTATTAATTAATAATTGTAACGCAAACCTAATGTTTGGCAAGTGAACGTTTAAACAATAACTTGTTTACCAACTATTACTTTTAACAATTTTTATGTAGTCAAATATTTCAGTCTGGATAACTCAATTTACGCAAAATTAAATTTGCCAAATATTTAGTATCGTCAGTTTTCAATTTACTATTTCTATTCAGTCAATTGCTTAGTCACTGACAAAAAAAATGCATCTATGTGTCAGTTGCACAGAATATACAAATTAAATTACAATGTGTGCTAAGTGGGTAGATCTAGTCATTTCGTAGGAGGTCACAGTTTTAACCTAACATAACCTAAGCATTTTTTAATGAATAATTAACTTCGTCTAACTATTTCGGTTCTCGATAGCCTGTAAATTTAAAATTGTAAGTTACAAATATTTTGTAATAAATAAATGATTATAATTAAAATAAAATTGCATTTATTAATATAATTTCAAAAAAAAATTTTTTTGCCTTGATTTTTTTTGTATTATCAAATCATTTGTCCAAAGGTTTATTGTCTAAAGATTGTTTGCTGTAATACATCATTTGACTAAAGACCAAGTGCCTAAAATGACATTATCCTTGATAATATTCTGCCTAGTAAAAATTTTACCATACGAAAAAATGCGTACTAAAATCATTCCAAACATTGCATTGGTATAAAAAAAGGTTGCCAGAATTTGTTTGGGTAGTGAAATTTTGGCAAAATCTTTTCGGAAAAACGGCAGAATCCCCCTATTGATATGATCTTTGGTAGCAATTACAAGATTTCATAATTTGAACATTTAAGGTCTTTCAAGCGAATATCCTCTACTTAAATACTAGCTGTTTCTCATTTCCTGCTATATTAAATTACATTTATATAAGTGGAATCTATTGATGAAATATTTTGTATATCCTACCTACGTGTTATACCATAAATACCACAGAAAAAAGAAACCACATTAACACATACATACATAAACTCACGCCTTCTTCCCATGGGGGTAGGCAGAAACTAAAGAATGCCACCTGCTATGCTCCTTACATACTCCTTTTGCCTCATTAACGTTCATACATCTGGTCATACACGCACGCCGGTTGCGAGTACGCACCTGTCCGCCAAATTAAATATTGACGAAAATGGATAGGACTAAATATCCTTCTTTTCGTTATATTAAGTGCCTTGTGCACTGTGGTAATAAATAAAATAGCACCGTGAAAATCAATTACGCATAGCTGTTCTAAAAGGCGCTAGTCTTGCTTTAATCTGATCACAACATCTAATCACGCAGTAGGCACAACATTCACTAGCTAAACTAGAACCTGTCGCAAAACAATTTAAGGTTGCAAAGTTAACACTTGGTATGACTGTCACAGTCTCAACGAGGTTAATCCGTACGTAAGATTTCTTTTACCTGCCTTCATAAGATTTTTCGCAGAGATACTGATATAACTAGGTACGTATCTACCAATCGTGACACAAAAAGTCCTATTTTTCATACTTTTAGGTTCTCTGACATATTATGTAGATACAATAACATTGTGTAACGTTGAAGGAAAAAGCTGCTTATTTTATAACCTTAATTGGGTTTTATGAAAACCCTAATAATCCATGTTATACAGAGCCATACATTTAGCATTTATTATTATTTATTTAAATCTCTCTTACAGCTATCATTACAGACCCTAATACGATAGTGCGGCCTTAAAATTAACTTATAGCTACTTACAATTTAAAACTATGAAAACATAATAATTATTAAAAATATAGAAAAACAACAACATTTAGCCTACTCAAATCTACTCTACTTATAAAATAAACAACAGTATTTTTGCGAATTCACTCAAATGGCATGTAAATACATCGATCTTCACGTGAAGATCGTTAATAACCCGAATTGCGCGGGATATGTTTTAGCGAGAAGCTTGGTCCTGGCAACAGGCACGGCCAGCAGCGGGCGGCGCCTCCTCCACACGTAGCGGTCAGGTACCATCGAAGAAGTTCATATCTATACATCGTAAGGACTATTTCTACTTGCAGCGCTCGGCCGCTATAGAACCGGGGCGGTAATAGATGTGGTCATCGTGTTGATTTTGTTTTCAAACTGCTTAGATATGAAGTTCTTCGATAGTACACACACACTCAGGCGCTGCAGTACTCCTGGGTTATGCTCAATGCCCCGAAGCAACCTACCAGGTACGCGACAAGCGTGAATTCCCGTCGTACCCTCAGTTGATTGTACCCGACCATACCGAGCACAAACAGAGTGGGATACATCAACGGGTAGAACGGATATACCCCAAACAGTTTCTTGTACAAGTGGCGCGTGAATTTGTTCTGTACGCGTTCCAGCATTATTTCAGCTTTACTGGGCTTTTCAATTGCGAGTCACTTTAATTAATTCATCTGAAGTTAAGACGTTTCTTTTATTGTGTTCCTACCACTTAGCAACGCGAACATTGGAAATACATTTATTAATTAAAAACTGAGTTTAAAATTGTGCCAGCCGTCCAGTAAAATAAAAACGTGAGCGTTTACATGTTTCGTTAGTTTTAATTTTGATACGGATTTCTAATTGCTTAGTAACCCAACATCACGCCTGGTTTTCCCGAGGGGTTGGGCAGAATTGTACCTATAGTACACCCACATTTCGCCAGTTATGTTTAAAGCCAGGAATACACATGATAGTAACTTGCACAAAAGTATGCAAGCTACTTGCATACTTTTGTGCAAGTTACGGCACAATGGCATGCAAGCTTCTTGCATACTGTTGTGCAAGTTACTGCCATGTGGCTTAAGTCCCATGTAATAACGGGCGAGCCTATTGCCATCCACAAATCCAGACTGAATAAAGTTCCAGACTGAAAAACCCAATTACACTTTGCCCGACCTAGGAATCGAACCCAAGACCTCATGCTCAGCAGTAACGTTTGCGGCCACTAGACTATCGAGGCAATAATTGCTTAGTAATCTTAGTAAAAAAGCAGTTGGATTTCGTGATTGTGTGTTATTATTGGGTGTGGTTGAAAAACCTAGTAGTCGAGACGTTGAAAAAGTTATAAGACTACAAGTCAGCTAACTACTCGCCTGTCAGCAGTGGTAACGGCCACGACTCTCGAGTTGTAGGTCGTTGATTTGAACCCAGACAGCCGCTTTACTTTGTGTAAATCATTTCATCACAGCTGCTCTCAAAATGGTGAAGGAAAACATCGTGAGGAAAGGCATGTCCCAGAACCAAAAATTTCAAGTCATGTGACATCTACCAACCCGCACTGGGCCCACGTGGTGGATTACGGCCCATTCCCTCTCGCAGAGAGCTGAAGGCCTGTGTTGCAGCAGGTGGCTACCACGGTTCTCTATTGTGTTCCATAACTGGCCTAAATTAATTTATTTTTAATTTTTGAATGGTTTTTGTTTTTTTCTTTTTATTACTCGCACAGCGTCCGTGCGAGTAATAAAAAGAAAAAAACAAACGTGAACGTCTTTATACATTGTTTATTGTTTTTGTTCTCACAAGCATAATTTCAAAATGAATGATGTAATCAATATGTTGTATTAAAAGAGTGTCCGTGGAGTTTCCGGCCCGTTCTTCTCCATCGGTACCTACTACGCTTTGGAATGGGCAACTAGCTAAATATTTCTGATTGACCGATTTCTTGACAGTTCAAAAGTGCCTGTAAATGGTTTAATTAAAATAAATGCTTTGAGTTGAGTTTAGCTTTTTTACCTAAAACCTAAAGTGCCACAATTTTTTTTTCTCCTAATCATCATTTGTCCGAATGATAACTTGCCCGAACTTAATGTCACTTAATATAACATGCCATAAAATTGAAATCCCTAAATAAAGCCCTAAATCTGTTTTTCATAAACATTACAATCAATAATATACAAAAGACTTAACCGTTTGCAATAAAAGTTTATAAATCCTAAATTCACATTATTTAATGTTTATTTATTCTCATAATGTTTTTAAAACAAATTTGTTTTATAAATATTTTGCTATGACCTTCTCTCAGGCGTTACGTAGATACGAGTTAGGTTAGGTTAGGTTATAGATGCAGTGGTATCCTTCTGCGAAACAGTCATTTCGCAGAAGGAGGCTGCGGATAGGGAGCGGGAGATTGCTTCTGCAAATCCGATCCGCAGCAGACGCGCTGAGCGTCGGCGGAGGGTGGATAAAGCCCTCTTCCAGCCACCCTAAATGGGTCCAGGGGCGACGGATCTGGGGAAATCCGTCACCCCCTACTCCTTAGGACCCGAGATGGTGGCACGTAGTGTTCCACGGGCGCCTCTCTATGGTGTAAGAGGGAGTTTAACACCTCACTAGTTAGTACAGTTAGGGGGGCCTAACTCGAGGTGGCCCGCAGAGGCGGGCCGGCACTAGCCGGGAATCGCGGAAGTCGCATTAGATCCCGTGATTCCCGGTGCAAGTGTGAGACGGAACACCGGGGTGGTTTTAGTCAGTAAGAGTCTGACAGACCCCTCCGCCCTCCCCAGGGCAGAGCACATCCATGAGGAAAAATTAAGTTAACTTGTTGTGTAGCTTGTTGTGCTTGCATGCAGCAAGCATGCAGCAAGCAAGCGAGCATGCAAGCAAGCCTGCAGTATGCAAGCGAGAATGCAACATGTAGCATGCAAGCAATGCAGCAGGCATTGTTTCTTGCGCTGCGGGTCTCCGGCGGTTCCACGCGAGCTTATCGTCGCAGATGGTTTAATGCTCACCACCTGCTCCTTAACTCGCGGGCCACCTCGCCCCTCCGTGCCTACGCGATTCTAAATTACACTCTAGTAGGGTAGACAATACTGCGTGGATTCGGATTTACAGCGATTCGTTTCTATCAATAAAACCAATTTTTTTGCAAATATTTTAGGACTAACAATTTTATTAATAATTGACATTCGAAATAATACACATTATATAATACAATACTTAGTACATATGACTTTATTTCATGCAAAATTAGGAGATTACATTATTATAGTACTTGATACTATGACAAAATAGTTTTAGAGGTAAAGATAATTATGTAAAACAAAGATTTAGAATTTTCGACCATTATGGTTACTGAAGTTTATAGCAAACGTGTTATGTATAATGATTTTCGGACAAACAATTTTAGAAGAAGAAAGGGACTACCGGCTGCCACATATCTTCTGCAATTTACCGGCAAATGACGTCACTGAAACGTTATTTATAAAAGTAAGCTGGTGTGCTTTCCTACAGAGCAATTTTTGCCACCGTACAGTCGAACCCCGCTGCCATCGTTTTCATGACAGCCGTAACTGCGGCAACTAGCTTTACAAAAATCTCTACTGACGTGAACCAGATCTACCTGCTAAATAATCTAGAATATCTTAGACATAGTGTAACACACGTACAATAGCAGCCAGATTCTAACACACATCGAATCCTCGGAGTAGCTACCGACAGTGAATATTAACAGAAGGATTATCTCGTCGGAAGTTGGCTCGGCGCGCTCACACTAATATCTCAACTACGTGTTTACGCTGGGATACGCGAATTAGACGGTATTATATCCGTTACCATGGTGATTGGAAGGCTCACTACATCTTCGATGATAATCCTGTTTCACCGCTTTAATAAGCGGTAAGGATAATTAAGTGTGAATGTACTTGTACATTGTGTGTATGTGTCGGCCTGTAATTTAAGTTTAAGGTACCGAGAATGGTTTTGTTTTAACAGACTGTCTGTTACACGTGCTGCCCAAAATAAATTGTGGGTGTATTTTGTTCTGACACGTGTAAATAAACGTGAAATAAAATAATAAACCGCTACCTACGGTCTTACAGAGACAACCGACAATAGTCTAAAAATAACTTGCCAGGGCCGTGTAACCCTTTTGAACCCGACTGCCCCATAAGGAGGATAATGTTTTTCGAGAGTATGTATGTATGATCGCAAACTTTTTTTGATGTATGTATGTAACATCTAAAAACGTTTGCGATCAGTTTGAAAAAACGAAATCTCTTTTGTTACGGCAGACTATATTATAATTTCTTCTTATTTTTAGATTCTTTACTTAAAAATTTTAAATTTTAAAAAACTTTTTTTTTTCTCCACATAAAAATAAAAATTCAATTCAAGGTTACGCTCTTTCAGAAATCTGACTTAGTCAATTTTAATAGATTTATAATATTTTTTCGAGGAAAATTGTTATTGATAAAACGTCAAGAGGATTATCAGAAGTTTCACGAGCAAGAATTGTAACTTTGAGGAAAGAAGGATATTCCACGAGAGAAATAGGACGCAGAGTTGCTGTATTCCAATCCTGTGTCGTGGCCACGTTGCAGAGGTACCACGGCATGGATAATTTAGCTGACCGACCCCGCAGTGGTCGTCCAACTGTTCTGACTGCTGCTCAGAAGCGCTATATCAGATTGCTGGCAGCCCGTGACCCAACAATCAACGCCACTACAATAAATGCAAAATGCGGGCCGCCTCTGGACTTGAAGTTAGCACTCAGACCATTCGGAATTGCTTATACCAGGCTGGACTACGAGCACGGAGGTCTTGGCGAGAACCTCTGAATTCACGGCAACGGGAGCATCCTCCGACCAGACGGATGTTGTGTCTGGCGGGCAAATATCCGAGTGTTGATGTCGGATAGTCTTATATTTATGTCGTTCGCGCTGTAAAGTCTAATTGCGCGATGCAAAATTTGTGTGACGTCATGTCTTTTTTGATGCGTAGTTCGTATGTGGCGGTGTAACCGCTACAAGGAGGAACACATGAGGCAAAACTGTTTCTTTATTGACTAATCGCGAATCAGTTCTCATCCAGATAATTTATTAATTTCAAACAGCGTATTTTTAATTAAAAAAAGATATAACGTAAACACTTTTTCTTGATAAAATTAATATTTAAAAATGTATCAACTGTTGCTAGTGATCACAAACTTTTTTTTGATGTGTGTATGTCTATTTCCTTGCCACGCTCTGAAGCCTAAACGGCTTTATGAATTTTAAAATATGAGTGTCGTTAGATTCGTCTTTACAGTTATAAAGGTCAAAAAGAGAGGAGGTCTTTTTTTAAATAAATTACAACAGTGGTATCAAGTAAAAGCTATTTCAAGCAAATTATTTTTAAAAATACCTGACATTTTTTCACCTAATAATTTTATCAAAAATCCTAGGATGGTGTTGTTGTACACTACCTATACCTTTTTTGCAAAACAACATTTCAATACTAAATTATTTTTTATCGAGGACATGTAATGTCAAAGTCGTGAATGCCATAAATACTCCGCTACCAGTAGTAGTGGCCGAATTCAGCAAGACACCAGAGATTTAACTAGTAATTGCTCTGTTGAATATTCAAAGCCGTATGCCTGATGATCGCCAGACGCGGTTACACACTCTTGATTAGTACACCTAAGTACTATGTTTCACACCATTCTGTTTACCTTAATATACGTACCTATTATTTTAATTCTTATTATAACTTTTGTACACACATACATAAACTCACGCTTTAAGCTCATGGGGGTCGGCAGAGACTACAAAACACCACCACCACCACTACGACTGTTATTACATACTCCTTTTAACTTTTGTGTGACATAATTATTCATCTTTACGGATTTTCTCAACAGTTTTTCTAGTGTTTGCCCAACTAACAGCTACAAGTTCGTTATCTCACCATGGATTCATGACTAAAAGCTGGACTTGCGCTAAATTTACTAAGAAAAGATATTTCAAAGTTCAGCCCCTGATAGAGCGTTTTCAATGCGAAAACTATCACCCAAAAGTTGACTGGTAGAAAATGCCTTTGGCATTAAGTATGCCTCTGTACATTTTTGTGCTTAAAGTATTAAATAATAGTACATTATGATACGAGTGTGCTGTGTTACATTACACAGGAGGCGGTCTTATTCGCGCGAGTCGCAGGCGAGCGCGACAAGGTAGCCGAGTGTGTAATGATCAATGTACACGCGTTTCATACGACGTTTTTCAACATACTTACGAGGAAAAAAACCGATTTGTTGTAAGAACTTATGCTACAATAACGTAACTATACAGATCAAACATTTAAACTTATAAAGTTCAACTGACCTTTGTGGCCAGGTACTGACTATCCGGAGATTATTTTTAAAACTTTTGTACATTGGTTGGTGACGATACTTTAGATTTCGTGATTTTGATAACAAAACGAAAACGATAACAAATATTTATGGAAAACGGCGCGCTGGTTTTATTTTTTCCGCTAGCGATGCGCGCGCATGCAGGTGTCAATGAAGGCACTGGTGAAACCGCTGAACAGCCTATATAAAAAATATAATAAACAAAATAATATTTGGATTACGTGAAACATATATAATTTGATGAAATATTATATAAATTTATCATACTTTATTTATTTACACAGTAGAACTAAAAAAGGCAAAAAGTACCTACGCACAATCGTCTACACGACGAACAAAGTCTTGTGCGGAAACCAAATCCCATAACATAGAACATAGAAGGCAAGAAGTCTCTTTGATGAGATTAAAAAAAGCGCAAATCTCTGCTCGAGTGAAAATAGAGAATGCTCATTTAATAGTATAGGATAGTTCGTACTAGTTCCATTTCAATTTCTATTAAATACAAATTCCATGTTACCATGTTAGTACTTACTAATTCCATACTGCCATGTCGCGTTTCAAAATTTGCCAAACAACAATGGCCGCTAGAAATCGTCTATGGTTTAGTGATGCGGTAGTATCTTTAATTGAAATATGTTCTTTATTAAGAAATTGCTTAGGGTAAGTCCAGGATAACTGCACCACTTTTTGATAGGAAGCCATAACTTATTAATTAATAATCTATTGGCAATACGTCTTTTGCGTAGGGTAACTTTGATCTTTAATCTGTTTTTGTTTGAACATAAGTTTCATAGATTTTGAGGAAATTATGTCTTTTTGACCCTCTCAAAAGTAGGATAGGTGCCTACCGTGAGGTATAGAAGACTCGTAGTAAAAATGGGTCAAGGGATAGAAGCCTACCGTGAGGGATAGAAGACTCTGCGTGACGCTGTATGAATGCTTCAATATTAGATGCTAATTGAAATAAAACAGACTAGTTTCAATGTAATCAGTTTGTATTAAATTTTTGGACATTAATTTGTGACATCTTTTATAATTATATAATCATAGAATTCTCCAACAAAAGATTATTTGTTTTAATTATTTTGAAATAATAATCATCTTATACATCTACTTAACGCAATCAATATACTTTTCAGAACTAAGATAAGTAGATAATTTTATCAGTCTTATTCTTCTTCGTATTAATCTTCTTAATTCTTCTTCTTCTTATTATTTCTTAATCATGTTATGCCTAACACATAGCATTAAGTTATAACTTAAGTTCAATCTGTGATTTAAGAGCGGCGGATTTAGTCAAAACCTACCACTGTTCCTTGTTATTTTTTGCAAATCCTCTTCTTAAGAGGGAACAGGGGCTGCGAGGAATTTGAAAAATAGGTATTTGAAGAAACTATTGCCGTCGCGCTGCACCCGAAAAACCAAGTTAAACCCCGTAAAGTGCGATAGGGACAACTGCAGCTCAGACCGATTATATCACGAAACGAACGAACGTTTAACGTTTTTTGACGAAAACGACGTTTGGCATTCTCCTTTTTTCTCCTCGAAAACTTAGCCGATTTAATAATTTTTTACATATTTTTTTTAAGAAAGAGTATATCTAGGTTCCTATTATTTTCTTTTATGCTAAAAGCTTTTCCGAATTAGCCTGGTAGTCCTCTAATCACGGCGGTAAAAATGGGACATTTTTGTAATCTTTGGAGGGTCATAGTTTCCTTACTTATTAATTGCTGAAAAAAAGGAAATGACAGGGACATGCCTATAGAGACCCAGATTTATTAAAAAAAAAAAATGACAGCTCTAGAGGCATTATTCAGGAAGAAAAACGGGGAATACGTTTGTATGGAGAATCGCGGGCCCTGTTCCCTCTAATGTCCGAGAGGGTATTCCGTAAGTTCTGGCTACTTCATTTACATTTCTCATTTTTGGTAATTTCTTGAAAAGCCACGCTCGGTTTTCTTTTATATTTCCGAGGCATTTCTTCCACCTGCGATAACAAAACATTAATAGAAATATAATCGTAACAATCTAAGAAGTTTGACAGCTATAAAAATACTTTGTGTAGTGAGGGTAAAAAATCGGATGCTTTAAAAACCGATTCTTGTGACATATCGATTTAAAATAATTAGAGTTTGTAATAGACAGTTTTATTACACGCACATTTGTAATATTTAAAAGTTATTACATAAATTCCAACGAAGTTTAAATTTGGGCGAGATTCAAAGCCAAACCAAGACATAAACTAAAACCCAACATACTAATTTCTTCCGGAAGGTTTATGTATATATATCTACGCCCATGCTATAAATCCTCTATAAAAGTTTCTAAAACAGTTAGCTTATTGCCAACATTAAAACACCCAGTGTCATAGTAACCATAATAGCATCCAAATGGGAGATTTCATTATGCATCTCCTTTTCAAAAAAAGAACATTGTCATGCCCGCGCGTTAAACTACCATAGCACCAAAAAAAAAAAAAAACTTATTGGTTATTCGAATTAACGTCGTATCCCGCCATTTGTGTTCAATATTGCTAATGTTTTTTAAGTACTTTGTTTCGTTTTATTTTTTTCGTTTGTTTTGTTTTTTTGTCCTTTAAATAGTTTGTTTGTAAGTATTATATACTCAGCAATTAAACTTTCCATTAATTTACATAGTTCTTACAACACTGTACAACACCCTATGGTTTCAGAACGTTTTATAGAGGATTCATAACATGGGTCTAGATAAAGTCGTGTATGCAACTGTACTTAATAGGTATTATAACACTCATGTGATACTATTATTACACTCGGCTTCGCCTCGTGTGACAAACCCACATTTGTGTTTTCATACCCCTTATTATACAACAGTTGCATAAATAACTATAAATAATAATACATTGTATGTTATACATCAGTGGCATACCTAGACGCAAGATTAGGGCAAGCCACTGATATCATGTACCCGTGTAAAGCCTGGGCGGGTGGGTCGCTAGTCAAGAATAAAATTATAATAAATAAGTGCGGGGGTCAGGTAAATAAATTAATTCACAAAATTTTTGACATTTTTATTCACTTTCGTCACTTGATCCAGAAAATATATCATCACTTGAACTGTATTCGTCGCTTACTCTTATAATAAATTCATTTTCAATTATACTATCAAAAGAGATTGACCAAAACCAGTCTTGAAAAGTTGCATGTATGAAAACCAAATTAATATACAAATTATTTTCTTATTTTTTACAAGCTTTTCACTTCAGGAATTTTGTTTTCGTATCCGGAATTATGATTTTAAGATAAACAGTAAATTAATGATTGCTAGTTACATTTCCGTATAGTCATGATGGACGTTTCGTTCTCTTCATTTGTACGAGTTACGTTAGTAGGTATGATCCTTTACATAAAAACATCACAAAAATGATATTAAACTCATAAATAGCTAAATAATTAGTAATATCATAATCATAACGTAGGTACTTTATATGTATTTCATAGTTCCGTTGTGAAAATATTTATTTTTGTGTTTCGTCTCACGCAGATGAAACTGTCAAGGCAGATGACAGACGTACCGGTAGGGATGATAATTCCTAAACAAGATCGATTTTTAAATCTATTCGAATCGCAGGAAAGAATCGATTAAGCAAATACTTAAATTGAGTTCTGATAGATCTGTTCCCGCCATTATTCTACATCGACAGCTTTACTATAGATAATCACTTATTCGTTTTGGTGTTGCCAGCATAATTAGTCAAATGTAATGAATAATCGAATACAAAATAAATTAAATAATATTCTTGGTTACAAAAAACAGAACAAAGAAACTGCGTATCAAAACTTAAAAGTTGCAATCCGCAGGAAAAACATCGGAACTCATGTTCAAGTTTCTAAAATCGATTAAAAATATCTATAATTCATTGTTTATGATCGATAAAAAAAAACAATTTACTTGACCTTTAAAATCGATTCTAGATCGCCATCCCTAAGCCGCCTGCGGAAGCCGCCATTACTGTTTATTTGTCATATTATGTGGAAGTGATTAATGAGGTTGAGGATGACATACCTCTGATTTTAGGGTACCTACAATAAGTACCTCAGTACCTCTTGAGAGGCAGAATTAATTCGAGGCACGTTAATAGTTGCACCTATTTTTCGTATTTATTAATTAGCAAAGATGATGCTGTAGCTAATACGTTAATTAGATGCAATAGTCGGCTATTCATGCAGATGCCTGGTTGGAAAGAGAACTGTGGGCTGTTGCGCTCATATAATGACTATAGTTTGGTTCTTGAGCTGGGGACGTTATAACGATATAACTGCTCCAGCTTCGTATTTAAATAATTATTTTGATGAGTATGAGGAATAATAAAGGTAATTGGTACTTAACACAATGGTATTTCTGCTGATTTTACATGTCAAATATGTAGAACATCTATAGGTAGGTATACTTGTTGTAACATTAAATACAACGAATGACTACCTACATGAAAAGTCTGTTCATATTATGTGTTTTATACCTTTCTATACGTTAGGTAGGTAACTATTCATTTGTGTATAGATCTGGGATAAATTGAAGATAATAAAATAAAATCTCTGTCTGACTGAAGTAATTGTTTTATTTTGATAATGTCACATCAACGCTGCGAGGCCATAAAAAGCACGATTATTCGCTATTCACGATTATTCACGTTTTTTTTCAATTAGAAACTGTTCTCTTATTTTGATTTTAACTATCTTTGTTGTTTTGTACCTACATGAGTGATCTGTGGTCATTTTATAAGTTGCGAGTAGTTTAGATATAATTTTTAGGTTATCTCCGAATTTGTTTAATTACTTTAAAACTCGGATACTTGTGTAAAAATGAACACTTTTATTTAATAGTATATAAAGCGAAGTCTATAATAAATAAAGATTTATTGTGTTTCAACTTAAGACGGATTTCCATACATCGTTGATCATGATCCTTTATTTCTCTTCTGAAGTCTTCCATTATAATTTTCTTTGTTCTTTCTACTACGTTAATCGAATCGTCTTCTGTGACATGTGCACATGCTTCTTTAAGCAGACCAATCATTTTTTTGTGGTGAGTGGAGGATTTGTATTTTGACGTGCAGCATAGCCTGTAAAAGAGGTAAAGTTATAATGACTACATTATTTATTTCGTTAAACAGTCAATTGGCTACATGGGTTTTAAAAAATATGCCATATATGTCGTATGGTCATAATAAATAACTATGACAATACGACAGCACTCATCCGCAAAATTAGATGAAAAATATTTCATCGGTTAAATTAACTATGACAATACGACAGCACTCATCCGCAAAATTAGATGAAAAATACCAACGTATATTATTATGTTCCTAATTTTTTTCCTGTTTGAATATCCTGTTTCCTGTATAATGGTTCCTTTTTTATATTTTTTATTAAATTGTAACACTCATTTTATACTAACCTTTAACTTGAGCCCAAATCATCTCTATAGCATTGTATTGGCAGTGGTATGGCCGGGTCCTTATAATTTTGTGGCCAAGGTCCTGTGCCAACTCATCGATGGCGTATCTTGGCCTCACAGGTTTATTTCTTTTTACTAATTGTAACAGTGTTTGACAACGTGGTTGGCGCAGTGGTTAAGCGATTGACTGCTACGCTGCGTGTCGCGGGTTCGATTCCCACACGGAACAAATATTTGTATGACCTAAAATTAGATGTACCGGGTCTGGCTGTTTGTGTATGTTAGTTTAAATGTTTGTAAACGCACTCACAATACAGGAGAAATTTCTAGTGTGGGGCAACGTTTAAAAAAAAACTATTCTTTTATTCACACCTACGCCACTATTATCATAATAAGATTAATCATTTATACAATATACATTTATCTATTTAAATAATAAATTAATCAAATACACAATCATCATCGAACAGGAACGTTTCCAAATGCTAAAAATTTACTGTAAAATACAACAATATTTAAATTGCGTGTATACTTTACATTTCGGGTATACTTACATTTTCACTCCGCACATTCCACTTTTCACAACACCAATAACTCGCATACCTATCTCCATCTAATCGACATCTGTATGTCACTAGGGATTCAGCAGAATATCAGCGTCAGGTATATTTGCCTGGCACATGCTGAGCTGGACTCCCATTTGGTGCAACCTTGAAGCGCAAACCGCACCTTTTTTATGTTCGTTGATCCATTACTTTAAAGTGTGTAAATAGGAAATAGGAATGTGTTCAAATAGGAAGAAAACAATTTCTTGCTGTCTTACTTTTTTTATTTATGTTTGTTTTTATATTGCCACCTTGCAGCTATTTTCTAATAGCTAATTAGTTATTATTTAATCGTGCTTGTATAATTATGTTGTGCTGTCTTTTGTGTGCACTAAATAAACGATTTATTTATTTAACTATCTATATATATTCTCTGCTCGTACTTCTTCCCTCAGACATGTTGAATGTCAAGGACAAAAACATTTTATGATGAGTATTTCGACATGTAAGTAACGATATATTGTATTTTTCTAGTTAGCTTGGAGGATTTAAGATCACTTGAAGCGGCTATGATTGTAGTTTAAATCCCCAGAAAGTCTTCCTTTTGACATTCGGTATTGAATGACGACGTTGGGTAATACTTTAGTTCGAATTCACGACCAACCCGTGCTGTTATTCTAAAACTTGAGGGGTCCCCATGTTACCTATACACCTACGACATTATTTAAAAAGGAAAAAACTGGCCAAGTGCGTGTAGGACCACGCACAATGAAGGGTTCCGTAGTTGGAATGAATGAATCGTAAGAACAAACTTAACTTTGTAATTGAAAAACATGTTCTACCATACGGAATATATGTGAGAACATATTTTTGTAACCGCAAATTTAAGTTGGTCGATTATTACTCCTAAACTTGTAAAGCCCACTTAAGTGTGATACTTTTTCTTTAAATTTCGTTAAATATAGGTACTATTCCCGTGACATTTGAATTTCTAACTACAACCGTTTAGTTGGTAGAGGGGGGGGGGACACTTGACTCTTGAAAATTGGTACTTTAAAGCTTGATAAGTCACGAACGGTTTACTTAATCAAAAAACGGAATTCGCAAACCCCTAATATTTCGAAAGAACTATCCAACGATATCCCACACTATGGGAAGGACGAAAAAAAAAAATATCATCCCCACTTTACATGTAGGGGAGGTACCCTAAATAATTGTATTTTACTACTTTTTTGACGTTATTAACGTGTATACCCATACTAAATTACAACTTTCTAGTACCAATAGTTTTTGAGCTAAACCGCTTACAGACAGACAGACAGACGGACAGGGCGAAACTATAAGGGTTCCTTGTTGGCTACGGAACCCTAAAAATACCGCATCTTTAAACGCGGGCTAGCTCCAACAGCATCTTGAAAATCCTAGGCGAAAAACACGATTGTTGTCAGTATAATAATTAATACATTAAATTGGTTTCTTTTTCAATAAAGGTGTATTAAATACTACTTGAACAAATAGCCGATATTTATTATGTCAATCACTGACATTTTAATGACAAGATAAATTAAGACGAGATAAAACAATCAAGGGCAGCAAATAAATAAATACCTATTGGTGAACTAATAGGTTTTTTTTTTTTATAAGGAACACCGATTACATTTTTACAATACATTTTAAATCCTATACTATTAAACGAGCAATATTTGTATATTTGTAATCACTTTTTGGAAAACGGCTCTAACGATTCCGATGAAAGTTGCAATAAAGGGGGCGAAAAATCGACCTAGCTAGGTCTCATATCTGGGAAAATTCATTTTCTAAGTATTTTCATCAGATCAGAGCTCGGTCGCCCAAAGTTTAGGACAAGATTAACAACAACCTTCGAATAATGACGGGGCAGCATGGAATTAGTACGTACCTACTATCATGGCAGCATGGAATTAGTACGTACCTACTATCATGGCAGCATGGAATTAGTACGTACCTACTATCATGGCAGCATGGAATTAGTATGTACCTACTATCATGGCAGCATGGAATTAGTACGTACCTACTATCATGGCAGCATGGAATTAGTACGTACCTACTATCATGGCAGCATGGAATTAGTACGTACCTACTATCATGGCAGCATGGAATTAGTACGTACCTACTATCATGGCAGCATGGAATTAGTACGTACCTACTATCATGGCAGCATGGAATTAGTACGTACCTTCTATCATGGCAGCATGGAATTAGTACGTACCTACTATCATGGCAGCATGGAATTAGTACGTACCTTCTATCATGGCAGCATGGAATTAGTACGTACCTACTATCATCGCAGCATGGAATTAGTATGAACTTTCCTATACTCTTAAATGAGCATTCTCTATTTTCACCAGAGCAGAGCTCGTTCGCCCAGCTATTTTAATTAGGATCTTCGTTCTGTGTAAATGATGACACTGTTGGTGTAAGATTGAGAAATATATGGATTACGTAATTAACATTTGAATTTTAAATTAATAAGGACTTGAATTTGATAGGTACATTTAAATAAAATTATATACGAGCACATTTGATTATTTTCATAGATACGGCACTAGAAATACTAGAACCCTAATTAAAAAGAGTTTTTTGGTTTATTAGTTGCGACTTTACTTTACGAAACTACTAAGTTTGATTCCCAGAAAACGAACATGATTTATGTATGTTCGTTTTCTGGGTAAAAAACTTAGTTGCAAAGACTTTTCACAGGTTAATTGAAAACTTTTCACGTGGTAGAGTCGTGGGCTCCGGTCGTTTTTCTATAGAACTTAGAACTGGGAGTTTCTACGTCTGTGCGGCCTTTTCTCAAGGAAATTATAAGTGATTTATGATTTCCCAACCGACTTCGTAGAAGCTTTGACTAGAAAAAAATTTTTTTCAACATAATTTTCATATTTTGTAAAGTAGGTTAAAGCTGTCATGGAAAATAAAGATTTTCCTCAAAAACGACTGTAACAGTATCCTTCTGAAGTTACTCGTAACTTCATTGTAATTACGATATAGCTCATTTTCATCAAAACCCTGAAAGATGGAAAAGGGCATTCTCTGTTAAAATAATATGTACCTACCTACATTATTTTTTTCTCTTTTAATCTTAAAGGAGCAGTTTTCACTAACCTATAGATACAATTTTGCAGTCTCTTGAAATTGATGCATGCCTAAATACAACAATTGGGCTAATCAGCTCATAAAAAGAATGCCTACACTAAAACTTAATTCGGAAAAACCGTTGTGTCTACCCAATATCTAGAAAGAAATGGAGCTATGTTATTATGTTAACACTTAGCTTACATAGAGAGCCTCCTGCTTTCTCAGTTACCTGCTGCTCCAGTGGCAGTATCTCCACTTGAGACAATGAGTTCCCAGTTGTCTTCAGCCTAGCTTAATACTTGTAATCTTCGCCACAAAACTATCTTGATTCAGAGAATAAGTTGTAAAAGTACGTGCTACGGTAACTCCGAGTCTGTGCACGTAATTAATTAGATGATGTGCCGGTCTATTGTTAATACCTTCGATCTTCAGGCAGTTACGTGGCGGGGCATACTTGCTTCTTAATAAACAACGTGGCTCGATTAACTGGCTGAAAAACTTAACGTGATTGTTCAATCGTGAAGAACGTGAGCAGATCAATCGATCAAAAGTTGGAATCTCGATTGTTCTGATACCTACCTATTAGGACGTTTTCCTCACCCACTAGCGTGTGGTTATCGCGTATGATACACTCACAAACACCCCGCGTCCCACGTGCTTGTGGTATGCATGGCAGGGAAAGTACGAAACGGTAGCATGCGGGCGACGTGCTTACCGGCCATACACGCACGAGGACAGAAATCCGCATGATAGGAAAAAGGCCATTAAAGATTGACAAAATAAAACCAGCTCATCTCTGAACACTAGCTTACCCACCTATACCGAGGGTGCCAGAGACTTCAGCGGTTATTTCTACTCGTTGGTATGCAAATTCATGCACTGTCTGCATCAATTAACTACTGCAATTACCATCTTTAACGAAAGTACCGAGTGAAGGCGACGAAGCAAAACATTTTGGTCTACCTACCACGATAAATAACAATAAATAAACATCAACTACAGAAGTAGTACATCCTGGATACTTGTGTATTCCGATCACAGAGCCGAGGCCGATACGCAACGTTATTCAATTTACACAAAGTAGAAGAAATCGCAAGGCTGTACTAATTACCGAACACCGTGTTTTTCCATTCACTTACCGTAATTGCTTACCTAGATGTTACCTAATAAACATTTATTCAAATTATAAGGAACGGTACTTTATGGTCAAATGCGTATTCCACATTTTTGTGCTTCTGTAGTTATTTTTAGAGTCATTCTTTTAGACTTTTATAACACAGGTACTATTTTAGTGTTACGTTGGTGGTAATAAAAGACAACACAAAGGAACTTCATTATTTATAAACAACATTTTGAAGTTCACTACATAGCACTATGTCTATGTATCTTTTATTCTTTAGATAGTATATAAAAGTTCCATTTTCTCACAAATCAATAGGAGCTCCTGATACACTTTTCCGTCCTTTGGTAACAGATCGCAACGTTACAAGAACAATTCCATAAGTTACTGCGCCCCTTACAAACGGAAGGTTAATTCGACCACAGAATTACTCAACTGGATTAAAAACTCCAAATATTTTGCGCGACTGTAACTTTTATGTCTTCTGCCAAAGTTACGCAAGTACTTACGTAAGCAGGTAATAAAGATACCTCCGTGTCACTGGATAAACTTATATTACAAGAGTGTTGGAGGCTCTTGTAAGGAATTCCTCGCTCGGTTGGCCTCCCAAGTTTGATGCTCTCAACTAAATTAGGGTACTTTATTGTTCATAACATCAATATATGAGCAATATCTGGTAATAAGTTTTCTTGCGTAGTTTTATACGGAATTCGGAAGATATATTATATGTAGTGTCCATGTCCAGCAAGTACTTCAAATAATGAAATACTTACTGTATTCATTTATTTAAAAAAATTGACGTCCATCTAAGTTCAGAAAATTAATTACCCCTATTTTTTATTGGATCAAAATTCAGGTACGTATTTTATTATTATTGGGTATTCTAAATGGGACCAACGATTGATGGTTGGAATGGTTCTTAAATCTCTACTTCGGCTAATTGCAAGAGTTCACCACATACAAACCATAGACCAGGAGTCACCAAATGGCGGACCTTTAGTGTGCGGATCTTAAGCAAGCAGTAAAAATTTTACCTAAAAGATAACACGAAAAAAAATGTGTTTTAGCTTGCACCAACTTTACTCCAGACACAGATTATTACAGGTGGGACACTCCGCAAATAAAAAGTGACTTTTGCTCCGACACAATAAAGTCCGATTCAGGTCGCATAGCGCTAATTACCTACAGTTACAATATTCACCTAGAAGTTGCCTCTCTTTATATCAAGTAACTTTTAGATCTTCTGACTACTGTTACACTCACTGAATTGGCCCTGCAAGATGGGCCCCCCGGCGTTTTAGTAGTTTCATACCTTAACTGTGGAGTGTCCCTTCTGTTTTCATCTGTGCTCCAGACTATTACGATTACTATAAAAAATATTACTACAAGAAAAAGTCAAACAAAAAAATGTAATTTTTCTCATAACATAATATCACACCTGTAATCCCCAAAGGGTTGTGCAAAGGTGTATCTATAGTATCCACATTTCGACAGCTATGTTTAATTCCCATGTAATAAGGGACGAGCCTATTGCCACCAACCGGGCACAAATCCAGATTCCGGGCTGCTACTAAGAAATTTCTAATGGAAAAATCCAATAACACCTTACCCGACCTGGGAATCGAACCCAGGACCTCATGCTCAGCAGTAGCGCTTGCGACAATCTGTTTTTTTAAACGGACCCCCAATATAACTAATTTGTGATCCCTGCCATAGACCTAAGAGGTTGATTAAAAAGTTTGAGGTAAGTATAGTAATCTACTCCATAACAATGCCATTTAGACGAAAAGGCAAATTACATGGAAATGCCCTCACAAAACCCCAAGTAATTGGGTTTTTCTTTTAGTTACAGCCCGGGATTGCAGTAAATGGCGATTGGTTATCGACCCTCCATGGCATTAAGACCAACGATAATGTACCAATGCTAGTGTTTTGTCCAACAGTATTCAAGCTCCAGTATTAGAAGCATACTAATGCAATTACTTTTTTGTGCCTCTCCTAATTCTGCCTTAATTATTCATTAAAAATATAATTATCTAAAACAAACGATGCTTTTGAAAATGTGTCGATATATTGTCAAATGTTTACTATCTTCTTTCACTTTATTCATCTCATTCTAGGCAAACACAGTAGGTACCTATCAACCAGAATCTGAAAGTGTATACCTAACTTGTAAGTGGTTTTCAGGAAAAAAAATTGGGTAATCTTAAAAACTACATGTACAGTACGACACAACTAAGATGTAGCATAAATTTGAAAAAATGCATTAAATAATTTCAATTTTACGAATGTATTGGTTATATGAATTCACAAGTTATTGCGTTTGCGTAAAGATCATTTTCACCTAAAGCAGTAATAAATATTGATGATTTTGAAGGCGCACTCAGTTCAGGTGATTGGTTCTACGAATTTTGCCGATGCTACATCTAAGTTGTGTCGTACTCTACCTACGTCAGTCGACAATTCTTAATACAATAAAATTAAACTGATATATTCACCGAAACGTTAAAGTTATTTCTTCTTCTTCTTCGGATCCGCCTTTTTACCAGCTTTCCTTCCTTTAACTGCCCTTTTCTTGTCTGTTACGCGGTCACGAGGTGACCCGTCAAAAAACCATTGTCTGTTAACCGGTCACCTGGTGACCCGACATCCCCGGCATCACTTTTGGCAGTTATTTGTATACGAAAACTGTATCTATCTTGTTCTAACTTGCACAGAGTCTTTAAGACGAAACAAGAAAGATATGTTGTCGCTGTCAAGTCCTTAAAATGAACTGATGACGCGTTCTAGACGAAACAAATTCAGTCATTCAGTTCAGTGTTCGCATGCGACGCAGATGCGCGCCATCGGAGTTATTAAGTATATTTTAGTGTGACTATTTTGTGTGCCTTCTAGTACCTGCACAACATGCCTGGGTAAGTAATAAACATTATTAATGCGTTGAAAGTGTAATCAATAAAGATTTCGGACATAAATGGTAACTTCAACAAACATCGTCCGCCATTGCGGCGGCATAGTGGAATGGGGCGCCAGCCGCGACATATTTCGACTTATTACTATTAGTTAAAATTGTGAATGATAGAAACTGTCGCTATTAAGTATGTTTAGGGCTTCTAATAGGGCGTTTTTTCGTTGATTCCCGTAATGTTTTTAAAAGGCAGCATGCGTTTTTATTATACTTATCGATTTATAAATATCTTCAAAATATAGAATGTTAATTTGTATTTTTTTTTTAAAGGTTTCGAATGTAAAATGTGATCCAAAGTTAAAGAGGAAGTTTTTTTACGGCCAAATTAAGGCACTTTTCAAGTGGTTGGATTGGGTATCCGATACATTCTAAATAAACATTTGTAGCAGCCGAAACTCCGTCTGTGATAAGCATGTTAAACCAAACAGTAGATTAAAATAGTAACCCAAGCCACTTAGCGTTCAGTTACTAAGGAATTGAACAATGAATAGTCCCTTTGTTATCGCTCGGCGCGCACGGTCGACCAAATGAGTCAGGATAATGTTAACACGCGTGATAAGAAAAAAATGTTTGGGGAGGTGTGTTCGTTTTATTTATTAATGTGAAATTATGTATATTTATGAAGATAAAACAAATACTTTTTAAAATAATGGTTCTATTATGTAATTAGAACGAGATTTGTAAAAAAAAACTCTCAAAAACACATAACAAAAAAAAACTAAATTAACACTACAAAATATACAACCACCAAGGGTCCAACCAGTATTATAACTAGATTCTAACTAGAATTGATATATTATTAGAAAACAAAAGTGGAGTAATCCATACGATTCCAAAAACATAACCTGAAGAGAGCTACCTATCGTAATTTTAGAGATATCGTCGTTTTAATCACCCGGGTGCCCCGGGACCCCTTGGACCCCAGTAACAGATGCCCCCATTTTGCCAAAATGGCCGACACAGATGATGGGTGTGAATTTACAAGTTATTGCGTTTGCGAAAAGATCATTTTCACCTAAAGCAGTAATAAATATTGATGATTTTGAAGGCGCACTCAGTTCAGGTGGTGATCGGTTCTACAAATTTTGCCGATGCTACATCTAAGTTGTGTCGTACTCTACCTACGTCAGTCGATAATTCTTAATACAATAAAATTAAACTGATATATTCAAATGTATGTTGCGAAACGTTAAAGTTATTTCTTCTTCTTCTTCGGATCCGCCTTTTTACCAGCTTTCCTTCCTTTATCTGCCCTTTTCATCTTCTTTTCTTCTTTTTCAGGAACGGCTTCATCTATGGGGTCGAGCTTGGGCTGTTCAAACTTGAATGCTGGAAACGCAGTCATGTCGACCCCTAGGCCACCTCCATAATTCTTGTCAAGTTTCTCCAATTCTTGCTTCAGTTCATTTAAAATTGATGGGCTTGGATCCACCATTTGGTCATCAGGGCTCTTAGCCCTGTACTCTCTTATTTTGTCGAGAAATAGCTGTTGAACAGGGTCGGTAGCCGTTCCTTTACCAGTTCCTTTGTTCCTGGTGAAAATTGTGGAAACCAGCGCCGCCCTTAAACCGCATACAAGTTTATAAGTAAACATATTTCTCAATTCTCTACGATAATATTATTTTATAAACTTTTACACTGTACGTGAGAAATGACGGTGACAGTATATTGTCATAATATTCGTGTATAGTGTATTATCTATGATATTCTCTTTGAAATACTCTATGGAGTTATGTTGACACCAAGGCTGCACCATAACTGTGCGTTTGCACTGGCGAAACATTCACAACAAAACATGTTAAAATCTTTAGTTTCTGTCAATGTTCCATACAATATTTGACAGGAACTACCGAGCTAGAGATTTCAACATGTTTTGTTGTGATGTTTCGCCAGTGCAAACGCACGATAAGCGTAAACCATAACAGTAGATTTGCTAATATCATAGAGTCCATTCCATATGCTCACGACAAAGAAAATTAGTAGCCAACGACACGACTTGTACCTCATGCTGCCTAATTAGCCAATCAGGCCAGCGGATACTAATCTAGTACATTATGCGCCATGCAGCGTGGTTGTCAGTTGACCTCCTAGATTTCCATACGGACTTCATTAATACGCCTGTCTGCCCTCATAAGACTGTTATGATGTCGCGAGTTGGGTCATAGGTAGGTAGGAATTATCTGTTGAAGCTACCTACTTACTGGTTATAAACACAAGTAAGTAGGTAGAGCGAGTCCGTGTTAAAATCAACAATTATTAACTTGTGCAATATGCAACGATAACGACAGTGAAACGGTCGTACTTGCCAACATAAGGACTACTTCCATAAGAAACCATGCTTGAGTAAGTGCTGCATACATATCCTAGGCTAGGGCCTAGATAATACCTAGGGGTATTCAGTGATTTCCGTTGTAGCTCCCACACTATAAAAGAGGAACAGAATACAAAAGAATATTTTCTAAAATTCACACAAAGCCACAGATCATAACGTTAATTAAATTAAGATGAAAAATAAGACAAGGCGAGCAGCCTCATATCTGAAGCTACTTGTGTTACTGTAGCCGTGAAAGCCTTATGATCTAGTGCGGCTAGATACGGGCTAATTAGGCGAATTAACTGCACATGCCCGACAAAGCTTTTAACCGAACAGTGCCAACCTACTCCCGGTGGCTTGGTTTTATGAATAAACTCAAGGAGACTTTTATGAAATAGACTGAAAGAGTAATAGAATTCCGTATCAGTAGCTAGTCACGTTATAAATATTTAGTAAATCATTGCTTAATCTCTATTACTCAAAGTCTTGCAAGCAAATGGATATACTATCGATACATTGAGGTTGGACGATGTAATGAAAACCTTAAAATCATTATCGATAATCAATAAATACTTTTTCATTCTTTCTTTCTTTCTTAAAATGCTCTCGATCCGTATAATTAAAAACGCTATCTCGAAATTAATTGACAATATTTGATGGCCTTTTACGGAAAACTATTTATTCGGAATTGGTAAACTATTAACTGAAAATAATCTATATAATAGTGATTCAAAATAACTTGAAACCGACAACAAATCTAAACGAGCGCTAAAGTACCTATACATGAAAAAACCTTTCTAGTCATATAACAATTATTGCTGTTGGAGCGGGTATCAGGTTCCATACATTTTGGCCATCATCCTTCATGCAACACAACTGTATAAATCTGTGAGTAACATTCCCAAAATCTTCCATCGATTACGTGTCATAAGATAGACGATCTCACGAAAATAAGATCTAAGCATCTTTTTGAAATATGATTTACTAACAGAAAGAGAAAAGTAATTCGGGATTTATTTAATTATTCAGCAGAACGGATTGTTTCCTGAGGCGAAGACCCTAGAATTGCTCCGCTTTGGACCGTACGCGCACTACGCAATCAAATATACGCCGACGCCGAATATACCTCGTTTATTTATTCCGGAGATAATATTATTGTGTTACCTACTATACTTACCACAGGTTGTCCTAATAAAAATAATATTACAACTGAGTTTAATAAAAGCGTACGTAAAAGCCATCCCTTACTTGATCATGTTTAAAATACCTAAATAAAATCTGTAACAGAAAATGTTACGTAAGCAAATACCTATTTTAATATTAATGTAAAAATAAGGGCCATACTTAAAACTTCATATTTTATTTTAAATAAAATTTTACGTAAAATTATCTCAGTAATTATGAATTACGCCGTTAAATATTAAAAACTACACGACTTTACAACAATGATGGCGAAATGGGTCAGCCGTATTACGAGCAACTGAAGCATACCGTAACTTCGGGCCCTGAACAGGGAAAGTCAATTCCAACTGGCAACTTTTTTCAGAGAGCTTAAGCCGAGCGGCATTGAGTCGACCTTTTCTATTGATTTTTAACTCCGCCGTACCTCATTGTTTTTCTTGTGATTGTCTTGAAACGTTAAACAAAGAATTTCGAATGCACACTGCTCCACAAATGAGAGGTAATTTTTGTATTCTATCTTTGTCTTACGCTGACTAGTTGGGCGCTCCACCTAAAACAAAAGATGTAATAAAGTTTAGTGAACCGCAAATTGCGCGAAAGGCAACGAAGCGCGAGATTCCCTAACAAGAGCGGCTCCACACTCGTGGAACACAACTTTATTCTTTGACACGAGAAGTCTCTCTATTCCTATTGCCTACCCGCGGAATTTTCCAAGAAGTAGTGTAAAGCCACTGAAACGTACATGCGTTGTTATCTCATTTCTTATAAATTTTCTAATTTAAGTAACCATGTAAATCATGTCCCAGGAGCGTTGTAGAAAGAAAACAGATTCACATGGTTGGAAATTACATTTTACATGAAATCTTTAATCTTTAGGGAAATTTGTCACTGAACCGAATAAATGAAAAAGTAGATTCTTAGGTGTTTTGCAGTCATAAACAAGTGTGTACCCACCTTTACTCCCGCAGCTGGCTGTGTAACGTGAAGAGTCCAATTTCTAGTTACAAAATCTGTTTGATGCTTGCTCAAACATGTGTATTACATTAAGAGGTTTTCCTTAGATACTTTTGTGTGTTGAAAAATGCTATTTACTTTGTTTTTGTAAACTTCTGGAAGCTCTACTCGAGTAAATAATGGATGATGTATAAGAGCTTGTTAAGAGAACCATTTTCTAGTTTTTATGTGATGAAATATTCGACACGCTCAAGTTTATTTGTTTTCAGAAATACTGCTTTTAGAGTAGACATCGTTTATGTTAAGTGCTTTGTTTCTTTACTTATAAGTACCTACTGCCAATGTAGGTAGCTTGTAGTTAAGTCACAAACGTGGGGGAGTATTTTGATGCCTATGTCCTTTCGCCGTAAGTACTTACTGTTTCGTTTTTGTTATACCTACTTGTATTCAATTTGAAGCCAATATTTGGCCAAGGTATTATCATGCCTACAATATTACAAGAAACTTGTTTTACCGTCGAAAGTATGAAAGCACAAAGTATGCTTGGAGTCACATAGATTCCCTGAAATCCACCCAAGACGCCTAATATCTCTTTACCAGCTCTTTGTAACACATACCACTGAGTACAGGAACCCCCCGAGAGTTCAGTGCTTTCATGGCAGGATCTATAAACCCCGCGATTCGCATATCCCAGCAATATGACCTGAATAATGAATGGCATACGACACGACCCGCAATATTGGCCCGTTTTCGTTTTTAATTTTCCATTACTTACATGAATAATAATGGAAGGAACGCGGGACAGTATATTACGTTTCATTGATTATTCACCGTCAAGTTATGACGTTTTCAGTGTCTGTTTTGGGCGATTCCTATATGTGATGGATGATTAACAGTAAGCTTAATAAAAGCCCGCTATAATTTTAAAAGTAAGCTTGGTAGATGAATTTAATTAGTATCACTGCCTCGTTGACCTAAACCGGATCGTAGGATCCTGGATTCGATGCCCAGATCCAGAAAAGTGATATCGGGTTGGTAGCAGACCGGAGGCTGAATTTGTGCCCAGCTCTCCCCCTATTAGATGGGATTTAAATAAAATAGGCGTGTTCCAGTTAGTGGTATACAGGCTTGATGGTATGTTGTTTAAAGATGGCTAACAAGTTACTTATATATTAAAACGGCTAAGTTCTCCTAAAGGGACCATTCTCTTTGTCGAAGACTCTTCTTAGAAATGTTACGAACGATTTCTGGGTAGCCGTCTAGTCAAAGAACCTTTCAATGTTTTTAACCGAACGGGGTCATTCTAATGTTCCACAACAATGGTTCTATATAAAACGCGGGCGAGATAAACAACCATATGATTTGATTATGAAATTCGAATATTTTAGATGTTCTTGAATAAAGAGGTAATACACCCAATATTGGAAATTCGTTATAGAAAATTATTTCGTAGTTTCGGTAAGATCGAATGTCAGGACAAACAATTTCGATTTGTAAACATCGCCTTTACGCAAACAAAAACGATTACTAAATAGATCTGTTGACGAAGATGAAGTTAATTATTACTCCATTAACTAACAAAAATATTAGACCAACAATCTTTAATCCGCTATTATATTTGCAGAATTGAAATGTGAGAGAATGGAAGAATAATGAAGGAGGCCCACCTCGACCGGAAGCCATTCCTCCGTCGCACGTCGCTCCGGTGCGACGATATCCGGTGCAGCTCAATTTCCTGGACCGTGGAAATTTCACTGAGTTTTTATTTGCCCTCCTGATTCCTATGTTCGTGCCGTTTTTATCCTCAAATGTTATTGCTAGCTTTGTTCCGTTCATCCGTTATGATTTGGGACCCCTTTCTATATGTATACTCGCTGCTATATCGCTGGCTGGTGAGAAATTGTTTTGAGTGTTTGCGGTTTGAAGTTTTTTTGACAAACAATGACATTAATGAACATTGACATCCTTTACCAATATTTACTAAAAAAGTATACAGTCTTACTCTTTTGTTAGCCAAGTTTAGTAACTATTAATAATAATTGTAAAAGATGCCGTATGGATATGAGTGCAGATCTAGGCTTCTTAAACAGGTGCCGGCGAAGCCAACAGTTCGGACCACCCCCATAGCAAAAGAAATACCCATTCCCGGTCCAGCTCATTATGACCAGCCACAAATATGCGGTAAGGCATTCGTATCTGTTTGGGTTCTGACAAGGAAGTTCTCGTTACCCAACTATGAGTGTTGATATGTAAAAGGTGATTATGGAAAAATGCAGCACCGTCTTCCATCAACACTCAAAATTAACTCATCATCATTATCATCATTTCAGCCATAGGACGTCCACTGCTGAACATAGGCCTCCCCCAATGATTTCCGAATTGGCCGGTTGGAAGCGATCTGCGTCCAGCGGCTTCCTGCGAACTTTCCACAACTAACTGCTATAAATTAAAAAATAGGCAGTTATGGGGGGGGACTGCCGACAGATGCGAAAACTTTAAAATGGTATTAGCGCCATCTATATTCTAAAGTAAAGCACTACGGCGTCGCGTCGGTGACGCGAATCTATACATTTAACCCCTACCAAAAATCGCTCAACACGCATAAAGAAGTATTCATTTTAATAAATATCAACGTTTAGACCATTAAGCCATGTTATCATTGGGACGGTCACCAACGTATTAGGGCTGATGTGATGATCATGATTATATAAGTAATTAATGGTTTTATACATACCCAAATGTTAAAAAAAAACAATCTGCCTAGCCTTTTCCCAACTATATATTGGGGTTGGCTTCCAGTCTAACCGGATGCACCTGTATACCATTATTTTACATAGAGCGACTGCTTATCTGATCTCAACAACCAAGTAACTGGGTAATACGATACCCCTTGGTAACTTTCGGGCTTCTAACAACCGGTAACGACTGTCTAAGATCCACGAATGACAGCCGGGACCAACAGCTTAACGTGCTTTCCGAGGAACGGAGGAGTCTCGGTATGTAAAGATGGTCACCCATCCACAGACCAGCCCCGGCAAGCATAGCTTAACCTGATGGATCGACCCATGCGGCAGTTATTACTTAGCCACGAGCTCCTCCCAAATGTTTACAGTTACAACTACGGTGCATCTACCATCAATCTACCAACTAGCCACCATCTCAGCCATCTTTCTCTCTTGCCTTCACAAATAATTAGCGTGATATTAATTGCGTAAAATCTTAGAGAAGTTACCAACCAATTACAGTAAAGTTCATTAACGCTAACCGCCCCACTCGATTCCAAGTTGTAACACCAGAAAGCTAAATCAGTTTGCTAACAATAAATCTTATCAATTACAGTTGCTATTCGGCTTTGATATCAACTTTCTGAGATACTCGTAGAATCTGTTGCCAAGCAATCATTACTAAGAATTATAATTATGCTCAAAGCTTTATCGAGAATACTTTGCAATAATGTTTTGATGTCTTAAAGTTAAACAATTAATTGTGTCTTTGCAAATACCTTCCAGTCAATACAAAAATTGTACTATGAGTTTCCTAATTCTGTAGCTGATTTTTAGTCTAGCCTGGATGGTCTCCCCGTCGTGGTACTCTACCCGCTGCTAAGAATAGGTGCCTCCTCCCATTGGTTTCATGCTTCGCAGGTCTTATTACAGTTTACTCTAGAAAATCAGTGATCTCTAGTTTAATTTGAGAGCAGTAGACACCCTAAAACCAGTAACAATAATAACAGTTTTCAATTTCAAGCATTTAATAATAAAGGGTAAGAGTATTTTCGGAGCTCTTAGTACATAATTGTGTTTAGTTGTGGTTTTAAATTATGTATCTAAACGACTATAAACTTGTATGTTCCTCCTTTATGATAGGTAATACGGTCTGGTATCCGCAACTCCACGCCAATGCGCGTATTATGTTTACAGAAAGTAACATATATTTCTAGTATCATTATTTATTTCTACTTTTTTTTCAGGTGGAAATGGCTTTTCAAAAATAAAGCGTGCGCCAGCCTACACCTTTGGTCGAGTATTAAAGCCCTACTTTCCCCCGCCTGTCAGACCTAATGCACCAATGCTCGATGTTAGTGGGGTTAATGCAAAATTAGGTACTAAAACCACTGTTTTTTTCTAATACTTTTGTATTTAAGTAGTGCTGTATAAAAAACGAGAATTACATGCATTAAAATAAATGATGCCTCATGGTATTTGAATATTTCACAGGCAGCTTTAAAATCCCGGGAGGGTTAATGACCCCAAGCAATTGGCCTCCGGGCAATAAGGTCAAAGTGCCCGGGCCTGGTACTCACGAACCGTTGCTGAGGGTACGTGTCAAGCGCGCACCAGCATACAGCTTGCGACTTGCTGCCAAGCCTCCGTACCAACCGTATGACATGTGGACACCACCACCTAATTTGTATTGCCCGCCAATACCGCAAAAGTAAGTGAAAATAATCATAACCTTAATAATGGGTACAAAAATGTAATATATGTAATTTGGAAAATAAATTAATGAATTAAAAAAAGACGCTTTAAGAAGCTGAGAGTCACTTGTGCTCCTCGTCGTTGTGATAATTTTTTGTATGGGGCTATACCTGGGAAACTTCTGGCTACGGAGATATTGAAAGTGAGAGTTCCAACTCTTTATTACTTTTTTCACAAAAACAAGTTTTAAATGTTATAACTTAACTTTACTAGTTTACTTTTAATACCCCCACAACCCCTGTACCGTTGCATGCATTATGCCACGGAACATAAATATTATGCCATATAGGCATAACGTTTTGCTCAATTTTACTCAGTTTGATGTACAGAATGCGTATATACAGGCTATGTATAGTGGGTTTTTTTTACAGCTTGTATACTATTTTAATTTTAAGAGACTTTAATTATGAGGGTTAAAGCATACCAAAAAATTAGGAGAATTTACACATTAGTAATGCCAGTTTTACCTTCTCATGAATTTGTTACAAAATTCAGCACCATTTTCGGGTTAATCTGAGGATTTAAAACCTTGCACTGGGCATGGCCTCGCATTGTGGCTATTACTACTTACGCGGCGTCTTACGTAGGTGGTTCAAAGTGAACGCGATTGCGAAGCGATCCGATGTGGTGACACACAAATTCAATGCGATGCGGTGGCTTTGTCCTATACGCGCTGCAGCTCGTTCAGTGGGCACTGTAAAGCGGATATTATTGGAAAATTTATTTCTTAAATATCAAATACTCAAGAATTATGTACGGCAAACTATAAATTGTACTTCAACAACATCCTATACAAAGAGTGAAAAATAGCAATATTTAATAAATAAATGTGTTTTACTTGTAGTCCCGGTTATTTTGACCAAATCCTCCCATTCACGTTACGATAATACCGGTTGTGATAATTTTTATTCATTTTCGCTAACAGATCGTGTTCGATTCGCTTCGCGCCGTGCCGCACCGCACCCCACGTGCGTTCGGTTACCTAGGCCACTTCAATAGGTATCGACTGTTCGTTGTTTTCGAGCCGCGCCGCTTCGCGTTCGCTTGTAGATCGCTCACGTAGGGATAATGACAAAATCATTTTACTTACAGATGACACTTCCCTCATTTTTAAAATCAAACGTCAGTTATTCAACTTTGAACAAGTTAACGATGCACTCTCTAAAGTTGTGCATTGGTATAATGTAAAAAACGACTCGTGAACGAAAAAAAGACTAAACTCTTTAGATTTTCAACGCCAAATGTCAGGCAGCTAACTACCAATGTTCAAGTTCATGGAATAGAGTTGGACCCTGTTGATTCAACAGTTTATCTTGGATTAACTATTGACGGTAAATTACAATGGGTCCCACACATAGAAAAATTGTCAGGAAGGCTAAGTTCGGCCGCTGCTGTTAAAAAAATTAGACATAACTGACGTAGATACAGCCAAAATTTTTAATTTTAATTATTTTCATAGTCTTATGTCTTAAGGCATTCTTCTCTGGGGAACCTGTGCGGACATTAATACTATCTTTGTTCTACAGAAAAGGGCTTTTCGAGCCATTTACAATCTAGGTCCAAGAGATTGCCTTCGAGAAAAATTCAGATAAATAAATATTCTGACTGTAGCCCCATGATATATTGTTGTATGTACACAAAAATATATCAAATTTTAAGAAAATGTCCGATATTCATAGTTTAAATACCAGGAATAAACACAACCTTGCTGTACATCGCACACGTCTTCACAGAGTAGGCAACTCGTTCATGGGTCAATGTATATGCTTATATAATAAACTTCCCATTGACATACGAAACTTACCCATTAAACGATTTAAAAGCTGTATTAAAACCAAACTTTGTAAAAAAGGGTACTATACAATTTCGAAAATAAAAAAGCTTTTTAGGATTGAGTTGCTCGCTCTGCTAAGCCTCGTGATAAAACCATAAAA
Organism: Xanthia togata; assembly: GCA_963853775.1. NCBI lineage: Eukaryota > Metazoa > Arthropoda > Insecta > Lepidoptera > Noctuidae > Xanthia > Xanthia togata. The sequence goes on along the minus strand of OY970792.1, from coordinate 12,313,719 downwards.
TTTGAAATTTGAAATATTATGTAAAATTATTAAAATATTGCAGTTTTATATACACATTGACATTGTTGAAAATTATACAGGCTGTTAAAGTAATTGCGTGCCATAGCTTAGGGGTAGGATCAGTATCGATAAAGGAAGCAAGAAAAAAAAAATGATATATTAGCACCTACTAACTTAAAATAGCAATCATGTAGAATTCAAATAATTTTATTTGTTTAAATGCTTTAATTACTTACCTACTATCGAACGTGAATCGAACTAACGCTACGACGACGGTATGTAAATTACAATTCGAATTTTCCCTTCGTACGGCGATGCGATAATAATGTTTTTATTTTGTTTAAATGCTAATTAATAATTTCCTAGAGTTACCTACATACTATTGAACTCAATGAAATACCTACGCCCGAACACTAAGGATAGGTAACTAGGTAGGTACGTACAATTCCAAGTTTTTTTTTTTTTTTTCTGGCCTCCTTTTTCGATACTGAACCTACCCCTAAGCTATGGCACTCAATTACTTTAACACCCTGTAAACAAAATGATTACTTTGTAAAGTGTTAAGTATATTATTTTAATTATTGTGATTAGGAGGACTAGGTGGATTTTTTTCATTCATTACTTTTTTTTCTCAGTTAGTTTTAATTATGGTCTGGCATTTTGAGTAGTTTATGCAGCCTATCCAAATGTGCTTTCTTTGATATTGTTCGTCGAGTTGAGCTCCTTAAGTTCTGAGTCGAGCTCCACGATTACTGTTAAATGCTTGCACTGACTGGACAGGCCCACTCAAATCTGTGTGGTTATTTCCTCAAAAGACCATTTCAGACACTAATCTACATGGTCCTCATATGGCTTGACCAAGATTATGTCTGGGCTTGAAAAGAGACTGTGACCTCTGAGTTTGTTTCGGGTTTCCTATTCAGAGTACTCATATAGGAAACGCCGAACTCATCTAGCTAATTTTTTATATGTTTTTAATATTACGTGTAAAAGTGATTGCAATATCTTATTTACAGAATAAACAGTTTCATTTCATTTTAGACTAGTAACAAGTTAGCAAACGAACCAAGCAACCGTGATCAAATCGGCTTGATACTTCATGTTTCAAACTGGTTTAGAACTTAGTTCACAGACGGTGCAAGTACGAGTATATTGAGTCGTACAGTAAAGTAGAATTTCAATTAAGTATTGAAACCATTAGTAAGTCTTAATAATAGTTGTACGTCATTCAAAGATCGTGAATGTCCTACTTAAGGGTGAGTTCGCATCTGGCGGTGGGCCATCATAGGCTTTCGTCGGAGAATCCTCCCTTTTCTATAGAGGATGAGTGAACTTTACACCCTGTTCCTCGTACCTCTAAATTGGTGACCCCGAGTATGAACGTCGGCGCAGCCATGTGCTTCAGCGTGACGTCATCACTCCCGCAAGCTTTCGTGAGGCGAGTCACACAGCTAGCCAGCACCTACGGCTTCAATGGGTATACTGACCACCAGCATGCAGCGAACGAGCATTCCTAGTCATCACCCTCACTGTACCTACTTTCGGTCGGTCTCACAAGCAGAGCCCTTTCTACCCTCTCCAGGTCGACGCCAGCAGTCAGCCACAACCCGGCGCTGGACCACATCTGACTTAATGGATCATAACGCAGCGCCACCCCGACTCACTGGGGAATCACCGCAGACAGTTCCGACTCACTGGAACCTCAACTGACACTGTGAAGCATCGCAACATACAAGACTCGGCCCACTATCGACCTCCGGTCCCCTTAGCCGAAGTATACCTAATGCGATGCCGTCACATCATTATTTGTGATCTTTAGCATTTTGAATATAATATAAACACATCAAAAGTGTCTAGGGATCAAGCAGGTTTTTGCTAGTTACAAAAAATCTGGTCGTTACTAAAAAAAACTGCCTCATTGGTCTACTGGTCGCAAGCGCTATTGCTGACCATGAGATCCTAGGTTCCCGGATCGCGCAAAGTTTTAATGGGTTTTTTCCATTTGGAATTTCTCAGTAGCAGCCCTGAGTCTGGATTTGTGCCCAGTTGATGGCAATAGGATCGCCCCCTATTACATAGTACTCAAACATAACTGGTGAAATGTGGGTGTACTATAGGTACACCTCTGCCCAACCCTTCGGGGAATACATGGGGAGTGATGTTATGTATGTAAAAATCTGGTTTTTTAATTATATATTTTTGTACAAAATTTACTAAGAAGTGTCCAGCAAAGAGATGGACGCTTCTTAGTAAATTTTGTCATTTGAAAAGGGAATAGTTAGTTTTTGAATTTTGGTCAAAAGAGATAAATCTTCTAACATGTCGTATTCCTCAAAAATCAAATCCTGCAACGAGTTTGAGGCCAAATCCGTAAAATTTCTGCCATACTTTTGAGTGGAATCAATACAAAAGAACGTTATTTTGGACAGAAGACGTTCTTGAGCCGAGAAGAGAGCCGTGAGAATGTTGGAAGCTGGTTCTCAGCAAGGTGCTGTGGCAATCTCTCTGGGCACTACGCAGAGTGTTATAAGTCGTCTTTGGACATGACTGGCAGCGTGGCAGAGCGACATAGAGCACGAGCTGGCATCACCCCACGAAGTCCAAGCTTAATATTATTATTTTGCGACAAGATTATTCATTAATACATTATTAAGAGATTCATCTCATAATAATGCTATGCATTATCGAAGAGTCGTATCTCCCAGCTATGATTTTCAGGATGAAGCCAACTCCATCAGAGTTCGTGCTAGCCTTGGTTCTGTCTTATGATGGCATGAAAGCCATCAACGTGGCTCTGCGCGAACATAGCAGATGCACTGCAGAAACGAGGCCACCCCGACAGCATCCTGAAACCATTATTATATTGCATTCGCAGGGCGCTGATGGCCCGCAAGGTATAATTTATCCACAGGCTGCACGTGTAGAACACCTGGCAGTAAGCTTAAAAAATAGTTACTTTAACTTGATCACTACACCGTGCAAATCTGCGTGCCAACATGTTACATCGGACCGCCAGCACCCTACGCTCGCGCTCAATATCCGCCTGGTCATCAAGGCCGTCAGTTACGTAATGCCCTAGGTACTTAAATTGATGGACCCGTTTAAGTTGGGTACCGTTCAGGGTTATTGTGGGCACGGATTCTGGGCATTTGCCACCGTCAGCCTTGAAGACCAGGAACTCGCTTTTTGCGACATTGTACAATAGGGCATGCGCCTGAGCATAGGACTCAGTAGTTCTCTGAGCGCCCTGACGGTTGGGCTCAGCAGCACCATATCGTCAGTGTAACTGATATTATTGACGCTGACGTCATCAATGCAACATCCAATTTTCTTACTGCTAAGCTCAATGATCAGGTCGTTGATGTAGAAGTTAAAGAAATCTGTGAAGTTACCCCCCCCCCCCATGTCTCACCCCACAATCCAGAGTATACGGCTCAGAGATCTTATCGGCCCACCTCGCACTATTTATCTGGTTGTGGTACCAAAATTGGAGGATACGCAACAGTTCAGCCTTTAAAGATTCTAAGGCATATTCCAATTCTTGTAAGGGTTCGTCTGTTCTTGAAAGACCTGGTGTTAAGAGTTGATATATAAATACTGTTTCTCTTAATGTTTCCTTTATTATTTGTAACTCCTTTTTGTTATTTTTCCTTATTAATCAAACCTAGGGGTTAACGCAAAAGCAATAAACAAAAAAAAACAAACATTGCGAAAATAAAAATCTACTCAAGCTGGGATAAGAGAACGTGGGGTAAGAGAAGGGCGGAAATACAGGCTACTAATTGTTTATTTTACGCAATAAAAACTTTTTATTTTTATGTTGTTATCACATTTTTGTCAGGAATAACTAAGGTGAAAAATCGCGAAAAGTCTTATTAATGCAAAAGCAACAAGTTACGATTTTATTCTCATACTAGCTGCGCCCCGCGGTTTCACCCGCTTAAGTTTAGATCCCGTGAGAATATCGGGGTAAAAAGTATCCTATGTGTTAATCCAGGTTATAAACTATCTGTGTGCCAAATTTTATCCAAATCCGTTCAGTAGTTTTAGCGTGAAGAAGAGACAAACATTCGCCTTTATAATATTAGTAGTATATAGTAGGATATTATATATATAAGTAGTAAGATCTTCAGAGGTTTTTTTATTTGTGCAGAAGATCACCAGCGTACACCTTCAGAAACCCGCGTGTGATCCTCGCCCCTTTCAACCCCCCTGGCCCAGGGGCACACTGCCCAAATTTCAAGTACGTCAACAAGACGCTGCCAGCGTTCTCTTTCGCGTCTCGATTTAGGCCGCTCCGAATTATTGAAAAAACTCCTGCGCCCAATGCCTACTGCGAACAAAAGGTACAGAATAATCAATGCATACTAATACATATACTAATACACTCGAGAGCGACTTCGTAGCTGTAACAGAATCGTTCCTCACAAGTTCTATACTTGGCTCGAAGATTACGAGCCAGGAATGGAGTGTGTTACGTCGGGACAGCAGCACCGGTGTCGGTGGCGGCGGCTGTGATCTGAGACTCCATCTGGCGAGGACCTGTGGGCACGTTTCACGACAAACTGTGCTACGCTCTATGTTTGCGATGTGTACATTCATCCTAGAGCTTCTGATGAAATATTATGTATAAGCGTTGGTTTGAAAAAGTGGAATCCATTGTTGACAGCTTAAGAAGTGCAGTTATTATAGTTGGTGAATTAAACATAAATACTAATTTCACATCGAAAGGTATATTAAATTACTATTGTTATTTTCTTACTACGTGGCTGAGAGGAATGAGGTGATGAATGTGTATGGAGGTAAGTTGGATGTGATGTGGTGTCAGATAGCATCAGCAGTCTTAATGTATCACAGATTGATGGGGGAGGTCTAGTCCCGCGACGAGATGCCTATCATCCGCCTTTAGAGTTATGCTTAATATGAGTGTGTGAGTAAGAGGGGCACCGTCTGGCCAGACTACCGTTTGCATTGAAGGGGGGGGGGGGGGGAGCTCTTTTTATTTCAATAAATAGGCTTTTCCCGGCTCCGCCCCAGACGGAGATTCCATACTGGAGTACTGATTAACAGAGACCTAGGTATATTGTTCGGAGAATTTTAATAGGTGTGCTGTCTCGTAGTATTTTCATAACGTAGATTAGTTTTCTGACCCGGCCCGCAAGTGTATGTGAGGTTTAAATGAAAAATTTTCATCTATTGTAATACTTAGATATCTAATGGTGAATCCACATAGCCAGGCACTGCCAGCGGGTTGACTTGACCACAAACAAAGTCGCAAAAAAGCCGCCAGACAGCTAGTGTGGCTGTAAATCGATATTCTCAGTTGTCTTGTGACTTTTGGTGAAGTGAGTTGTACGCAGATACAGGGGACAAAAATGGACGATAACGGTTCCCTCGCTGCCGCGTGGTGCGGCGGTATGGCCGCCGACGCATGCCGCCAGGCTGTGTGGATCCACTATTAGGTAGGAAATGCTATAGGAGTACAGATGCAGTTTGTGAGAGGTGGATTGTGATCATTACGGCATCTGTGGCATTTGAGTGTTAATTAGCGAGGAGGACTAGAAGCTATGGTTTTGAAGAAGCTGATCAGCTTAGGTTTTTTTGCGTTAATTGTAAGTAAGTTTCTACCATGAGTTTCGGAGTTTGTAAGCAGACCATTTTCGGCAAGATGTTAAACCTGTTCCCAAGTTTAGTCATGGAATATGATGGTCGTATCGTCTGCATAAGAAAATATTTTAGCGTTTTGAAGCGGTGCATTAAGGATGTCGTTAATATAGAATGCGAAAAGAGTCACTTTAGACATTGGCAGAATAGTCGACATCGGTTTTGCTTGCCATTTGTTAAAAATAGAATAGAGTCGGACCGAGAGTCATGATAGAAGGTAATTATGAATTTCATTGTGTCGTTATAGTTTAAATGTTTGCTAGTTAGCCCTCAAGTTTGCGATGCCTGGAAAAGGCCGCTAAGTTGTAAGTACCTGCATTTGTAAATAACACCAAAATGTACACTTAGTATGCAAATAAATCTTTGACTTGACTTTGACTTTGAGTATTACCTTGAGGAATTCTAAAGTTGATTGGTAGTACTTTTACGACTTGCCGGCGATTTGTTAAATAGCTTCGAAACCAGTCTATAGATAGTGCAATCCACGACGACGCGCCCCAGTCCACTCCGCTCCGTACTAAAGTACAGTAATCGCGGAGTGGGGTGCATCGTCGTGGATTGCACTACGAGTATCTGTAGCGCGTTTCCTTGTATTCATATACCCTCTAGTTTTACTACATTCAATGTACAGTTTTAATTTAGTTACTATTTTATTATAATTATGTATACCTAGATTGCAAATTATATCCAGACTGCCGATACCTACATGTATCATAATATATTTCTTTTACTCGAAATAGTATTTTGTTACTATTTCATGTAGATGACAGCCCGTGATGTTGAAAGGACACATTTTGAGACCCGCTAAAACTATAAATTGACGAAATAAATAAAACATTACTGCCAAAGTCTACTCTTTTAACCATTATGTATAATTAATTTGAATTGAATCAAATCGTTTTTTTTAATGTAGTTATTTATTATTTACTAACAGTTGGCTGATTGAAAACAAATTGGAACAGATTCTGAGACCCTTGTCTAGAATAGACTGTAGGTATATAATATGTATCATAATGTTTTTTTGGTAATTTTCAGTTTATGGTGGGCAAGCCGTCGATTCCAGCGCCTAGTTTTGGCATCCGGCACACTCCTTACTTGGGAAAACCAGGAATACACCCGAAACCTGCCGATCTTGAGCAACGGATGAGTCGTGTCTGAAAAAATATTATGTACAAAATGATATACATTAATATTAAATCGGGTATTACTTCAAATGAGAGTATTTTAAGGATTTTATGTTGATTAATTTTTACATTTGTATAAAGGAGTAAATAAATTAATGATTAGTTAAAATTGTTGACTCTCCTTGAAAAATATTCTGTAAGAGCAACCGTTACTTAATGGGATAACTTTAAAACGAATTCATAAACTACTTGGATAAAGAAGGCTTCTATATAAATTGAGATTTAATACTTTACCACGCAAGCGCGGGTATTAAAACGCGATCAAAGTTAATTTCTCAAACTTTTGCTGAAAGTCGGCCACTGCGCTGATTTGTATGCAATGTTTACCGGACCCGTGACGTCACTATGTTCTCCCGCCTCTGTGAAACCAATAGAAACTTCACCACTTTTGACCGCGCATTTCACTTATTGTAGTGGCCTTGTGGGCCGTCGATCTATGCAACGTTGGTCAAACCGTTTGATATGCCATCAAAACAGATAGCTATCATGAAAGTTTAGAGGGGAATGTTGAACTTTCTTTTATTTTGTTTCTTTCTTGAATGTTGAACTTTATTTTCATACATACATAAACTCGCTCCTTCTTCCTATGGGGGTAGGCAGAAACTACAGAATGCCACCTGCTACGATCCTTACATACTTCTTTTGCTCCTTTTACGTTCATACATCTAGCAAAAGTCACTTTATTAGCAAAGTCAATAAATACGAAACTTGTATCTACTCATTCACACTTCACACACACACACACACACACACACACACCCACACACACACACACACACACACACTTCACACTTACACACACACACACACACACACTTCACACTTCACACTTCGGCCCAAACCTTCGGGGAAACAAGGCGTGATGTTATGTTATGTTATCTACTAATTTGATAATTATAAAATCAATAATAAACTTACAGTATTTATTGTTAAGAGAAATGCAATATTCTACCAGACATTGAACTCAAAGAAAACAGGATACATAAGTGAATTGACGAAAATCGACGACGGCAAACTATTGAGAAGTTCAATATTAAATATTCGAACAAAGAAAACATATTCCTAGAAGAGGGAGCGTACGAAAGCCAACATACCTATCCTATTTTCCTTTAAAATCAAAACAGATTATTCGCCGTAGAGTCTCAATCACAAATAGGAGAGGGAATACAAACGTAGCAAGTCAAACATATCTCAACTGGGAATGGCCGATGCTCCCTCACATAGTACCTACTGTTAGTTTTCAATGATTAGGTTTACGTGGGCAAAGTGATGCCTTCCATCTGTTCCGTATTTGACTACTGAAGTCAAATATCACTTAAGAATTGAATTATTGGCAATCCAAGACTAATGCCTTTTAGTGCATGTTTGTAGTACTTCGAAAATCGAAAATAGGGTGAGTATTTATACCGCATGTAAGTGTTGGTTTTCGCCTATTCCATTAGTAGTCTAGTCTGCAAATTCATCATCCAATATTTTATTCAGAAACTATAAATATTGTTCAGTCACATAAATATAAAACTCTCTTTTTAATTAATTTATAGTTTCCACTTGTCCGCGACAAAGTACCCAATTTTTCAGACAATATTTAACAAGGTATTAGAGTAATAAGCACATTGGTGTATGTATTTTAATGATTATTATTATAACTCTGTGTTTTCCCACTACCGGCTGGAGGTTAAAGACTCTCTATTCGGGGCTACAAAAGACCATTCTTTATCAATGGAGTCTAGCTCCGTCTTCTGTGTACTAAGCATTATTGGTCAATTTGTAATGCAGAATATCAAAATACATTTTTTTATCATTAATACTAAGAGCAAAATAGGTGCTATTAATTGGCAGTTAAGCTCGTCGCGTCGGGGGTCGCCCTGCAAATGGCGTTAAATTCAGAACTAGTTATCAAAGAACTCGTACTCAGATTAGTAATTCTAGATTCTTGAGTACCTAATGATTGCACTAGCAGCAGTCTGAAAGCCACAGGCTTTTAAAATGGTGCCAAATAATACTTAACTACATTCTCGTTTTTGTTGATAAAAATACAGCGTGTTTATTAGAACTCAGCCAGCTCCGTCCCAGCTATAGATAGATCAGGTTCCTAACAACAAATCCTTTTTTAATGAAGGCGCGTCGTGTTTACCTTCCTTGTCATAAATCACCTCTTGATCTCAAAGATTAAACTGATCTACCTCTTTGGTAGTTTATAAAATATTATCTAGAGTCGGCGTCACCACTAGTGTCTATGTCATTGCATCAAATTGGATTTAAAAAAATGTAGTTCCACAATTTTCCGCCGGTCTTCAGTGGTGGCGCGGTCTCTATAATTATTCCAAATGCCGAAAGAATGTTTCTGGCACCTGTCAGTTGAATACAAAATAATACGTGTTTAACGAATTTATACTTTATTTGTTCCTAATCGTGTCCAACTGAGAGTTGTCAGACACATTTTCTCGACGGCCGAAGTTTAGGTATCACTCGGAGTGACAATCAATGACTTATACAACTAGATTATTTCTTTAGATGATTTTCTTTCTTTTTTTATTCAATGAATAGTAAAAAAAACAATTTTTCTTATTATGACACCTATGCTAAAAAAAAGTCTCCTTGGTTCACTGGGTTTAAAGTGCGAGTGTTCGATGCACTGCTAAGCTTTTCCCTAAGAAATCCTCAGTAGGTAGCAGCTCGATTCCTGGATTTGTGCCCAGATAGTGCCAATGATTCGTCCCCAATTCATGGGAGTTGTAACTGTTCTAATATTGGTGTACCTACTACACATCTTTGCCAAGCCCTTCGTGGAATTGAGGCGTGATGTTACGATGTCTTATCTAGGGGCGGGTTAATGTGCGGCTGAACCATGTTATATAAACTAGTTTATTCCATAACTTGCGGAGAAGCTGACGTCGATAGACTATTCCACACAACACTACCACAGACCACAGGCGCTGCAGCGCCGCTTAGCGGTTTGTGCGGATACTCCCCCTAGCAAGAAATTATTGTATTGTAACTATAACAAACATAACTAACTTTATTCCTAGGTAAAACAAGACTAGAACAATATACGAAACAAATCAACTCTTCAGACCTTAAGTCTTTAAAGTTTTGACAGTTAACACGCGTGGTAGACCTAATTTGGCAAACTTGGGCAGTTTTTGTTCAGAATGGCTTCTTGTTAAGATTTTAACTCGGTGATAACATCATTAGTTATTAGAATATCTACTCATAGTAGAGTAGGTTGGCAGCGATGTTCAGCTAAAAGGTTTATCGGGAATGTGCAGTTAATTTACCTAATTAGCTCGCATGTATGCACTAGATCATAAGCAACGCATCTTCACATATAATTATATAATTCGTGTATACAAGATATAATGTTTTTTTTTTTAAAGATTAACGGTGGAGTTTCTTGCCCATTCTTCTCCATACGAAAACTACATTTTGGAATGGGCGACTAGAATCAGTTATTATTATTTTTTGTAAAGTTTGACGTTCAAAAGTGCCTTTTTTGTGCCTAATTGACATAAATTATTTGACTTTGACTTTGACTTTGTCGCGACGTGACTTAAATGGAGGTCACTTGTAATATATTGTTTTATTTAGACACAAGTCGAAGATAATTTTTATGAAGCGTTAACATTACAGTAGAAGTTAAAAACATGTCCAATTGACTCATATTAACCTATTATCAGATTACCGCAATAATAAAAAAACAATTAAACCAACAGGCATTGTTTGTAATATATTTTTTGAAATTTCGCCCCTATTCAAAATACTTCACAATATTGAAAAATATACGCCGGTTCCGCGGACAATGGCCAAAACAATTGAGCTTACACTGCAATATGTCATTTCTGTCATCAGTAGACGTTTTCCCATTAATTTGTTTGGTAATTAATCTTTTTCGACATTAACGACAAGGACCCCGGGATGACAAAGAAGGTGCCGACAGCAAAGGGTCATTGAAGCTTTGTTAACTCAAGGAACAAGAGAGGGTTTGATCTCTTTGTTTTGTACTGAAATATGATCCTGATCGCTAACAAGGACGCTACGTTCCGCTCCACTCCGCCGTCTTTGAATTTTTTAATGCAAAATAGATGATATAGTTGTAGATAAATTTACAATAATATTGCAATAATATCAATAAGCTATCCCCCTATTACATGGAACTTAACTTTCGAAATGTGGGTGTACTAGGTACACCTCTGTTCAACCCTTTGGGGAAACAAGGCGTGATGTTATGTTTTATGTTATGTATTGCAATCATATGTCAAGTTTGTGTTAAGTCAAGAATATACAATACAACTGTTTTCTTTTTAGATCAATTCGCCTCTATATTTTCATTGATTGCTGTCCATGAAATCTATATCGAAAAATCGTATCTTTGCATGGGTATTATTATGAGCATCATTACGTTACAAGGTATAGACCCGCCATCTTTGGACCCAAATTGTGACATCCGTGTATCGCTATTAAATATCGTAAAGCGGATAAAAATAGTAAAGGTCGTTTCCTGGGGCGGATGTTATACAGTTGTTAAACGAGGATGAAATGATATGGATCCGGTCGTCTTATAAAATGTAGTAGCCAGTAGGTTCATCGTATCTTCTTTGTATATATAATTCTTCTGTATGTCTGTGTGTCACTGAAGTCCTTAAAGCTCCATGCACGAAAAATACCCTTTTTCGTCAATAACTTATCTAATTGTTAGAAAGCTTGAAATAATTGAAACATTAAGTCTGTCTAAGTATAATAGTACAGATTTCGTGGTTCTAAACCATTCGTTACAGCACCTGTTAATAGTTGCATCACTATTGCGCTCTCGAAAATATGGTTTATTTCTCCTTTGATTTACTTACAAAAAATATTATATAATCATATAAAATACTCGTATATAATTATATAATAAGGATAGCTGAAGACGTGTGTGATTTTTAAATTTCTTGATTTAGTAAACTAAATAATAGGAAAAACTACATTACTGAATGAGTTTTAGTTTTTGCAACATTATTTTACTGCTATATTTTGTATCGAAGTTGAAAAAACTGGTTCAGCCACATGCAAACATGTACATGTACATGCAAGTAGAGTTATGCGAAACGGACGGTGAGCAACCAATTGCTAAACAGGGTGGCCAATTAGAAAGTATACTAATTTAAATTAAGATTATTTTTATTACAAATGAAAATTACGGATATTTTCAACCGACTTCAAAAAGGAGGAGGTTCTCAATTCGGTTGTGTTTTTTTTTTTTTTTTTGTATGTTTGTTACGTGATTACTCCGCCAATTATGAATTGATTTTGATGATTATTTTTTTGTTTGGGGCATACTTCAGAAGTCATCCCATATAAATTTGGTCAAGATCTGATGAGGGGTTTTTGAGTTAGCTTCAATAATACGTATTTTTCCCATCTAGTATATGTGGACGATATTCTAATAGTTCCTGTCACTGTAATTTACATAGCAGGTAATGGGTATTCAAATTTTTGTGGGGGTTTTGTGTAGGTACCACAACTAAAAGTAAAAACAAAAACTTTTTCACAAAAAATAAATCGACTTCCAAAAAAAACACTACAAAGTGAAAAATAACTTTGATTTCGGAAGTCGGTGGCAAAAAAACGAAAATAAAGCCCCAAAGACACCGACTTCCGAAATCAAAGTTATTTTTCACTTTGTAGTGTTTTTTTTGGAAGTCTTTTCAAGTCAATTTATTTTTTGTGAAAAAGTTTTTATTCTATAAGTATATTATTCAGGCTTGGCAATTTTATACGGTGAATAAGATCTACCTAATCTACTCCTGTTTTATTCTTAAAAATGCGGTCACTTTTCATCGTGTTTTCCATTAAATTTTCGCATACTTTATTAGGTATCCCACTAAAAAAGTCACAAATATTCTGCTTTTCGTATTCAAGCTTGACCACGACACGTCCTTTTAGATAACTGCACAGAAAAAAGTCAGGACGTGTCTCGAAATCCTCAGTGATCAAAATGGTATTCATTACCCTTAATTTTTTGTTAGCATAATTGGGTCGTTTTTAAATTCGGTTCAGAAGTTCAGGATAAAATTACTGAAATGTTTGCGATGGTCAAACTCAAAGCATTTATTTCAATTAAACCATTTACAGGCACTTTTGAATTGTCAAGGGGTCAGTCAGTCAGAAATATGAAGCTAGTTCCAAAGCGTAGGTTCCTATGGAGAAGAACGGACAAGAAACTCCACGGACACTCTTTTAAATCATAATTCTTGTTGAAATTATACATGTGAGAACAATGTAGATGTGCACGTAAAAAGCGTCCATAATACAAAGATAGAAACAATTCAAAAATTTAAGTAAGCCGAGGCAGATAAGAGATGACCAGTCCCTACTGACGGCGCCCGTTCACGAACATGACGCTGCCTGGTCATGGTCTTCTAGACTGTTCATAATAGACACCAAACATCTGCAAAATTTGTCGTCTAATCACAATGGCGTCTAAAAAAAGTTCCTAATTGGCCACCCGTGGCCGTGATTTAATTCAGATTAGAAAGTTTAGATTCAATGACACTTTTATTGAAAATAACTTTATTTTAAAAAAAATATTTTAGACAAGTAAAAAACACCGAAAAGCTAAACTTTGAAGTATAATGATCAAGGGAGTTTTTCCCTTCTTTTTTCATACAATATTATAAATAATATGAAATAAATAAATGTGGTACTGATTGAGACGTGTTAATAGAAAACATGTTGGTAAATTACTGTACATGGCCCGCAGGACGCAGTTCGGGTCTCCGTGTACATACGTGTACCATGCACATATTTAAACGAGCTGCATTTATATGAAAAGGTTCAATTAGATCATACTAGCTTCTGCCCCCAACTTCGTCAACGTGAAATTTCGGCCCCCAACCCACCGCACACCGCGTCGCATCCCATCGCATCGCCCGCCCGCGCTTACTTCGTTACTTCGTTTTCGCTTAGTGTTCTTTCTGACTTTTTGCTGTACTCCTAAGGCTAGTAGCGTGATTTTACATAGCCTATAATCTTCTTCAAGAATTGGGCTATCCAATGCAAAAAGAATTTTTCAAATCTGACTGGTAGTTCCGGAGATTACCCCCTACATACAAACAAACAATCTTTTTTTATTGCATTTTACTCTGATTATACAATACATTTCGAGAGAAAAACTCGACTTGAAAAAACAGAAATTCACGAAACATATCTAACTAATAAGTAGATACCTAAGTTATGTTTCATTGAATTTGAATTTACTTGAGACGTCAACTTACTTTAATCTGTAACAGGTTATGTAAGAAATACCTAACCATTATTTGAGTCCAACTTTTCATCTTTCTACTCTACCCAACATATTTTTTCTGACTGTGAAATCTCAGACCCCTAATTTCTAAGCCTAATCGACAGTAAGTTGACATCGCTAATATCAGGACGTTTTTTCTCGCTATAGCTATATTATGTACCTACTATACCCGAGTTCATTTCGATTTCCGCTCGTTATTCTGACATTTTCGATGGCGGAACGTAACCTTTTCATACGACAGGAAATTGAATGTTGACGAAATATTGTGTCCAAACTGTGAACGTGGCATATTTCATTTTTAAAATTCTTTCGTCGAGGCAATAAAATGTATAGCGCCAGTTTATTAATGTATTATTATTTATTCTCCGCGTGAGGCGCAATCGTAACATTATACTATTTGTCAGGCGTTCATAGGCTTATTCTACGAGGCGCTGAGCTCAACAACCTATTTGCATTTCTCATTTTCACCCCTCTTCTTACACTCCCTCGTGTACAATTTTCACTGTACGCCACACGAGTGTGTCTTAGGGTACCGTGAAAAATGGAAACCCTATTAGTAATACAACGTTGCCTCTCCGGCCATCCCTAACTCAAATGTTTTAAATTGGAACAGAAAGCTTGATACTTTCAAGGGATAATGCGGCAAAACTTTTTAAGCTGCAGAAGAAAATAAAAATGTCCTATTATTTAATTTTGGCGGAACCCAGATGATAAGAACAAGGCAACTACTGCAGATGTTAATGCCTAATTTCAACACATACATACCTTCATATAAGAATGAGTAAGCAAATCCTTGAGCGTATAACCTTATTGCGTAGGTAATTAAATTACAAAACGGGAGTAGAAAATTAATTAAGCGTGACTCTTCAAAAGAAGGCAAGTTAGTGTTATTCTAGGAAGTTTTGAAATGGATTTATTTAAAACGCAATTATATTCAGTTTGGTTATTTTTTTCATAAAACTACCTACTAACTTCAATAACTTTGATTGCCTGTAAATGGTTTAATTGAAGTTTATAAAAAGCCTTTAATACTCAACTAGGACGGGGCCAACCACCACCTCTTTAAGCAGTATTATTTTGATATTACTTCAGTGCGAGAAAGAAATGGAGCTTTATAGGACATCTAGCTCCATCTCTTTCCCACGCTCAAGTAAGATTAAAATAATACTGCTAAAAGAGGTGGTGGTAGGGCCCCAGATCTTGTTTATAAACGCAATACTTATCGTTAACTTAATCATAATATGGTCAATGTACCTACCTGCAGGGCTATTAATTCGGTATTCAATTAAGATCTTGTTTATAAACTCAATACTTATCGTTAACTTAATCATAATATGGTCAATGTACCTGCAGGGCTATTAATTTGGTATTCAATTAAATAGGATAATTAAATTCAATGAAGTGATCGTAATGTGTAACAAAAAAAAACACACCAAGTTTTTGTTTAACAGTACCTAGAAGAAAATACCAAAACATGAAAAGAAATGTGAAACAACGTTTACAAAATGTTCAAGGAATACCTTAGGGACGTTAACGTTAATAATGGAATAATGTAGGGGTAGTCTGTTGAATACGTGTTGTCTAATCTCAACCCGATACACAATATCGAACATCGCCGGACGAAGAAAAGCAATAAAACGCCTATTTATTTGAAAGCCAACAAGGCTCACAGTAATGAAATTCCTCGCGAAATATTAACGCATTTTTTTTCCAACAAAGTGGTGATGTATTATCAGGATGAGACCCAGTCTGGGCACTCTAAGTTGTACTATCCAAACCTTTTATATCGGAAACTTTCTTATATCAAGCCCACGCACTAACATTTTTGTACCAACTATGTAACTTTATTACAATAATTTCAGTTGAAAAATTGCTCTGAATACCCGAGTTTGTTCTGGGCGGGAAAGTAGATGAAACGTTTTATAAATGTAAGCGATTTATTCATCGGAATCCCTACAAATTACATGGGCTGTAACTGGCATCGAAACAATCACAGCCGATGATCCGGGGCGTGTTATGTAAATCTGGGCTTTGCGTTTAACAATAGACAGCGGCACATCTGACGGCTCAATACACGCTGACATTGCTAGTTACGCTCTCGTATTATTATTATCCACTGCCCCAGAAGGAGGGTAATGTTTCTCGTGTAAAGTATGTATAGGTATGTATTTATGTCTATTTCTTTGGCACGCTGCTGTGTAGACTAAATGGCTGGATAGATTTTCACATAATAATATGAGGTGTTGTTAGATTCGTATCAATTGTGGGAGTGACATAGGCTATATAATATTTCCATCTTTAAATCCAAAAATTAAGGGAGGCTTTATTAAAAATAAATTACAACAATATTGGTATCAAATAAAAGCTAGTAGTGAGTCAATTCCAAATATATAATAGCTTCAGAATATATTTTAGGAACAAACACTTTGACGGTCATAGGGATTAGAGGAAATATTATAATAAAATGAACCCTGGATATTTTATTCCATTTATTAGTCCTGTAAGCGATTTTCCTTCGGATAGGCACTATAAATTTGCGATTACTTAAAGCTCGGGAGCCATAAAGTTAGGGCTCTTCCCGAATAATCTCATCCGTTGGAGGTAAAAAAAAGCCGGGGATTTGGTCGGGTAGACGTTTATTGTCTGCGGATATTTGTACGCACGTGTAGTGTGGTATAAGTTGGTACATGGTGCGAGTCAACAATAGGGTGTGTTGGAGTGTCGTCAACGACGGAGCCGCGGGGCGCGCAACGAGAGCCTGTCACTCTGCCACAAATCACGAGACTACATTTACATACAGCGCTGTTCACCGTGTCTCGAGGGGACGCTCGTGCTCCTAAGAATACTACAAATGTACATCCTTCAACACCAACTTTATCCAATGTACAGGTGGTTTCAAAAATACTGTTGAGTTATTAGGTGCATATTTATAGGGGTGCAGTCTCTAGGTAATTGGAGACGTCGAAGATTAGACATGCAAGTCCTAGAGGATTAGCTAAAGCGAAAAGTAAAAATATCTTTTTATCTATCAAAAATAGCTAGTTTATTCTTAATAAACAAGGAGTAAAATAGCTTTCTAATCCCTAGGGACTAAAAGTGATTTGATTTTGGAATGTGGATATTGTTACTTAGTAAAACTTCCAGTGATCAAAGAGATCATACACGAACATAGCATATATGAACAAGCACCGGCCGGCAAGGGAGAAAGTGAGTGAAAATCCAAGATGGCGGCAGTTTTTTTTTTATTGTTTCAAATCATACGTGGGAAGAAAAGACGTTCCTGATGGGAGTCAGACTTCACTCATTTTTTTTTCTCATAGTCGGTGGTAAACAGTAGAGTGTTCCCCTCGGGAGCAACATTATTTTAAGCAAGATTGATGTACTTTAGAATCATCCTTCGCTCCGCTCTGGATTCAAGGAAACACTTTTGCCTTAAAATATTTCTTTGCTCCCTAGGCAAACAATCTACTATTTAATATTAATGTGATGCGTGATCTTGTTTTTTGTCGCAAATTGAATCATTTTTTGGAATAATTTTGGACAATTTTAGCCTTAATTCTGACTCGGCATCAAGTCGATTTTTGTACTTCGTTTTTATCATACTTAGGTGTGAAAACCCTCTCTCACATAAGTGTGTTCTAGAAAAGGGTAAAAGGAAATTCACCACTTTGCGTAAGAGTTCGGGTTATTCTTCCTGTCTAGCTGCCCAAAAATCAATCAAAAACATCGTTTTTAAATCAGCTCGAAGAGTTTCATCAATCGTAAATCTTGTCGCACACCCCCTACCGTCAAATGGCGTACCCCTAGGGGCTCGCGTACCCCACTTTGAGAAACCCTGTTGTAGAGGATATGACTTCACGTTCCTATTGACTTATGATTACAATAGAATACACAGTCACATGAGCGAAGCCGAGGGCACAGCTAGACGGCTCTAATTCAGCGGACACAAGCATTCCTGATGCCGAAAAACCTAATTTATAACTGAAAAAACAACATTACACAGACGTTCACAACCACGCTTGTTACATCAATTTCTGCATGCAAGCATTGCAAGCCCCAAGAGTCCACAATTTACACTACCGAAGGTCGAATGATGCACTTTCGCGTCAGCCCGGATTGTCCTGATGTATTCATGAGCATTGGCGCGATCATTTCACCAACGCCACACGAACTAAACCTTAAACTGACATGCTAGAGTTGAAATTCATTTACTAACTTTAGTCTCGGAACAGTTGTCCGGGCAAGTTTAGATGTTGATACTGCTCTGGTTGTCATTAATAGTTTGAATGTTCACAGTACTGAAACAGTTGTACTCGCATCTGGAATAAAAAAGATGACAATGTATTGTGCAGCACTTTGTCAAGCGTCCTGTTATAATGCGCCTCAAGAGACTCGTGAGTTATTGGTCTGAACCGATGTTAGCCACAAACTTTAGCCAGAACTCCCACGTTTTACGACGGTCGAATAAATCGAAATAACGTATAAGATTTCAAGATAACGCTTAGTGAATCCTTTCGCCTTAAGTTTTAGCCAATCGGCTGTAAGCTCCTGAACGTGATCTGCAACCAACCCCAGCATAATGTTTAGTAAGCCAGATTAATACACTTTAATGTCTCGAGCAACAAGTTACGAATTAAACGTGTACATTTCAGGTGTGTTTAAACCATTTGGAAGCCTAATAAAATGTCATAACGGCCCTTATCGTAGATAATTACTCAATAATGACTTTCTAAAACATTTGACATGAAACAAAAAAGCTTGGGACTAACTACAAACATTAGACCCTCATCACAGTACAAGTGCCATTTTATTTGGCATCCTTTGTAAATAAACGATCGTTTTGTCGACTAACGAACTAGTGTAAGCAGGGAAAAATCGTCTCCGAAGCTTAGGCGGCGTGTTTACGTAAACAGGTGTAAAATAGATCGTTATGCGGCCAAATTACCATAATGTTTGTTGTCGAAATATTCGCTCGCCGAAACGGAATACGTAATGAGCGGGCCGAGTCAGCCCGGCAGATTTTACACGTTTATACGGCTTGATGTTCGTTAAAGGTACACCAGTAATTTTATGCAGTCATAAATTTAATTCATACTTTGTTTTCGGAGTTAGCCTTGCGTACGAAATAAAAAATGTTTACGTATCACTCGTAAAGCGTTTTGCCCTGTGCTCCAAGATGCTCGGTCATTTTTCTCCCGAATTGTCGACGATTTAGAGCCCTTGGAGACACTGCGAAGTTTCCATTTCTGCGACGAGGAGTTGCAGATTGAAATTCGGCAAGAAGTTAATACAGTTACTTAAACCATTAACCTAGAAACAACGAGATAGAATGTTATGTTAACGAGCATAATATTTATAAACGGTGTACTTTTCATTTAATTAAATGAAACTTCTTTTTCGTTATTCTAACTCCTAACTAATATTATATGAATATAATATAATAATAAATGACATGATTACTTTGTAAAGTATATATGTACTCGTATTGTTTTAATTATTGTGAATGTGAGGACTATGTGGGTTTTTTTTTCTGTCATTATTATTTTCTTTCTCGGTTAGTTTTAATGATGGTCCGGCCGCAGTTTGAGTAGTTTATGTGGCCTACCCAAATGTCATTTCTTTGGTATTGTTCGTCGAGTTGAGCTCCTTAAGTTCTGAGTTGAGCTCCACGATTACTGACAAATGCTTGCACTGACAGGACAGGTCCACTCAAAAGTAACATTGTTTGTGTTATGTTATGTTATTAATATATAAGTAGTAGCTTTAATTTTAATTTAGAATGTAAGTAAAGACCACGCTACCGCATTAGGATTATTGCCTGTAATGATAGTTGTGTGTGTGATAAATAAATAAATAAATAAATAAATCTGTGTGGTTCTTTTCTCAAAAGACCATTTCAGACTAATCTACATGGTCCTCATATGGCCTGACCAAGATTATGTCTGGACTTTAAAAGAGACAGTGACCTCTGAGTTTGTTTCGGCCTTTCTTCTCAGAGTAGTCAAATAGGAAACGCCGAACTCATATAGCAATTTTTTTTTTAAGTTTATTTGTAGAAGTGATTCCAATATCCTATTTACAGAATAAACAATTTCATTTCATTTAATTTCATTATAAATGCAGAAGTGAGTTTGTTTGTTTGTTTGTTACGCTTCCACGCCAAAGACGGCTTAACGGATTTGGATGAGGGTAGGCTATGACCTGGAAAGGAACATATTCTACTTTCATCCTGGATCGCAGACGAAGTCGCGGGCAACAGCTATTTAGTAAAACAATAAAGTAAGTAATTGTAGGTACCTACACCAATACAAGATTTTGAATTCAATTAATGAAGTCACTTTATGTCAAAAACATAAACAACCCCGGAACAGGTAAACATAAATCAATTACATAAAAGCAAACAGATTAAATCCTGAACAAATTAATTGGAAAATAAGCCTAAGGTAAGCTTATGTGATGTAACGACTGAACTAGCTAGTGTTTGTAGGTACTACAAACAACTGCGCAATTTTTGTTTTGCGCTTAGGAGGCCGAGATAAACGTCAAGTTAATCCTAAGAGCGAGTCATAATGAAGACAAACAGCAGTATCCTTGCAAGAAGACGTGTATCTCTCTGGCATGACTCCAGCATGAAGCACGCCCCCATCGGCTCGGGCCGTGCTAATATTTGCCCTCCATTAACAACCAACGCAAATTTATTGTTAATTTACAAACGTATAAAGCATTATCTTGGCACAGTATTTGAATTTAAACAAGCGTTATATATCTTAGTTATTTTTCGATTTGTGCATAACATAATTTGAGAACCGAACCAGAGCGCAACGCACGAGACCTAGTCTGAAACTGCTGGCCGTTTCTTATACGAGTATTTAGAATAAAATGTCCGACCCGCACCGTGGGCTGTGATAACAAATTTTACGTCTTTTCATCCGCTTAGGGACCAATAAAGAACCCGTTCTTAAACGCTTATGTCAGGAGAGGTATGTAGTACTTACTACTAGCGCGTACAATGTTATAGTTGGTCCGAGTACGGTTAAATGGACTGGAATAAATTCGAATACTTGTAAAAGATTGTATTCTGACTGGGGATGTATGTAGTGTTCGATCGCAAGCTTGGAAATAAAATGAGCAATAGTTTTCCTTAATTCTCGTAGGTTAGCAATCTAATCTTTTCCCTTGGGTGTCTTAAGAAATCTTATATGATATTCACCTGAGCTCTAATAACATCATGTTACGAAATCTTGATTTCCCCGGGGCGGTGGAGGTCAGCCGCCAGTCGCTCTGCATACAGCCAGCAGCTAACCTTGGCATGATTGCACCTGGCTGCAACTGAAAATTCAAGTTTAGCGTAACAAAATGAAAGCCCATTCGGGAGTACCGGATTTGATTAGTACCTATTGCAGGCTGATTTGTTCAGTGCCCTGAATGTTTCTGTTCATAACTTTCACGTAAGACTTGAGTAGAATACCCATGTGATGATGATGTATGATGACAATTATTTATTTTACCTCGATGGTCCTAGTTTATCAATTATATGTAACTTCTAGTTACAGCTATATGTAAGCGGGCACACCCTTTATGCCTGGAGGCTTTATTTTCTTTTTTTAGATATTGTTTACGTTTAGTTATTTTTATTTCTGCTTGAGTATAGTTCTCGATGCTTTAGGTTGGTATATTGGCGTGTGCTAGCTGTCAAATGGCTATTAATTATAGCTATTTAATTTATAATTTAAATTACGTTTTGCGTATTGTAAATTGTCTTGGATACTATTGTACAGAATCTTTTTTTTTCTAACTGAACAGACAGCTGCGCTGCTGGGGAGTTTGTTGCGCCACTTCTTCTTCCCAGAAAAAGCACTAGGAAGTGGTGAATGGTGGGCGTTTTTGGGGACTGTCTTATGTAATTTTGACGGTCGAAAAGTGCTGATTCTCAGCCTAGTTTGAATAAATGACTTTTGAATTTTAATTTATGTATACTTATTGAATTATAACTCGTAGATACACTTTCCTCATAGAGACACTTTTGAAAAAATTCCGCTTCTGTTCCTTATAGATTCACTTTCGTTTAGTACAGCAAAACAGAAAAAGTTAATTTAATTTTAATTTACATAAGAAGGCCTCATTTGTTTTCATTCTCAGCCAGTTCAACATAAATAGCAACTTTATGCTCCTAATAATTATTTATTTCGTTGAAACCTTAAAAATATAATTTCTCCATCTTAAAATAACAATAGTTGCTAGCCGTATTCCTGCATCAAAGTCCAGAAAAAAAAGTACTTAGTTAATATCACGTTGATAAAGCCATACTCGAACTTCCAAGTACCTCGAGCCTCCCTTACTATGTGTCTATTATCTAACGGCTTATGACTGAAAGGATAAGCCGGCTCCACATTCCATGCGTACCTCTTCAGGTAAGTTGTAGTAGGAGCTCGTTCTAACAATAGGTCAACTGAGCAGGATCTGACTCGAGAACTCTTGTGAGATGACACTTACGTAGTTTGTTAGCACGTCTTTGCTTGTTCAGAAAAATATATAACAGATATAAATAACAACCAGATTTTTGACTTCAGAAATTATGTTCAAATCGTTGATAAGGAAATCGGCGCTCTAGTCCCATAAGGCTGTGCTTACACCAGCCGGTCTATTCTGTAACCATCTCACGGTGAAAACTTAGGTGAAGTGAGCTTGAAATGAGCTGTCATTCCACCTACTGCTATGGACTGACAGCTCATTCCGAGCTTTCTTCACCTAGTTTTCACGGTGAGATGGTTACAGAATAGCACTGCAGATCTGTAGACGTATAATTGGCTGCCGATTCTGAGCTGACTCCCTGTGAGCCCAGTATGAACTTGAAATCATAAAAGTGTATTTTTATTTCGATGTGAACGAATAGTTGAATATAAATAAAAATTACTGAAAAAACATTTGGTGTGAACGCGGCGTATTTTGGTCAATCAATCATAACAACTTTTGTTAATAAGTAGACCTCACTTTATTAATTTTATGATTCAACAGAAACAAAGTTACAGGAAACCTCTAGTAATCTCATATTCGTCCTTTAGTTAAAGTTATAACACTGTACAGGTCTCATTCAACATTTAATTTAAGTTCATCGAGAACAGTAATTAAACCTTTCTCGTGCGATATTTGCGGAACTTCCTCAGATATTGTTGATAGTATAAGCTCTGAGGATCAACTGTTAACACCAGTTACTGGCCAAAATAGATTGCTTCGACCCAATGAGGAGGAAAATGAGATCAACAAGTGAGAAAGTCGTAATTACTTTTGTAGTAACGAGTTTCTTGACAATCAATTGATGCACTTTATTCATTAAGAAATGGCTTCGAATTGTTTTTAAAGCGTGGGACGAAATGTTTAGGTATTTTTGTTTCCTGAATTTCTGATTGGCTGTCATTCATTTCATTAATTTACAATTGACAAAATACTACTTTTATTACGAGCATATTTAGCCCATATTGAGTTATACAGAAACAAATGTAAAAATGTGTTTGTTTGTTTATTTGTAAGTTTGTATGGAGGGGGTAATCTCCGGAACTCCCAGACGGATTTTAAAAAATATTTTTGCATTTGATAGCCCAATTCTTGAGGAAGTCGCGGGCTGGTGCTAGTGTGCAATAAAAATGAATAGCTAGTACAGCTACCAAAAAATGTAACCGAAATGTAAAATAATATGGCTTGCGCATTCCTGTGAAAAATGTGACGGTTTTTTCGGAAGGTTTTAGGGTTCCGTACCCGAAGGATGCCAAACGGAACCCTATTACTAAACCTCCGCTATCCGTCTGTTTTTATGTCTGTCAACGACCTGTATCTCATGAACCGTAATAGGTAAAAAAATAAAAATTACAGATTATGCATTTCTATTGCTGCTATATCAACAAGTAATAAAAATCAAATATAAATAAAAATTAAAGGGGTTCTCCATACAATAACTGATAGATTTTGAAAAAAAAATTGTAAGCCTTACGTTTGGGATGTAATTGACTAGAACTCGTCGAATAGAGAACAAATATTATTTTATTTTTTTATCTTCAAAGGTGACAGGTGAGGTGGGGCCGTAAAATTTGACAGTTAAAGACCATTTTTGTACGAGCTCTATCTCAACAACTGAACAAATTAGGAAACTTCTGTATATCATGTACCATATACTATAATAATCAACAAATACTAAAAACGCCGATTCATTAGACATTTATTTAAACATGGGTGATTTTCTGCAACTGAAAAAATAACTTTGTAATTCATAGTATCATTATGAAATACGATTTTCAATAAGATGAATAATAATAATATTCTTCGTTTAGTATTTTCATTTATTAGCTAAATAATTTACGGAACCCTTCGTGTGCGTGTCCGACTCGCACTTGGCTGGTTTTATTATTTTTAAGTTGTTGTGTAATTTTCATTCGAATTCCGGTTTGGATGGTATTTTAATTCCTAGGTATCTATTCGATGCCTGAATTCCTTGAAACAAGTAGTAGTTGAAATTGACTAACTTTTCAAGAGACAGATGGGAAATAAAAAGCCAAGTCTAAAAAGTTGTGAAGCGTACAACGCCGCGGTATCATCTAGATTTTTCAATTACTTTTCCTGACTCCGTAAAAGAAAATTGGTTAGTATAATAAAACAAGGAAGTAGAGGAGAGCAATTTTAAAGATTCTTTAACAAAATATAAACGTTAAACTTCCTTTTTCAACTCTGAATGGCCAGCTGTAGGCTACATTCTTTTCAGGCTCTTACGAGGAAAATAGATTAGACCCCAATAAGCTTACTGAAATACTTAAGTAATTAAGTCCTTAGCTTTTAGTCTATTGTAAATTCACGGTTTCGAGAACCTTTAATCCGTCTCCTATTTAAATTAGTTGTTTCAAGTTTACAAATGAAACCATTTTGTTTATCTTTTTTTGTCGGAACACGCACAACGAAGCGTAGTTAGGTTGAATTTATCAAAAAAACAAAATTAACGTTGTACTTGAAAAACATTTTCTCCCATACATAGATATAGGTACGTCACGGTCAACTCTCCAACTGCAAATGTATGTTTGTAATCGCAAAAAATATTTTTTTTTGGTTATAAGTCCGCCCCGCGCACCGCGTGCGCGGCCCACACATACATGACTCTACATTCGCAGAAAAACCCAATAAGTACCACACGAGCGACGCACACACAACTCAAGTCGCCCGACACACACTAAAACGCTCCGCACCCCGCAGCGCCACTGGCTAGACCTGGTTCACGCCAAACAAAACCGACGCCCTCGTTGCTAGACCGGCCTTTGTTGGGCTTTCCCTAGGGAACTAGGGATCTCGCCCGGCAGGGGCCAGGTCGCACGGGCGCTGAGAAGCACTTCGGGCGCTCCCACAGATACACCCCAGAAACACACCCCAACGCGCTTAGAGGAGGAAACCTCTCAGCGAACAGGTGTGCATGAAAGTACTCCCACCCCCTCCTAGGAGGGGGAGGGAAACCCAAAGACGGGCCCACGATTTCGTGGGCCGAGAGAAAAATGCCTCGGGCAAGGGGCCATAAAAGCCCCAAAAACGATTCCTCGCGCCCCCTTCGGGAGCGCAGAAACGACCAAGACGACGACAATCTGGCAGTTGCTCGCCAGACACAACACCCGTCTGGTCGGAGGATCCTCCCTTTTCTATGGTGGATGAGTGAACTGTACACCCTGTTCCTCATACTCCTAAAAATCTAAGTAAAATAAGATTAACGATTATCGGACATTTTCCTATACTTAGGCTGTGAGATATTGCTTCTTGCCAAATTTCATGATTCTAGGTCAACGGGAAGTACGGGTTTTGGTTTATTTGCGAGTAACAAAATATGTCGCATAAACGGCCGTATTTTTTATTGCTTCAAGTAGACCTACGTTTTTTATATTAATTTCAACTTGATACCTCCATGCGATCCTGAGAAAAAGGGGTCTTGACAGACTGACAGACAGACGGACTACGAAGCGATCCCTAAAGGGTTCCGTTTTTTTCTTTTTGAGTTACGGAACCCTAAAAAGAAATCAATCGGAAAGCTGAAATACGTGCATGCATTCAAATTTAACATGTTAGAATTGAAAACTGAACTAAACTTTCTAAAACAAAATAGTGTGTAAGAGTTTTTCAATGGATGGTTACAGAATACTAGGATATGGTACATGGAACATTTCCGACAGGATGTCGGCGATATAGCAAAGTGGATGAAAAAGATAAGGGAAGCTGTACCACCAATGGGATTGCTTACACAAGAACGTGTTTACAACAACCAGCTTATGTTCCTGATACGGCATTTTTATGTATCTGTTTAATTCCACACAATAGTATAGTGTATGTTGTCGAGAGATTAATACCCGGTTTCTGGAACCCACCTACTGGAGGTCTAAGTCCAGCAGTAGGTGGGCCTACTGCTGGACTTAGGCCTCCCCCAAGCACCGCCACTTCGACCAATTCTGTTCCGATTGGCTGTTGATAATTTAGTAAACCAATAGCAGTAGTTGACACGCGCTTGACGAAATATTAGCTAATTTTAATTTCAGAAACCTGTCGTATAATATACAGGAGAAATTCCTAGTGTGGGGCAACGTTTAAAAAAAAACAGAATGTCTACCAGTTTCCTTGTGTGAGTTTCTGGAAGTTAACTAAGAATGCTGGTTTTTCTTCATGATGTTATCAGGGTAAGGTTTCCCTACCCTATCTATCCATAATCTTTTAAGTGCTTCACACAGAAAACTTAGGGGTGGTCACCCCATCTATGAAGCTTAGAATAGATTGTTAGCTAAGGCTCACACTTAACTAGATGTCTATACGTTTATAGGATATACCATATCTCAAGATTATAATTCAATTCACGCTTCGATAATATATTAGTTTACTGCTGATATATATGCCAAACTTAACCATTACTTAAATGTTAGTCCCATATAAATATGTCAAACAAAACTATCGAACTTCCCAAAAAAAGTTACAGAATACACAAAACAAGTTTCGACATAAGAAGTATGTATCAACTGAGAGGTGTCAATATTGTTCGAACATACCCGACGTTCGAAAAGTAAAATCCCTTTAGAAAAAAATGTGTAAAGGTATTGGTCAGTTTTCCTTAGTGGAAATACCTGTGTCACGATAACTGGCGTCATAAATCTACCCGACTTCCCCGGCTTCCGAGGAGATTTCTCGTTGGGACGACTTCTCTTAGAAAGTTTTAGTACGTGTGCTCAAGACAGCCGTCCAACATTTTCAAGTACTCCTAAGTATTTTTGCCAAATTATGGGCGAGACCTTTTTACCTCTGGGTACGGCTTGATGTGGACTGATGTGGCTGTTAAGTGAGTTATGTGAGGTACCTACCTGAGTTAAATACAGTATGTAGTTATATTTATGTGATTGACAAAAAAAAATAGCAAAACTAACCCGCGTTTCATGTTTTTGTTTAAATTAAATAAATAACAATATAGGAACAGGAAATAAGGAATAATTCCAGGAATTTAGGTATAGGAACTAACTTTAAGCAAACAATTGCTTGTATTAGGTACTTCCGCTCTTGCGGTTTATATTAACAATACATAAGTGAGAAATTTAACAATAAATTCAGTAAAATCAAATTCAGATTCTAAATCAGTACCAAATACCAAAATTTAAGTCCAAATCAAAAGCAGAATCAAAATTACAATAAAATCAAAAGCAGAAACAAACTTACAAATTAAAATTTAATTTAAAATAAGAATCAAAATTAAAATAAAATTACAATAAAATTCAAATTAAAATTACAGTCAAAATTTAACTGAAAAACAAATTGACAAAACAAAATAACCAAAAAATTGTGTTTATGTGAGTGTGTGTGTGTGTGTTTGTGGCAATGTTTCTCTCGAATTATGTGATCGTATGTAGGATTGACTCGATTTCTTCCTAACTTTTGTTTGCCAGCCATTGATTGAGTGTTTTTTGCAGTCGATCAAAAGATTTTGTTACAAAATAAATCACAGTTTTGTATTATTAGATTTTGGATTTCTTCAAAGCATTTTGGTAACGCCCTAAGCCAATGAACGAATGAAATAAAATCACTCTTCAGAAACGTTTCCTTTTGTAACCTTTGTCTATCAAAGCAAAAAATAATATTTGTAGATTCTTTGATTGAAACCGAACACAATGAACATAATTATTACATGAAATTCGCAAAAAGTTGATGAAAAAACATCTTTACTCAGAGCCTTTGTTTCCGTAATTCAGCGATTCATTATAAAGCCTTAGTAATCTGGGGAATGGCCGGCCATTGTTTTGCGCCGTTCCATATTTTTCTTCGACGTACCTACTTTGTACACGCCCCAATATTATGCAAATACTAGGGTATACTCTTTAATTGCACCCGCGCCGCCATACCCGCGAATACGCCAGTAAAAATAAAATCTTATTACATTAAAAAGTTTCCTTGGTGTTTCCACATTTACCGTGCTAAAAGCCTTTTTGTTTGAGCAAGAAATAAAATATGCGAAAACAATTTGCATCCGTCTTCGCTGAAAATTTTGAGCTTCAAAATGTAGTCAGAAAACAACAAAATACTTAAAGTTAGTTTCATATGAAATAAATGTTACTATAATAATAATAGTGGTGCAGAGAAAACTAAACAATTGAACTAAATTTCCTAAACCGCCATCAAACTTATTTGATAAATCATAATAAATTGCCTGGTAGTTTCTTGCTACTCTGGGATTTAGCCTTTTTACCAGGATAATAGCTTCATTCCTCACTAAAGCGTCAGCTAAAAATACGTGACGTCAGTTGGTCTGCTAAATTATGAATGTGATGTGCCTCGTCCGGAGAGTTTATATTTTCGTAATAGAAAACTGAAACTGGACGCTGTCACCTGTTATATTGAACGTCACATAAGGCCGAAAATATTAATAAGCACTCAGGCACGTCACCCCTCCTCCCGTGAGAAGGTAAAAATAAGGCACGGTTTAAAAGGCTACAAAATTGTACTGTTTTACATAAGTTCTTGGACGTTTTCAAAGGATAACGGAACATTTAACGCCGTGCCGCTTAAACTTCGATAGCATTCAGTATTCAGCGAAGAAAATTATTTCGGCACCATTACCTCTCACAGCTGCCACACACCACTTTTATGTGTTTGCATCACGAACGAACACGAAATGTAGGCACTGTGTTACAGGCTCGCATGAGCCAGCTCTTTTCATAGTGTTGCGTTTTGTAATACTCTGAAAGCACACCTTTTAGTGCCCCTGTATATTTTATTGAACTATCGTAATCACGCTTCGTTGCCAGGATTTTTCCATCAAATATTAAAGTACCTATATGTTACGTTCATAATTTACGAATGGAATAAATAAAAACTGGGCTCTGATATTTTTTTATATCAAAAAGTCGGGAGGTTTTGTTGTCTGAATAAAATAGTTGTTCAAATAACAATGCTTGAGGCAAACACGGCCACAGAAACAACTCGAAAAGTTTTATCTATTACCTACATATTTTCAAATATGTACACTTCACTACAATTCTGAATTTAGTATACATTTATGAATATACTTAATAGAACCTGACCTCATTTAAGGTAAATATTGTGGATTGTTATACTGTGTACTCCTTCAGGGAATTTTCTATGAAGATTATATTAATAGTACACTATAATATTAGTGTGTAATGATCAATGCACATGTTTTTCAGCACACTTGTGGTAAGAACTTATGCTACATTTATAGTTCAACTCATCTGTGCGCGCGGCGGCGGTGTCATGTGTGCGTGCGCTTGTAATTATACAGCTTTAGTTTGTGTTGCGCTCGGACGACGACTGCCGCGTCACTGCCACACAAACTAAAGCTGTATAATTACAGCGCACGCACACATGGCGCCGCGCGCACAGATGAGTTGAACCATCTATACAATAACGTAATTATAGAAATGATACATTTAGATTTATAAAGTTCAACTGTCCTTTGTTGTCAGGTACTGTACTGACTATCCGGAGCTGCTTTTAAAACCTTTTCAACGTCGGTTGGTGACAATACTTTACATTTCGTATTTTTGATAATAATTAACCACATAACGAAAACGTTAACAAATAAGGAAAATGCCGCGCTGGCTCTGTTAACTCCGCGCGCCGCGCTAGCGATGCAACGCATGTTTAAAGGCACTGGGACAACCGCTAAATAAAAAAATATAATGAACACAAAATAATGTTTTGAATACGCAAATTAAGGTGAAAAATAAATAATTTGATGATGTTAATTTATCATATTTTCTTTATTTACACAGTAGGTACAAAGAGGCATGCTGTTTCTTAGATAAGAGAGATCTCCGACTGTTAAATAGTTATCAGTAGCACACATTACCGCACTAGTTCTGTAATATAAGGTAAAAAGAACACGTGTGTCACTGCATTATGAACCTAAACGCGGTTCAATAAGAGCCACTTTACGAGTTAGTGTGTACAAAAATAAATTATCTGTTTACCTTATAACATACTTTACACGTACGAGTATACGTACTACACTGAACACATATGAACTCCTTAGCATTTTCTTTATCACGGTGAGTGTGGGGTAAGTATGGGGGATCCCTCACGAAGTTTATTAGAGCGGCTTGAAGCCACGTGTTGCGATAACGAGGAAAGTCAATAGCCCATCTCCCACCACCATATCCGCCCATTTCCCGCCGACTTTCGGAACTTCGGTGGGAAAATTGTTGCCATACATTTTAGCAGCAAAAAAGGAACATGTGCAGGGTCTGTCGCGACGATTTGGGTCTACTCAAATCGGGCTAACATTCGAGGACGATCTAACCATATTCATTTATTTGTGCAGTTAGGCCTTATTAATGACTTGAATTTGAATTTTGAATTTGACTAATTTATTAACCAACTACCGCCTCTACTTCGCACGATTTTACGACTTGTCAAAACATCAAGGTTTCTTTATTAGATATATGTAAGTTTAATATTAATGTAATATACATCATAATGCGTTGTGTAGTTCAGAAGAACACCATGGTCATACAGAAAGACACAAAAACGGACTTTTTTATAATTAGAATAGATAACATTATAAATCTTACAAGCTATACCAAGATGAGGTGTACAAAACATAACCACGCTCTTCTAGTTCAACAGCGAGATCCATGTGACAAAGCCAGAGCTTCTCCTTACGGAACTAATCGAGCGCACATTTCCTTATAGAGCACTGTAATTCCTTCCTCCACACATGCCAAGACTCGCGAACGCGGTCAGACATCCGAAACTGAAATCAGGTTATTCCAGTGTTATGTAATCTGTGTTTAACAGTGGATATTCCTCATCCATTTAAAATAGTCTAAGCCAGAAACAGCACGCCTTTGTTCGGACTGACGTAATGTGATTCGCCTCATATTCTGCTGTCACTTAAACGAAATCATTGTCGTAATGAGAAACTAAGGCACATAATAAAATACCGATTTTAATGGTAATAAAGTGAAATAAATTCCACCTTCGTTGTTAGTAGCCGCGATGCAGGAGCCGGTCGATATGGCTTCGACCAATTTAGTGCAATCTCCAGTCGGTCTAATAGCGGAATATTTGTTCATATGTAATGAACCCTAGTCTAGTGGTGCTAATTTACAGACCAACAATAGAATTTGAGAGAATTGTGTGCAACTGTTTTAATGAACGTGTATTCCGGTTTGAGAGAGGAATAGAATTAATTACGTTTAAAATACACGATGTGATAATGTTTCCTGATGATAAACTCTTTCGTATACTGAAATACAGAAGGGCAAGGCGTGACTGGCCAATGGCCCAGGAGGGGGGGGGGGGGGGGGCAAGTTGATATATAGAATTCAAAATTCAAAAGTCATTTATTTAAACTAGGCTGAGAATCAGCACTTTTCGAACGTCAAAATTACATAAGACAGTCCCCCAAAACGCCCACCCTTCACCACTTCCTAGTGCTTTTGCTGGGAAGAAGAAGTGGCGCAACAAACTCCCCAGCAGCACAGCTGTCTGTTTAGTTAGAAGAAAATAATGATTCTATACAATAGTATGCAAGATTTTTACATTACGCAAAACATAATTTAAATTATAAATTAATTGCCATATGACAGCTAGCACACGCCAATATACCAACCAAAAACATCGAGAACTATACTCAAGCAGAAATAAAAATAACTAAACAATAATATAAAAAAGAAAATAAAGCCTCCAGGCATAAAGGGCGTGCCCGCTTACATATAGCTGAGGATGAAAAAGTATGATTCGTAGGTACAGTCAAGAGTAAAGAGCACATGAAGCTTTACACTGTCTTGTAACGCGAGTCTTACCTCTACGGTGCACAATGGGTCCAAAACCGACGCTGGTGGACATTTCATTTTTGACTAATCAGTTTCATCTCGATAGTCCCGATAGGACCTGAGAAAAAAAAAACAATGAATGGATTGGAAACGGAACTTTTGGGTCGCTTTTCCCAAAACTATTCAGAACTGTAGAGCTGAAACCTAATAGGTATTATGACTGGGCCTACCAACAACACATATATACGAATATTACTTCCCCAGACTCCGGATTAGACACCGTTTAGGAGACATGAAACTTTAAAAAACAAAATAAAAGTCATCCAAATAAACTAAATTGGCTTTATAGATATACTCGTATGTAGTTTCTTTACATTAAAATGCCTGGTGTTTGACAAAAAATCTCTAGGGCGAGGCAGCTGTCCCCTTTGCCACCCTTGGTGACGCCCTTTTTTTTGTTTGGGAAGTCATCAAATGACTTCTCCCGCTCTGGGCGGAGTGGGAGGGCGTGTCAGACTCTTACTGACTAAAACCTACCCGTGTTCCTTCGGTTGCCTTTACGTTGCCAGGAGCCACGGTATCCCTTTCAGACTTTCCCGCAACTCCGGCAGGCATCCGTCCCATCGGACCCCTTCACTCGCTGACATCTCTTTGAGGCGCGCGTGGAATACAACGCGCCGTCGACCCAGGCCTGGTCCTTACCGGACGGCGAGCTACCCATTGCTCACCATCCGCAAGCCCACGCCTATGGAGGCCGGGAATCGGCCTGCGACGCCCAGGGCATCTCCTCCTGCGGCGGCTAGGGGCGAGAGGGCGCGAATTTTGCCTCTCCCTCACGCGTTCCGCATCGTCCTTCGCAAGCATTATTGCGTCGCAGAAAGAAGTGACGGCTTCCCATTCCCTCTCGCTCCGTACCATGGTCTGGACCAGGGCCGGACGCGAGAGATCCCCGCCACCGATCGCCTCCACGAGGATACGGCGGTGCTCTTCCCAAGCCAGGTAGACCTCCACCGTGTCCTCCGGGCGATATACGCAGTGATGGCACCGGGGCGTTTCCTCCCGCCTTATCCGAAACAGGAACCTCCCGAAATAAGCGTGTCCGGTGAGGACGGAGGAGGAAGGTGAGGAAGCCGTGGCGCCTCTCTAGCCTTCCCTCAAAGAGGGGACTTATAGCCGCAATAAAAGAAAAAGAAAGAAAGAAAATTAATTAATTTGACTCGGGTCAAGGCACACAATATTCACACAAAAACAAAAAAAAGACAGAAAAATATATAAAAATAACTTAGAATACTGTGTCTCACGGCTGCACGAAATAGGGCCAGTTCAATAGTGGCGTGCCCAGCATTGGGTTGCGACAATCGCACTCGCCATGAGACCCGCCAGAGCTCTGTCCGCTGTGGCGCGATTTCTTGCGGCATCGGAGTTAAGTTTTTGTTGGTATTGGTGATGTTTCGACATCAAGTTTTTCTATTTCTATAGTTTGGTGTTTTATTTCTTGAACACTTTTTTTTGCCACAAAATAGTGTCCAGGATGGTGTTTTCCCACAAAATGTGCAAATCTATTGTGCCACGCTTCTGTATGATTTTGTGTTCTGCAGGGCTAACATGACAAGCGCGAGAAATCTCTCTATCTCGTTTTGTCGAAATTTGTCTACGATTCTGACGTCATTCTAATCCCTAACATGACCGTAAACGACGAGATATCTCGAAAAAGGCACTTTGACACTTCTCTATCTCGCGACGAGAAACCGATGTTGCAAGTTATTAAAAACAAATTATTTTTATGATAGCAACATCGGCTTGAGATTCCGTTTCATTCATTCAAAGGTGTCGATTTTCTTGTCACAAATGCCTCTAAACTAGACTATAAATCACCAAAATTTTGATTATTCTTGTCAACCGACGATTTTCCATTCTGAAATAGACTAAAGTGACACAACTTAACACTTTCCGGGACACTGAACGAGACACAATAAAAGTTTTATTGTTATCACGTTTATAGGCGTTTAGTGTCCCGCAAAGTGTTAACTATATTTTAGTTTGACGGCACTGCGCTATTAAATTTAGTGAAAATGGCAATTTTGCGGTTCAGAATTTTACGTTCTTCACCAAAAATTTTGATTGTCTAAGTATTTAATCGCGATTAAAAAATGAACTAAAATTCACACCAACACCTCGACTGTGCAAAAACAATACTGTCTTTTTTTCTTTTCTCTTGCTTATATCTCGAAAATGGTGTGTCCTATCGCAAAAATAATGAAAATTTCGACCCCCTTTATGAAACCCATAAACCCCTAACACTCAATATTTAGGTAATATTTTTTCATATTTTCCATACAAAAAATGAAAAATTCCATATAAAACACGTCGTTCCGATATAAATAGTAGTTTAAAACTAAGTATTTTCATTATTAATATATTGTAAAATAAAATTAATACTAAAATAAGTACAATTATGAAACTGCCATGTTATTTTGGAGTTTTTTTTTGTACCATAATTTTGTCTACTCTTCTCGTTGTCAAAATCGACGACGAATAAATACGACTAAATGATAAAAAAATCGAAGATTATCTCGTGTTGAATTGTCAAAAATCGAGATAACTAAGGTGCCATGTTAGGGTTTGTCGAGAAAACATCAATTTTGACAGAAGGAGTCGACTATTTTGTATGGAAGAGCTGTCAGAAAACGAGAAAGTGACTGAAATAGACAAAAATTACTCACGCGAGAGCGAGTAATTGTCGCGGTTGTCATGTTAGGCCTGCTAGGTATATTTTCTTTTGTTATGTGTACTCCAGACTTTAGGTGGAAATTGAGGTGGTGAACTTGTAGTGCCCCAGACATAATTTTGATTAAAACATGTTGCTATAGTTTCTGTAACAATTAAATAATATTGGTGATTTTAAAAGTAAAAACTGGTCTCAATTCAATACTTTTAAAATAGCATAACGTTTATTTACAGCGACGATTTTTGGTAAAATTCTATTTTTAACCCTAAATAAGAATTAAAGTATTGCCTTAAAAATTCTACAAAACTTGTTGACAGAAACGAATCGCTGCAAAACCGACCCCACGTAATCTTATCTGCCCTACCCCTAGAGTGTAATATAAAATCGCGTAGGTGCGGAGGGGCGAGGCGGAACGCGAGCTGAGGAGCAGGTGGTTTTAACTTTAGCTTCGGCTTGCTGGCCGGCTTACGCCGGCCAGCCTCAGCTGCGCCGGTGAGCATTAAACACATCTGCGACGATAAGCTCGCGTGGGACCGCCGGAGCCGTGACAGAAACCATGCCTGCTGCATAGTGCATGCTTGCTTGCATGCCGCATGCTTGCTGGCATGAACGGTGTATGTAAAAATAAAAAATTCTTCTACCTAAAATGTAAAGTGCCATTAGAGCATTATTGTATAAAAATTGTATTAGTGTCTAACATTTTAGAAGTCATAATTATGCTTCTTTGTTATGCCTATAAAAAGTATTTTTTAATATCATTATGCGTAAATGAATGTATGCTTCAGAACGCTATGGTTAATCATTATTATGATTAGATAAATTATGCTTAAAAAAAATATGCGTAAGCTGTTATGCGTAAATAATATTTTGCGAAAATATAATTAGGAGAAACAAAAGTATGCCAAGTTATATTACGCCTTACAATTGTATGCAAATGGATAGGGAACCCTCCAGATCCCATGGTGGCAATCCGACATGGAGGCTCGCCGCCTCACCGGAGACCGTGTGGTATCTCCGGACCAGCCGAGTGGTCATGACCCTCTGGAACGCGTTCAACCAGCGGGCTGACCGCCGCCTCAACGAACGCGCCCACACCCGTGCTCCGTAAAGGGCCATGGACCGCACGAACCCCGCATATAGCCTCCGGTAGGAGGCGTTTGGGCCTCCTAGATTTGGGCAGGAGCCGCCGCTTCAAGGCAGCCCCGGACCGCTCCAGTCTGGAGCCCAACGTCGGAATTGCTCCACGAAGTTCCGCCGGCTGTCGAGGACGAGTCCTAGGTACTTCATCGTCGACTCGACGCCAATGTGAACCCCTCCTACCGTTATTTGGGAACCCGACGGTTGCGCTTTTTGAGGATAATGAAAGCACATGGCCTCGGACTTGTGCAGGGCCACCTCGAGTCCCAACTGTTGGATTCTGGCCACGATTGTCGCAACCACGTGTGTCGCTAGTTCAGCCGCCGCCTGGTGCGACCTCCCCTGCGCCAGGACCAAAGTGTCGTCAGCGTAACAAACGACGCTGACACCGCTAGTGAGGTCGGCGCGCAGCACCCAGTCGTATCCGACGTCCCACAGATATGGCCCCAGGACAATCCCTGCACGACATCTCTCACCTGTTCCATTCTCCCTGGTGACCGGGGTAGATGACAGCCCTGTCCGTCAAATAGGCCTCGACCACACGACAGAGGAAAGTCGGCATCCGGTGATATCGGAGTGCCTCCCTGATGCAACTCCAGGGCAGGGTATTGAAAGCGTTGGCGATGTCTAGAGACACCGCCAAGACGCCCCACCCCGGGCCACAGCATCCGCCGTCGTGAGGGCTCGCACGCGCATGATGGCGTCTTGGTGACGCCCTTGCAGAAGGATATTTAAAAACCTACAAAAAACAGATAAATTAGAAAAAGCCTACAACGGAAACGTACAGGCATCCTAAAAACGACTTTGGAAGCCATTTTTTGGAATATCTGAAAAACTTTTCTGAAATGGGGAATTAACCGCATAATCATCTATATTGTTACGATTATTGCCGGAAGAATACTTACGTAGGTATAACCATTTATTTCCAATCATGCTAGAAAGTTTCTTATTGGATATAGGAGTGAGTGCTACTCATTAAAAGTGGCTTTACCTACTTAGCTTTCGCTTTTTAGTAAGCTTAAGTTATCATAAACTTTAAATATGAAATATTTAAGCCGATATGCCAGCGCTTGTCGACACCGACAAGCGCTGGTTGTCATCACTGTATAACGGCACCAGCGTTCTATATAAATTCGGTCTAAAACAGTCTAGTTTAAAACAAACTGTTCTATTCATGTTAATTACTTTGTCAAGAAATAAATAAATAATGTTGTAGAATTATAAACATGGAAACTTCTTTTAGTTTTTACAATAATGAAAAAAAGGATTCAATAAAAAAAAACTTCAACATAAAACATATTGCTTTTTTATCTTCGTAGGTCAACATTACTCTGGACGGATAAATTGGTGAACAATTTTGACTGAGAACTATTATAACACTGTACTTTTTATCGTCTGTCATCCCTAAGAGCTGCTGTCACAGTAGCTTCTTATGTAATAGCCAGGTAATGTGACCCTCGACTGGCGACGAGACTAAGCAGCTTTGCTGCCCGGCTAATCTTATCAGCTCAACGTGAGCTTTGAGCTATTTTCGTAACAATACAGTGGATTCTTTTTTATATCTGACGCCGTGCCTACCGTCTATATCTATACCATAGACGTATAGAAAAGGTCGGCCTGACTGTGTCACTCAGAGTCGGCTAGCTCGCTGTACATACAGCCGCTGTACGCACACATTCACACAGTAGTCAGCCATTTACGCGCAATCGTCAACACAGGCGATACGTCTATGCGGCAAGTTTTCTTTTAAGATACAGCATGTTTTGTGTGGTGAAATGGTGTAAAAACCGTAGTGATCGCAAGAAAAAATCCAGGAATCACGTTTCATGGGTAAATGCGTCAAAATTAACAAAAACAAAATTGATTCTAGTCGCCCCTTCCTTCAAGAAAACACACTGTTGGATATTCAACTCTCGCGCTAAGCAGAGCGTCGAAAATCTAATACGCGAAAAAAATTGCCGCGATAAAAATAGACCCGTGCAACCTGTGCTTGAACAGTAGGTTCAGTAAAATTTTAAACAATTAAAATATTTTCAATTAACTGTGTTTTGTTTTGTTTTTTTTTACTATTATATTTTCATAAGGAGATTGGTTCCTACCATTAACCTTTTGAAATGGCAAGGTATAATTTTGCCTACACACGACTTGCATTTGTCTTAATAAAATAAAGCAATAATAAATAAGTAAATTTGGCTTACATGGCAACCCTAAATTCACACACATAAATTAGTCGCCGCCATTACGGGACTCAGTTTTGTCTTAGCGGAAGTTCCGTCCGACCTTTTTTATACGTCTATGATCTATACATATCATAAATAGAAGTCAAAACTGTACATTGAACAATAAAAAATAAAAAATGCTGCGAGGTGTGAGAACAAATCTGATGACAAAAATATAATTTTTAGTTTTTGTCCGTTTCTCTGTTTCTCTAGATGTATATTCCTGATTGGCGCAAAAACGGGAGGACGAATTTGGATGAAATTTGGCACTCAGATAGCTTATAACCTGAATAACACATAGGTTACTTTTAATCCATGAAGCCGCGAGCAAAACCTAGTTTATTAATAAAATTTGTAAAGTATTTTTATCTCACGAAGCGACGCGCGCTTTACTTGCGGTAACCAAGTGTACAAACAAGCTGTGAATGTATGTGTAAGCGCAGGAGCTCTCGGATACATCCGATTCACAGCATTTATAATATCAAAGTTTATATGTTTGTGTGTGTGGATGTTTGTTGCTCAATCACGCAAACACGGCTGAATGGAATTGGATGAAATTTGGCACACAAATAGTTTATAATCTAGACTAACGCATAGGATACTTTTATCCCAGTAGTAAAAAGCAAGTAGGCGAAAGCTAATAAATAATAAGTATGACGGCGCCAGCGATGGCTGAGCGATAGCGTCGTCATCATCTTGATTAGGTGGTACAGGGTTCATTGCGTAGTTAATAGAGAAAAATAACTCTAATGCAATAGTTGAAAAATAATAGCACTTTAATAATTACATTTAATTATTTAAAATCCACAAAATGAACTGGGTAAACCGACAGTTTCCGAATTCAAAGTGAACTCTGCATCAACCCCACTCTCCAACACGACTCTGTCCACGTGCCGCCATTACAATAACAACTGACGTCACGGTGTTTACCAATTCCTTGGTACTACAGATACAGTAATCAAATGAACAACCATTTAATGAAACGATATCGTTTTCCACGACAAGTAAAAGTATGAAATCGCCAATCCTTGAGCAAACGTGGTGATCAATGCTCATGTCTTCTTTGTATGAGAAGAGGCCATTGCCCTGCAGTAGGACAGTAATAGGCTGGTATCATTTAGTTTTTAATACAATTCAAGAATCGGACCCGTTTAAAAGCCAACACATTTGCAAAACTGACGTCAAAAGAAAAGTATTTAAACCCAAACAACATAATGTTAAAAGCTTAACGTCGAAATGCACTCAATCTACACGAGCGACCCGGTTCCATTCGTCGGATGAAGAGCTTTTAATGCAAATCACAGGTGACATCGTACGTTTTAGCTGTATTATTTTTAAATGGGATTGGCCTATAGCGCCGACCAAAATGTCCAATACGAAATGCAATGTCCATTTTGATAGTGAAGTTTCGAGGCCGTATTGTGTTCTATTATTGACTAGCTTTTGGTTTGTGACTCTGCTTATCTCCTGGTGATAAGTTTGAAGATGATAAGTAGAATATTTTGTGTATCTGAAGCTATTTCTCTCAGCATTATTCAAACACTTTTTCGTTAACAGTGCTTCTGGACAACAGACGTCCTTTAGCTCATCAACGAAAAAGCGATAGAAAATAAAAGACTCGAAATTGCCAATGAATTAAAACTAAGACTGTAACAACATTAGGACACCGAAAAAACGTATTCGCAATAACGTGCAATGAACATAAGTTTTGTATTGTAATAGCTCTTCTTCCAAATTCCGAACACTACACTCTACGATAATACTTCAATACCAAGATTGATAGCGAAACTTGCACAACTTCGGTAAGACGGGTAGCACACCTCCGCCACGAAACCATATCAGCGAAACTAAATCGCATCATGTTCCGCTACCCGAATGTGATTCGAGTAGCGGAACATGACGCGAGTCTGTTGAATTGAACTACTACGGGTTCACTGCTATGGTTTTGCGGTGGAGGTGCGCTTCTTCCTTTACTTTTCGTGTGGTTAGTGACTAACCAGGTGTCAGAGTCTTAAAGCCGCCCATGGGCCTCTGACTTGGCTTCACATGCCATCGATAAATATCTCTCAAGAATGCCGGTTTCCTAACGATGATTTCCTTCACCGTTTTTGAAGCAAGTGATAATTTTAAAATACGCACATGAATCCGAAAAGTTAGAGGTGCGTGCGTTGGGTTCGACCTCGAGACCTATGACTTGGCAGTATGACGGTCATACCACTAGGCTATCACTGCTATAGTAGCTAGGAACTGTATGTGGCATTGACTGGTGTTTATTGAATATCGACATTAATAGCTTCAGATGGCACTCTCATCTATCCATGTTTTAAAAACAGTAAATCGACAGTTAGGCCCTTTGTACACACACGATTTTCTTGCCATGAAAAACTAGGGTATATTCGCCGTGTGCAGGCACGGTCGTCAGTGCCGTATGGATCACTATGGCGTGGTGTATTCGCCATACTGTAAAGAAATCGTGTCATATACAAAGGGCCTTATAATTTAGTAATAGATACTATCGCGGACACCTGAGTGGTCAGGTGCCTGTGTCCGCGATAGTACCTACCTATGAACTTTTTCTACTACTATGTATTCACTAACAGCATATAGCATAATCAGACTTTAACTTCCCCACTGCTGGACACAGGCCTTTTCTTTGTGAGAGGGAGAAGCCCGAAATCCACCACGCGGGACTGGTGGCTGTATTCACACATCTGCAAATTTTTGGTTCTATTACTGGTGGTTCTGCAAATCATATTATTTTTGTGATTAAACTATCACGTTTTTTCCTGAAAATATACATTTATTTCTTGAAAAATTCCCACTAATGCACAAAGATAATAAAAATCCCGTACTTTTTTTTTTTTTGTGTTTGGGAAATCATCAAATGACGTCTCCCGCTCTGGGTGGAGCGGGAGGGCGTGTCAGACACTTACTGACTAAAACCCACCCGTGTTCCTTCTGTTGCCTTTGCAATGCCAGGGGGCCACGGTATCCCTTTCGGACTTTCCCGCAACCCCGGCAGGCAATGGTCTCATCGGACCCCTTCACTCGCTGACACTCTTTGGGGCGCGCGTGGAACACAACGCGCCGTCGACCCGGGCTTGGTCCTTACCGGACGGCGAGCTACCCATTGCTCACCGTCCGCAAGCCCGCGCCTACGGTGGCCGGAAATCAGCGATTGATTCCCGACGCCCAGGGCGTCTCCTCCTGCGGCGGCTAGGGGCGTGAGGGCGCGAAATTTGTCTCTCCCTCACGCGCTCCGCCTCCTCCTTCGCGAGCATTACTGCTTCGCAGAAGGAGGTGACGGCCTCCCATGCTCTCTCGCTCCGTACCATGGCCTGGACCAGGGTCGGACGTGAGAGATCCCCGCCACCGATCGCCTCCACGTGGACACGGTGGTGCTCTGCCCAAGCCGGGCATACCTCCACCGTATGCTCCACCGTGTCCTCCGGGCGATCCACGCAGTGATGACACCCGGGCGTTTCCTCCCGCCTTGCCAATCCCGTCCTGTGCTTTAAATTGCGTAACACAGTTTCAATCAGAATCCGATGATTTTAAGGAAATTCCTAATCCATTGGTTTGAAAAATGCGTCTGCGTAAATAACTCAATGAACGTATTTGAACTGTCAAAATGAAAGGAATTGCGATGAAATGTGATTTTACGTGTGTTACACAATTACCCCGCTGTTCCAAAAGCCACCAAAATCCAAAATCCCCGACCAAATTATTTTACAACCACTAGACCAACGAGACGACCATTATTAACACAAATTACTTAAAATATATTCCGGCACATCATCGAAAAATGCCTGATTATAATAATTTTGTAGCGGAAAATGGAGGCTGCATTCAAAATTACTTTCAAGGCGAGTATAATTCAATTACCTAACAAGCATTACATATTCATTAAGTTGATGCTAATTAGGTCTCGTCGCCCCACCGAGCTACCTCGCGTCCCTACCGATGTGCCGAGGTACCTACCTACAGGCTGTTATTCATATAAATATACGGGTCGACAGTAGGAAACGATTGTTATGTTATTTAAAAACAAAAATGCAAAAGAAATGGACTTCTTTTGAAAGAAATCTGTGATCATTCTTTTAAAAAAGAGTCCAGTGTTCAGCGTGCAAGCAAATGAAAAATTCTACTCTGGACTGGATATTTTCGGATGAAACGCAAATGCAGAAGCTTTAAATAACCGTCTAATAACCAGTTTCATCAACCCAAACCATGGCTCAGCTATATTACAAAAACTACATACAATTTTCGTAAAAGCATTATTTTTTCTTAATAATTAAAAAACCATCCAAGTGCGTGTCGGACCACGCACAAAGAAAGGTTCCGTAGATGGGAGGAATTTATCCCAAGAACAAACATAACATAGCAACAAAAACATGAAATAAAAATGGTATTATTTTACCACTTTGTCGGCGTGATTAATATGTACGAGTATACCCATGCCAAATTACAGCTGTCTGATACAAATAGACTCTGAGCTAACCCGCGGACAGACGGGACACGCGGACAACTATAAGAGTTCCTTGTTGACTACGGAACCCTAAAAGTGTTGTTTTCAGTTGACCAAACTAATGGAGTTGAAATATATCAATCAAAAACACATGCTGTATAGCGAGTTTCTATCTAAATAGGTAAAATGACGAGCTGAATCTTTTTGATGTAGGTATGTATGGTCACGTCACTTCCTTTAAGAGGTACAATTAATTATTATTATAAACTGGCAACATTCAAGAACTTTGTCCATACACGAAAACTACGTTATACAGGCTGGATTTTTGAGATGGGGCTGTAAGGGCAGCTACCTTAACCGTTGTAGCTACAAAAAAAAGGTCTTAGGGGACTGTCCTTAACTTTTTGGGAAATTTAATAATTTTCGACTGCAATCACAAATTTTGAAAAAAAAAACTGCAAGTAACACGGCAGTTTTCACAAAAACTTTATAGATGCCAATCGATCCCGTTTCTTATAAGGATCAAAAAACTCTATTAGACCAACTGAGGTTTGAGAACTAGAAAAAGCAAAAAATATTTTGCCTTACATTTCGTAGGAAATGAGACACCAATCTACTTTTAGGCTGACTGTCCATTGGAGTGGAGAGTAGAGGAGCGGAGTGGAGATATACCAATATGGACAGGGATTTGTGAACTAGTTTAAAAATGAATACAAAACCGGGAAGCGGACCGAGGGAGCGGAGCGGGGAAGCAA
This sequence comes from Xanthia togata, assembly GCA_963853775.1. Lineage (NCBI taxonomy): Eukaryota > Metazoa > Arthropoda > Insecta > Lepidoptera > Noctuidae > Xanthia > Xanthia togata. The sequence continues at coordinate 12,269,998 of OY970792.1, read as the reverse complement.
AGAAAAACCGGCCGCAGGGTATTGCAGCCTGCTCAAATGACTCGTCGCGGGAACTCGGCCTAGCTCAGCACAGTCCGCAACTCCGCTCCCCACTACCTCGCTCCGCATTAATTGACAGACACAGTCCGCAACTCAGCTCCCCATAACTCCCTCGCTCCGCTCCGCTGCCTCGCTCCGCGTCAATGGACAGGCAGCCTTAACGGTGGATAGACTGGCGGAAAATAAACAAAAAAAAGGAATTTCAAATTCCGTTCACGCGTTAATTTTATTTGATATTATAATGAGAACAAAATTTTGATAGTTCGTTGCTCTTTTTATGCTATTTCTGACTTTTGTAGCGGACTGTCTTTTTTAACTTTTCTATACAAGTCTGAAAGTTCCAAATTATTCAAACAAACTATCTACTCTATGATGGACAAACTAGGCAAAAATAAACAAAAACAATATCTTTGAACGAATACGCGTTATAATATATTTTTTTTTGCTTTGAGAACAAGATTAGTTTGTTGCTTGTGATTTCAGACGTTATGAGAAAAAAATTACCTGAAATAATTTTGAACCTTCAGACTTGTACGGTCAGAAATCGCAAAAAACCTTTGTATGGACAAAGTTTTTTCAAAAACAACAAACTGTCTAAATTTTTTTGTCAAATCAAATAAAATAATAACGCGTATTCGTTCGAAATTTGTAATTTCTTTTTTTTTTCGGCCAGTCTATCCATCGTATAAAGGAGATTAGTGTCTCATTTCCTATGAAGTAAGGGAAAAATTAATTCAATTTCTAACTTTTCTAGTACTCAAACCTCAGTTGATCCGTCAAAGTTTTTTGATCCCTAAAAGAAACAGGATCGATTGGCATCAAAAAAGTTTTTGTGAAAACTGCCCATTTTCTTGCTAGCTGATTTTTAATTTTCAAAATCTGTGAATGCAGATCAAATGGCTCAAATAGTTAAGGACACCCTCCTACAGATAATGCAATCCACGACGACGCGCCCCACTTCGCGATTACTGTACTGTAAGCTGTACTTTAGTACGGAGCGGAGAGGAGTGGGGCGCGTCGTCGTGGATTGCACTATCTATATCTATAAGATCGTTTTGCTGTAGGTACGGTTCAGCTAGTTGCCCTTACGGCCCCATCTCAAAAATCCATCCTGTATAATATGTTGTTTACCTTGATAACGATCTGTAAGCTATGTATCTAAAGGTTAAATTAACAAAGTCCGTGTACTGTGTTCCAATGTAAATTAAGAAGTTCGCGATGAGTTTCCTGACCTTTGTTTTGTAGAATTTCGAGTTCAACGAATTGTTGAGAATTTGATAATTCCTGTATAAACTTTTCAACAATAATTAATTACTTATGGGTACAAATTGTGTTTATCTGTGTTATCAACAAACGTTACAATTATTTACTTGGAAATTGAGGGAGTACTACATGGTTACGTAGTCAACGGCATAATGTGCAATTATAATTAACTCTACAATAACCCAGCACCACTCCGAACTATACTCAGTTAGCCATGTTATGGACGTATTTATGTCCAAACCCAACAATATCTATACAGCTCAGGGCGTAACGAGACAGCTTTGTTTCCATAAACATGAAAAGCCGTAACTCCATATAATCTTCAAAGCCAATCAGTGGCGAATGATTGGCTTATTACCAATCACGCGACGAGCAGCACCGTAATCCTAATACTATTGACGCGACCGTCTCTAACGAGATACCCCCAGTCGAAGATAAGGCGACTGATACGAGTACCTACTGGCTACAACTCGACAATTCATCGCAATCGCCGCCACCCTGTCGCTACGAGGTGCTACGAGTAAATGTCTTACCGTGCGTTTGCACTCGCGATACATCACAACAAAACATGTTGAAATCGCTAGTTCCTGTCAAATATTGTATGGAAAATTGACAGAACATAGAGATTCCAACATGTTTTGTTGTTAATGTTTCGCCATTGCAAATGCACAGTTAGACTCTACAGTCTCCGGCGTAGAGGGCTTGCACAATAATTATGCCAAATTAATGTAAGTATATAGTTATGATTTTTTTAAGCTCGACTTACAAATGTTTCTATATTATTATCGCTTACCTAGAAATTCTGATGCCTACAAAGGAAATTATACGATAGTAAAAGATGATTCAGATTGTCTATATACAGCCTTTGAAATATTAGCTAGGGATCACAAAAAACTAAGATAAAGCTGGCGGAATAAACTAGACACCTTTTTCTGAACGATCAAACAAGGTACTAAATTGGGGAACCTGTATTTCTTCTCGAGAAACTTTCATAATCAGAGGAACAATTGTTATTTTTCAACGTAAGTTTATTTTTGTAAAAAAAATGGGTCACGCTTTTGACCTTGATCTCGCCTCAGGCTTCAACAAAAGGGTTTCGTCGATGATCCAGTTAAATCCTAAATTAGTTATACCTACTCCTCGTATTTGAATTAGTTCCCATGGTATATCAGCAGGCAAGAATATGTGGATTAAAAAACGACTCGTTAGGTGCAGCGTCGCCGCGGTGGGTGGAGACGGGGCATTTATAGTCACAAATGTAATTCATCCCCGCCTGTCCCCTTTTTCCCAGGTGGATGGAACTCAATTAGCAACAATTATTCCGACGACGCGACGCCAACCCAAAAGTTTTCTCGACTATTTCGTAATTAATTTTGTTTCTACGACCCCAGGCTGAACTCGCCCTGACTCGGCTCACCCTCAACATTTATTTAGCACTAAATTATTTTAAAAGTTTATCGAGTGCTAGTTTCCAAAACGGAAATAGCTATTGTAGAAGAATTATATCAAATGAAGCGATAAGGGAAACTTTCCAATGGTTTTCACGCCGCGCCTTCGCAGTGGTCCATAACGACCATATAAGGCCGATTGCTTTCTTAAACTTATCCCATTTGTAGCCCCAGTGTGAAGGAATTGGAACTTCTTTATTGTGCCGAAGTTGCGAATGAGAGCGCCTATTTCCATTTCTATCGATTTAGTGAGCCGAAACTAATAAATTATAATAACATAACTATAATGCATAGTATCATGTAGCTTCATAGAAGGAATCGGACGAGCGGTTATGAAAGTTGTGAGTGATAAATGGGAGCGCCACCTTCTCGCAGAAACTTGCCGCGTCGTAAACTGACGCCAACTTGGACATGCGAAAATTAAATAAATTACGAATTGCGAAACCGACCTCATCACTTAGTGAAATCAGCTTATGCTGCAGAGAACGGGTAGATTAAAATAAATTCATTACAGTCTGCTGCTCCACTGTAAATTTTGTTTCGGAACTTGTACGAGTATGAGAGCAGTATCAATACCTAGAGTGATTGCTTTTTTACTTTTTATCCTAAAAGTTCTTTCGTAGTGAAAAAGTATCAAAGTCGGAGAGATACCGCCACTATCGCCCACCCTAAGTAATTTAAACTTGTTAAATTAACTGAAGATTCTCTAACTATTTCAACACTAAAATGTGTATTTGACAGCAATCTATATAAGAAAGTACATTATTAAGTTTTCGTACCTCCGTGTTTCAATCCACTTATAAGGCCTGACTAATCTTTTTACCCAGTCCTAAGTAACATAAACCATCAAGTAATGAGTCAGCATAATCAGGGGCTATTCATAACATAAACGGTTATACCGCAGTACCCTGCATGTTGCTGGAACAACGCGTGAATTGGTCCGCTCGGTGTGAAGTCCCATATTAACATAGTAAGGAACCTATTTCCATTATCATCCCCAATTTCGTGCTCGGGAGGCACTTAAGCACTTAATGGATCTCGGCTCCCCGTAATTTACCGGGACGTTGGATTGAATAAAATCGTAAATCTTAACACCAACCGAGAGAAGGTGTTATTACGAAGAATGATTCGCACTCTTATTTGAATGAAAGGATCATCGCTAGAGACAAATTACCTCCGTCGAGCCAGCTAAAGCCTAACAAAACAATGTGCTCAGGTACAAATTGCTATAGTATATTAAGATTATGAATTCTTCTTTATTACTTATTCATATTTATAGCGTACCAAAATAAAATAAAATTACGATCCACAGTCAACAGCGGCGTCTTTGTTATGACTGTTCCTAAACTAACAACTGCCTCCCTTTATTTTAAGGCATCAAGAACGGAATTCTCAGAAATATCCAGTTTTACCATTAAATAATTTAGCAAAGTTTTCGTGGAATACAGTAGCATTTTAGAGTGGCTAGACATAATCTTTATTTAGCCGATTGGCTGGATGGTGTGGGGCGGCAGGCGGGAAGCTTGGCGGATGGCGGACTGCAGCAGTCCACAAATAAACGGAATCAATACCATTACGGCGCGAGCTCACACCGCGGCGACCCCAGATATATACGAGTGGCCTGATTGTTATCTCATTATTAGGAGAGACATTGTTGTCCAAAGCAATCCGATATATATTTTGCTCTGGATTTGTTATTTAATGGGAACTTCAAGACTAACTAATGCGTTATTACGGCCGATATAACTTGGCAGTTCTGAACTTCGCGCAAAAGGATGCGTAATAACATTTTTTGGGAACCAAATGGTGACATGAGGCGAGTGTGAGTGAGAGGACATGCGCGACAGTTCGTAGAGCCTATGTTCAGACCTGCCAAGGGTTATCAGCCGTATTGTAGCAATGTGTTTTCAGTAAGATCAGGGTCAATCTTACTGAAAATACAACCTAACCAAAAGCGTTTGGGGCGGGAATACGCGATCGTTGCGTTCATAATTATGTCGATTTTGTTTAGAACTTGGCCTGACGCTGAAGGCAGTTAGAATAATCATCATCGACCTACAACTTTACTAAGTACATATTAAGTTTTTCTACAATCATCTTCAACTCAAATTTTGTTCGTAGTTTCATCAACCAAAATTTTTATTAAACGTGTAATAAATAGGTATACGTATTTTAAACAGTTTTTATATCACTGGTTTTGCAGAACAAACGCAAAATCCTCGCCAGTTAAGCCGCAGGTAAATTTAAAATGGAAACCAAACAATAAAGGCTTTTTATTTTGTTTTGGGGTCACGCGGTCTCCTCAGTGAGCCGTAGAATTGCGACCAGCTGATCAATTATGCTCCACGACTTCGCTACACGACCGTTCTGAAACTATATTTCACGTTAAACCGAATTATTGGTCTCGAGAACGTAAGCGTGGGCGCTGGTAATAACTAATGTTAGGAAAACAATTAGGTATTAACTTATATAATAAGTAAGACTATAACATAACGTAGTTAGACGCAGGACCTACAAGTTCTATTTTACAAAACATTTAGGTACCGAAGTACTTGTTTGTGTTATGATTATGATTATGAAGTAGCCTTCATCCCAAGAATTGACTCCAGTTTAAGTAACGCAACCCATTTATTAACTGGATCGTAATAAGTATAGAATAGAATAGAAAGAAGAATAGAATAGAAAACATTTATTCGACGCAGATACAACACAACAGCAACAAACACATAAAAAAGATTTAAAAAACATAACAATAAAATTACAGAAATTTTTTGCTGAGCGTGCCCATACCGAAAGGGTTACCATCTCAGCATTTGCTGGGCGTCAGACACCCAGCGCTGGTTTTCAGTTGGCACCCCGCAGTAACACACGGACGTAGCTAAATAAAATAGATAAATACTTGAATATTAATAATAAAAAATGTTTAAGGATAAATAAATAATGTAAGTAAAAGATGTTTTTGTGTGCTACTTAGTTCAGAGTTTTTTTTTTATGTCTTTGTTAAAATAATATTCATGCGTTTTTACTTTCTCTGTTCGATAGAATCCTGCCTGCGTCGTTTAAATAACAAATTCGTCATCTGTGTTATGTGCAGACCCATTTGAAGAACTCAAAACATTCTAAGATACCGTCACTTCAAAGTTTACGAAGAGAGAACTATGCAGACGTATTTCAATTAAGTTCAAACAACAGTGGTTCTTGAGACACAATTGCCTATGTAACTTTACGTCAGTATATCCGAGCCTAACATTGCCTCCAGACAGGTATACATTTGACGGAACATGCAATTCCAAATACATTTTCAGGCCTTTGGGAAATACCAACTCTAATACAGTCGGGCAATAAAACATTGTTCTGCGTGTTCTCATGTAAATCCCATAACTACGTTTGAGCCACAAGTCCCGGGTGACTTGTAGTTCCAGCGTGAGCTTTAGGCTTCTGTTACATTCCATTGGCTGAGCCAGTGTTTGACTGACTGAGCATCCGTCGTTGGCAAACGAGTGTCTACGTAGAGCAAATAGAATATGTATGAATGAAATTTTGCAGACGTGCGTCGAGTGTGGATTTGTTGGAGACGTTGATTGGCATCACACCCGATATATTTAAAAGTGGTAACTACTAGACGAAGTACAACTGTACTATCTTTTTATTGATGAGGTTAGTAAACCGTTTAGTTGTGCCATTGCTATTATCCATCATAGTTCCGAAAATAAAACAATACCAAAAATCGGCCAATTCTGTACCGTATTAAGGTCGAGCAAAAATCGTCGAAAAAAACACTTAGCTTGTATGTTGTATAGTATGTTAATAATTATAGGGAGTCGCCTTTATAATTATTAACTTTATTTATTTTTTATTATTGCTGTTATAGCGGCAAAATAAATACACAATCTGTGAATCTTTTAACTGTCTATCTATTATGGTTCATGAGATGCAGCTCGCTGACGGACGGACGGACAGCGGAGGCTAAGTAATATGGTTCAGTATGGCACGGTTCAGGTAAGCAACCCAAAAAAAAAATCAAGGAACCAAACACAAGGACACTGAACAGAAAAATGCCTGTTCTAATATTTCTTTAACACCGCAGATAACTCGTACGATAGGAATAGTGTTAAGTGCTCTAATAAACAGTTGACATGCTGACCGCTCTCACTACACTGCCCCAGCGATATTGTATAAACTTTAAACTCGCAGTATCTGTGCCAAATGTGGTTTTAATTAGTACTCCGGGACTAATTGAAGCTCCACTTTACTCTTTAGGCGCCTTTGATCTTGGTATACTTTTTGCTAATTATAAGTATCGAGCTAGTGGTTCTATGTTGCTTATCTTCTCTCGTTCTCTTATTGGCACACGCTAAGCGAACGGGGTTTTGACATAGATAGCAATCGCTATATTTGCGAGTTCCGTCGTAAAGTCGTAATGGCGTCCCTAGACGCGCACGACGTCGTGCTTCACAAGTACGGGATTTTTTCGTGCTTATCATGTACGTCGCCGTCGCGTGAGTCTAGGGACGCTATTAGGACTTTGCGACTGAATTCGGTCGTATAGTGATCGCTATGTATGTCGATACTGCCGCCCTGCTACACACACACTCTACATTGAGTATTTAAAATAAAAACAGTAATTTCTACGAGGTGTGGGGGAACGAGCCCGAAGTTTGATGCCGAAAATATAGTTTTTAGAATTTTTGGAAGAAAGGACCTTGGGGGATTTTGTATGAACCCCGTCCCACCCTAAAACAGTCATGGGATACGTGTCAATTTGTTCATTGGGACCCAATAAAGCCGAAAGTACCTGTATTAGTTGCAAAAACTATTGGGTTTATTTATAATTAAAAAAATACTTTTTCTGCTAAAATGTATTTATTTTTAAACAAAAATCATTTTTTCCACAGACAAAAAGCATATTTCACGTAAACAAATGACGATTCTATTTAAAAAAATACTTGATTCTCAACTGAAAATCATTGAGTAATAATAATAGTGTTTAAGTTAATGTACCTATTAACTCATTAGTACAGCCAAAAGCATGTCAAACTATACACTACTGGCTTAAGTTAAGCTCTGTTTTTTATTTTTTTTTGTTTGGGAAGTCTTCAAATTTCTTCTTCTGTGTTAACACATATGGTACTTCTAATCCCGGTAGTACGTTTCCGTGGGATATTTTCCGACATCCACGTGGCCGAAGCCTCGAGCAAAAGCTAGTTTAAGATAAACTGACATTAAACTATCTAAATAAACAACGAAAATTAATAACAACTTTAGCCTAACCTGTAAACAAGCTGTAAATAACTTCACTTCATTTTGGTGATCGTAAGTCTGAATTCACTTTAATTAAGTTTTTTTTTTTTTGTAAAGTGATAACGATATTTATAAACATAATAATAAGCCTGGCTCGTGACTGCTGAGCATGAGATCTTGAGTTCCATTCCCAGGTCGGGCAAAGTGTTATTGGGTTTTTCCTTCAGGAATTTGTGTCCGGTTGAGGGCTATAGGCTCGCCCCATATTACATGGGACTTAAACATAACTGGCGGAATGTGGGTGCACCTACTAAACACTTGTGCTTAACCCTAAGAGGATTTCAGGCGTGATGTTATGTTGTAATAGTAAGAACATACGGCTTTTGCAACTGAAAACGTATATCACTCAAGAAAGTTACTAAATTCACGACATCAATTACTTACATTGTACTTAAGTACAAACTTAACTTAACAAGCATTACAAATTGCTCGCTTTTCTTTGAAATTCACTCTCAACCAATTATTTAAACATGTAAAAACTTTTGATGTTCGTTAAACATTATTCTCTGAAGTTTGATTTAAGAATAGAAGTATTTATTTTTGAAAAGTCTCAAAGAAAATAATCGTTGAACAATGGATTGGAAAACCCCGCCACGTAATAGTACAAAGTTTATAATAAACGAAAAATAAACCGTTGAAAATCTACAAAATCTTTTCAACAAAATAAATGTTGAAAACCGATATTCGTTATATCCGCGATAACCGAATTTACCGATTAGCATACGGCCCACGGTACGGACTTGCGAATTTTGTCGATGACTTTACCAAGTGGCGGGATGGCGTCCTGTGTAATACGCTCAACGCAAATTACATAACGAACTTCGGGCACACGTCGAGGAGCCCGGGTTAAAACGCTAATTGAGTTTTGATTCTGACTGTACTAATTAAAAATCTTGTTACATGAATAAACTTTTCTAAAAATCCTGATGAAATCATAACTGAGCTTGTTATAAAACTGCGAAGTTTTTTTTTTTTTTTGTAATAAAGTTATCCTGATTGTTATATGCTACGGTCCTTGGTACGTTTTGAAATAAAAACAAAATCTAACAAGCACCCCTGCTTGTTAGTTTAGAGTTCTTATTGTCGATTTATTAGGAAGCTAAGTTCAACCAAAATCATTTGAATAGCTCTTAGTAGGTCGCCATAACCAAGGAAGTCTCTCCATCACTGCGAATATACATACGAGTACCATTATATATCATTTTCATTATTGGTATATTCCTAAAAAAGAATATAAGCAATCGGAAATGAACCATTTAAGATAATAAATCAGGAGTGAAATATGCCCGTTCTTCAGACAATACTTTAAGCCGACCTTGGTCCTCGGGTCGACGGGTTCCGCTTAACGTCGTCTCTAAAACAGAATTTTTCCAGCGATCATTCATTACAGACTTGTTCTTGTTAACCAATATTTAAGTGGTATTCAAAGAGCTTCTAAAGAAGTTCTTAGAATTCCATTTTGGTTGCAAGTGGATGCTTTATTCTAATAGCAAATGACATTAAAGCAACTTAGACATTTATGCATTTCTTAAACAGTATGACTTGTTCCTACATTGACGAAGTTGGACGCATTTATTGAAAGGCGTAGTTAGATATCCACCTATTACAAACAACTTTGACAGCACGGTTAGCGCAGTGGTTAAGCGATTGAATGCTGCGCTGCGTGTCGCGGGTTCGATTCCCGCACGGAACAAATATTTGTATGACCTACAAGTAGTTGTTTCGGGTCTGGCTGTTTGTGTATGTGAGCATAAATGTTTGTAAACGCACCCACGATACATGAGAAATCCTAGCGTGGGGCAACGTTTTTTTTTTTTTAAAGAAAAAGAACTTAGTTTTTGTCTAGGTATCCTTAACTTCTCATTGTCCCATAGCAAAAGTTATTCATGATGATGAGTGAGGTTAAGGGTAAAGAAAAACTAAGATATAACCTTAGTTTAGTTATTACAATATTAACACCCAAATGGTCGGGTGAAAGTCCATAGTTGTTAAGACAATTGTTACACAAAAGTATTTTTAAAGATATCTTATGAAAACCGTCCGATATATGGTAGCATCGAAACGACGCAGTAACAAACTGTCGTATTAATTCGCAGCAATAGCGTGCGATAGCGACACGCTGTGCTGATGGTCAAACAGGCACTGGCTAATTGAATTTCCTCTGGGGCCCCAAGCTCTATGAAATATTTCACGGAAACTGCATAATCCTACTATGCTATCTTCATGCTTCGGTCTGTATGAACTTGATGATTTAATATATGGTGAATTGCATTATACTCATCTTCATTATTCGAAAAAAACCGAACAAACGGTTATTAAGTATTTTATGTTATAATTTTAGTAAAGTCTACTTCATCTATCTATACTAACATTTGCATGAATGAGGACTCACAACAACGTTGCAATATTTTGTAACACAATCACGTGCGCTAAGCTATCTCAACTTTGATTGATTTAAAACTTTCCAACTGCGTCGAAATATCGTAAAACACACGCATATTTTAGTCCACAACACTGCACTGAAACTGTGCTAGTTCAGAAAATATAGCCGATAGGAATAAACCCAGTGCACGGGTTCCTGACGAATAGTATACATTCGTCAAGTTTACTTACCGCGACCACCCCGGTCGTGTGAATACCAACGTAATTTATTCTAGTGCAACTTTGGAACATTTTGATGAAATTCAGTGCAGGTAAAGGATATTAGCTATACATCAAGGTGTCGGTGGGTCGTGGGGCCGGGGGCAGCTCAAACACCGAGGCACAGGTTCGCGCACAGCTGCCCATCGCCCGTAATCCGATTGCCGGCACTGCACTGTGTCGCTCCCTGTTCGTACCATCAACAAGGTACGCGGCAAATAGTGTCTGATGCTTGTTTGATCCATTACCATAACAGCTTCCCTTCTACATCCACTTGCATCACTCTCAATAAAATAACAAAGAAACACTTTCATCAAAGGGCCTCAATATAGATTTTATGGTTGTAATTCTTCGGCATCAGAAGAATAGTTTCTGCAGAAGTTTACTGTATACACCATTTCGCAACTAATGCACTATAGGAGAGCTCGCTCAAAATAATAAAATTACGAGCATGTTATATTTCATAAAGAAACTTTCATTTAAATACAGTCTGAGTTAAAGTAGCAAGTGCATTCAACAATTCCGAAACTGTGTTCACACATAAAATAGTTGACAAGACTGACGTTCGCTGAGTCTACCCCTATCAGCCTCCCCTTTGTCCCGAACTTAGTAAACAACTTTGGTAAAATAATGTAAAAGGTGTTCTATAATTCTAATTTTATTCATAGGTACCTCAGCACTAGACTTATTTTTGCTCCTCAAATACTTACATTTAATGATCTGAACGTCAGCCGTGATTGATTAACCGAAGTCGACGATAAGGGCGGTACAGAAAAGCATCAATTTTTAGAAGAATCGATTTAAATGCGATGAGTTGTGAGGAACTTTTACACCAGGCACACTTAAACGATGTCTAGACTGTAGACACTCAGAATAACTACTTCGCCATGCATAAGAAAAGCTATTTCAAATGCGGAACAGGCAAAACGAAGTGTCAAGAATTTAATAACATGAAAATAAGTATTCACCATGGAATAAAAGAAATTAGAGGAAACGAATTCATTTCCATTCTTCCTCTAATTACACTTTTTGCCTCACAGTAACGCCTGGCGCGGTTAAAACCGGCAAAAGTTTATGAAAAACTTCACTTGCATACAAACTAGTTCCATTTGCGAGTGTTTTGAAACAAGCGCCGTTTTACCCGTAAGGTTTTCGATGTGGTTTCGACACGCGCCAGTACAATTAGAATTTGCAATCGAAATTTGCCGCGGCAGCTTCGGGCAGTGTTGGGTGGCGGGCGATGGCCTACACACTTGGCATTGTTATTTTCTACGCCTATATCCTCTCACATCACATTTCAGACTCTGTAAGGGTTCGTTTGTTTAATGAAGTCAAGCTTTGTGTCTATCTTTAAAAGAACATAATCAGCCTATAATGTTCCAACTGCTGGGCCACTGGCCTCCTCACAGTGAGAGGGAGTGGGCCGTAATCCACAATGCGGGCCTAGTGCGGGTTAGTAAATGTGACATGTCTCCGAATTTTTGGTTCTAGGACATGCCGGTTTCCTCACGATGTTTTCCTTCACCGTTTTGAGAGCAGTGGTGATGAAATAATTTACACAAAGTAATGCGCCTGTCTGGGTTCGAACCTACGACATGGAACTCGTAATTCGCGGCCGTTACCACTTAGCCACCACTGCTCCCGTTTAACACATTCAGTGTCCCTACTGGAGGGTTCACTCAAACTCAACTCAAACCATTTATTTCAATTAAACCATTTACAGGCACTTTTGAATTGTCAAGGGGTCGGTCAGTCAAAAATATGAACCTAGTTGCCCATTCCAAAGCGTAGAAGGTACCTATGGAGAAGAACGGGCAAGCAACTCCACGGACACTCCACTAAAAAAAATGATACAAAATATTCATAAATTCATAAGGTTTCATCATTCATTTTGAAATTATGCATGTGAGAACAATGTAGAAAGACGTGCACGTTCGTAAAAGCGTCCGTAATAAAAAGAAGAAAAAAAAAGATTAATCCAAAACCCAAAATAAATTTAAATAAGCCATCAGCAGCAAGATGAGATAAGAGATAAGAGATGACCAGTCCCAACTGACGGCGCCCGTTCACGAACCAACACACGCGCCACCATCAGCGAGACATTTGAGTGAGCATGACATACTCACAGCCGCCAGGGCACATTCAAGTCAATGAAATACTACATATTACCCGATAAATGGTAGCTCTTTAGTACATAGTACACCTGTGCTATGCAATTTTTTATATAATACAAAGGAAATTCAATATTTATTCACCTAGTCGCATATGGATGCCGGGAGCTCTCGCGGAGGGCTCATTTTAAACGTAGGTTTTTCTTAGTGGGCTTGCGGATGGTGAGCAATGGGTAGCTCGCCGTCCGGTAAGGACCAAGCCCGGGTCGACGGCGCGTTGTGTTCCACGCGCGCCTCAAAGAGATGTCAGCGAATGAAGGGCTCCGATGAGACCATTGCCTGCCGGGGTTGCGGGAAAGTCCGAAAGGGATACCGTGGCCCCCTGGCATTGCACAGGCAAGAGAAGGAACACGGGTGGGTTTTAGTCAGTAAGAGTCTGACACGCCCTCCCGCTCCACCCAGAGCGGGAGGTGTCATTTGATGATTTCCCACCCAAAAAAAAAAAAAAAAAAAAAGGTTTTTCTTAGTGACTACAGCATTGTATACCGTGAAAATAAAATCTGATGTATATTTTAACGAGATTTATTAGAACATGCGTTGGTTTTAAAATTCCAAGTATTTTTTTTTTTAATATGTTTATCACGATTCACAAAAAAATGAAGAGCTTGGAAACAACGTATAGCGACAAGACCCCCTGAAAATACAATATGACTTCGTTTTACAGTGTTTTATAACACGGTTTTAAACCTATTCCCGTTGACCGTCCGCGATGTTTAACTTCAGCGCAAACGTACCTAATGCCGGCAACCCTCCCGGAGGGTTCACTTCCAATATGTATGGCGGCATGGCGTATGGGTTCCATGAAAATGGGTGGAGTCGAAAGTGTTAAGAGTATTTTTGCATAAATTCAGTACGTGGGCGGTTAATATAGTTTATGCATCTCTATCAAATCTTATCAAGTTAAGGTTGCTTAACTCGGTAGGATTCTGATAGATAACACACCTTACGCCTTTAGTGTGTCCTTGCCCGACACTGGAATTTACTGCGGCCTTGACTTAGTAAAAGATTGTCTCTTGCGTCACACAATTTTATTTGTCTCTTTTACAAGCAGATTTATTTTAAACGCTTCTCGGAGTAAATTACCCCAACGGCTTTATCGTATGAAATAAAACCTTTACACGGACCGAATGTGCTCGCGAAAGCAGCCTGTGTGTTTTAATTTATATTCCGTACACGGCTATTTGAAAATACGTCGTATCTTCATGGACTAGCAAAACATGCAGCGGCCCGCATTGAATCAGTACTAAGTTATCTACAATCGTGGACTTTAGATGGAAAACACAGAGCTTTACTGCAGCACTCCTCAACTTTCCTATAGTGTTCTAGTCCTTAGTTCGTGTCTATAGCCGACACAAACGAATGATACACTACACTGTAATCATCACGAATTTCATGTTCATGTTTCAAGTTGTTTCTTGAAACGTTAAAGGAATAATGTCCTTAACCTTTTGTAGCTTTGTAAGCTTTGAATTACTACACGAGGTTTTGGGGAACAATACAAATGTTTGTAATTAAATTGTTGGGCATTGAATTACGGCGACAGAAATACATTGTATAATGCTTAGGCTTGATGTACCTTTAGGTGGTTTGTATCACTTTGTATCCTAAGAGGTTTAATTAAAAAATTGCCCTGCCAAAAAACGAACTAAACAGTAAAAAACAAGTTGTATTAGTAAATGTACCTATGTAAAAAAAAGCTAACAGATTAACGAAATAATACAACATCTTTTTTTACTTTTAGTTCGTTTTTTGGCAGAGCAATCGTGTTTTTTTTATTTTTTTTTATTATATTATATTTTTTAGTGGCAAGTTTTATTTAATATAACATGTCATACTTGGTGGCTTTAATTTTGAGGCACTAAAGGTAACGGCGAGGAGAGGCGTGGATGGCGTGAGGATGAAATGTTTATTTTGCATGTACACCCTATATACCCGATACCCCATACATCGAAATCTGTTCAGGCATTTAAAAATTATGGTAGAACAAAGAAACTCACATACATACATGAACCCTGAAAGCATTACTTACACTCCTTTTTGGATAGTCGTGTAAAAAGTACTAGGCTTGCATAAATTCACGATAGTATTTCAATCATTAGTGTTATCCTACTAATAGAATTTGGGGCACAGACATAGTTTATAACCTGGATTAATACATAGGATAGTTTTTATCCCGGTAGTACGTTTTCATGGGATAATATCCGACCTCCCCGCGGGCCGCGGGCAACAGGTACCTAGTATTAAATATAGAAGTTACCAATTAGTATCTGTCTACATATAATAATGCACGTAGAATTTCCAAATAATAACTAATCACATATCAGATACCTAATAGAGATATGTCTGTAAATTATCTATTCATCAAATGAACAGTCTAACTAAATCCTGCATGTCGACTATATACCTAGTAACAATAACAAGATTCCTGTCGAATACCCATCGGAGTAACAAACACTAATTAGCCAAATTCCGACAATCATACAGGAACTCTACACACGTAGTTATAGCGATGACGCTAAACATGTATGATCGAACTTGTAGCGACGGCAACAGTATTAGTTCTCCGTTTGAAACACGGCCATAGGCGTGCCAAATTCCATCAAAATCATTGTATCGAATACGGAACGCTTCTGGTGTATAGAAAAATATTGCTTGACACAATCAAAAAATTGTGTGAATAATGTTGAGCCTTTAGTGTTCCTTGGTATCTGTAATGCATGTGTATCTCATTTTGTGTACTTATCTATTCTGTCCTACCTTAACTTTATCAACATTGTCTTTGTCTTTTTGTGTATCTGTGTGGAGAACGTTGTTGGTTGCACATTTGTATAACTCCTTATGTTATATTTACTTGTAATATATAATGTGTAATTGTTTGTTCTTCTGAACAAATAAAAATAAACATAAAATAGCATTAATGCAATATAAAATGTATGAAGTTTCCGGTGAAACATTGTATACTCGTACTATGTCGATGTTACGTAATCATTACAAACAAACCAACTGCAAAAAACAACTGATTTTAACTATCTGTAAATTGTTAAAACACAATTAATTAAAACACACTACACCAAAGAAAAATGGCAACAGGAAAAAACAACGAGATAAAAAACCAAGTGTTTAAATATTTCAACAATTTAAGAACCCATTTTGCCCAATAAAGTCCACAATTTACGAAAAGAAAAAGAAACGTCGCGTAATCGGCGAGTGGACGCGTTATTATGAGCACCCCATTAAACTTGTCGCAAGTTGTGTATCGCGGATGTGTAGCGGGACCTGGGACGGCCAAAATATTCAATTGGCGTATCCTACATTGGCCACCGGCCAGGCGCCCCTGCATATTGATGTGCCAACTTTTACCGCCGACTCAGCTCATCGACGCAAACTTCACCCGCCAACCTGCCAAACTATAGCCTATGCGCTGAACGCTGATCGCATGAGTTTAATGACGTGGCTTCAGGCTAACAAAATGTCCATTACGATACGCGCTGACGGGTTGTTCCCCATGAAGCGCATGTTATTAGAAATTCCGTGGATATTGAAATATCGGGACGCTGTAAAAGTGCTTTTAATCCATGTTAAAATTTATCACTATTTCAAACGAGTTTTTCGTAAAACATTTTGGTATTGGAGGAAACGTTGTGAGCATAATTGGAAACGCTGTTAGTTGATAAACGGAAAGACTTTTATATTCTCCCTCCCTCTACGCCCTTTCTTGATTAAGTTCGTTACGAGTTCTAAGACAATTTAGCATTATCCAAATATTCTGGACTTTATCTTCCGTTGTTTGCTTCCATGCCCAAGACGAGTTTTACGAAATCAGTAGCGAGTTCAATGTTTTATTTCAGGACCCAGCCGATTCTATATTTAAGACATCAATAATGTCTTACTAATTGAACCAACAACAATTTGAATTGAGACAACAACAATATCGCTTTATTCGCAAACCTTCTCAGGGGACGGCAAAAAAGCGTCGATTCTTCATAAAGTTTTCCAATATGACAGAGATTATTATGACGGCACGAAAAGCAAACTATCGGTTTTCATAAATCGAACAAAGATCAACTTTGATTTGATGGATGACTCGGCTGCGTTTGCGTTCCGAGAGGCTCTCGCGATCCGAACCACGGGAATCGAAATGGGTCACGACTAGAATTAATGTCGTTTTAAAATACTTGTTGATTTATGTACTGCGCAGTTTGTTTAAAACTAGGATTTGAATCAAGTGAACGTAAAACAATCTAAAAGACAATGTAATTAAGAGCTTCTCGTCCAGTATTTGATCTCACAAATGTAGGCAAGTTTTTTCAGCACTGCAGCTTTCTTAGTACCTACTTACCTACTCTCTTACATTATTATTAAAGAAAATGCAGAGAGTTTATTGTTATCGTCTCTTGCACTCAAACAGTTACTGCAAGGAACGAGTTTGCGCCTTCTTTATCAAAAAGATGGAAATATTGAGAACAAAGAAACGTTTCAAGTTTAAAAATAATACTCCGTTGACGCTTGCCGACACTTACAATATCAAAAGAATCGACTTTCTTACTATGCGCGAATTTCGTATTTTTATATCTACCTAATACTTTTCCCCGAGCTACTTTTCTTCAGATCTATTAATATTATATCTCAAATATTTGTTTCCCTTTCTCTTGATATTAAAAGTCATATTTGCCAAGAATATTATAATAAACATGTAAATTGCTGTAAGAAAACACAGAGTAAAGATCAAACGCTCTTTCTTTTGTAAGCAGCTTTTAACCGCCTCTGTGGCCTAGTGGTTAGACGACCTGACTCAGACCCAGAAGTCCTGGGTTCGATTTCCAGTAAGGGGTTAATTATTCTGCTTTGGTTTGGTTGGAGGGTTTGTTCTAAGCCCGCCTGGCTAGCTACCACCATCGTATCTAAGGCTGTTGCCATAACGTGTTTCGGCAGTTAGGGATAAGATAGCCAGTTCCTCTGTGGTTGAGGATTCCGGGTGAAGCTCGCTTCCACCTGCGGCCTGATCATCACTTACCATCGGGTAAGATGCTGGCCAAGAGCTTTACAGTTGGGGTTAACAAAAACGTTCACGTTTTCACCCAATACCTTAATAATTCTTTGTTTGTTATTTTTGCTCACAATTTGGTGACAACGTAATTTCGGATATAACAATCTATTCGTACGATTTCCCAAACCTACAAGAAAACCCGGAGACATTTAAGCATAATGAATTAGCAATGGTTTAAGTCATTAAAAGTGATATAATAATTCGCTCCGGAACTAATAAGCTTAGGCTAAATTTGCATTTACTACTTCAAGTTAAAGAGGAATTTTGTTAGAAATTACGGAAGCTCACCGGACCGCGTTCAAGTTTGCTACGTTCGTCGTACTTCGCGTACTTCGCGGACTCGCGGTACTTGGAAAGAGCGGAAACCTGAAAGTTTCGCTGGCTCAACTCGTTTCACGGACGCCGCTATCACGCCCTAGAGGCCTAACCTCTTTCTTACAACCTTACTTTCGTGAATAACTATAACGTCCGGAACGTGTTCGTAATTACGTAATGGGTGGCGTGGTACTAAGTAAATGGTAAAAGTTTTATGCAAGATGTGCAGGTCAATGTTTTACTATTCCATACCTGAAAATACGTTTTGCCTTCGTGACCCATCACTTTTATGTATTTATTGCTCTTTTAAAGTGTACACACAGTATCATAAAATCGGCCAAGTGCGAGTCGGACTTGCGCACGAAGGGTTCCGTAAAACGGCAAAAAATAATGTCTGTTGTATGGGAGCCCCCCTTAAATATTTATTTTATTCTGTGTTTAGTATTTGTTATTATAGCGGCAACAGAAATACATCATCTGTGAAAATTTCAACTGTCTAACTATCACGGTTCATGAGATACAGCCTGGTGACATACGGACGGACGGACAGCTAAGACTTAGTAATAGGGTTCCGTTTTTACCCTTTGGGTACGGAACCCTAAAAAATATTCTGATGTCATCGTTTCAACCTCATTACATTACTGACATTAAAATAAATAAACTATTCTGTATCACACGGAAGTCAAATATTTAAAATGATAAAACAATGATATATTCGATTTCACGAATTTCAAAAAGCTGATTAATTCTGTTTTGAAACCGCAATACTCAATAATTACATATAACATATTAATTACTTTTTCATATCATTAAATTGAAAATGATTGATGATATACATCATATAGGTAAATACTTACCATAGTGGGTACCTGCTACTAATTCTATCCATTGTATCCAATAGTCTGTGGTCTCTATAGGATTGTGGGATTGCGCCCCATTGCTTTCGATTAACATAGATCGTCCCCCGGCTGACCAGAACTTACGGGTTCACGTAAATTACGAGAGTAACTTACGCGTTGTAGGCGTAGATACAATACGTGGGTCTTCTCCTTACACTTAATTTCTATTTATGTAAAAGGCAAACTGATTGAATAAAGCTAATTCAACGATGATAAATTCCTACTCATTACGTAAAATTGAATTTTGCGCCTGAGCCTAGGCATACAGCCTTATGGCTCAGGCATAAAATACAATTTTACCAACACAGGTAGGTAATATCTAATTAGAAAGACAACAATAAGCCTTCGTAATTTAAAATATATAAACTTTTGGTCTTCGCTTCGATTCACAACCCACATAAAACAAATATTTACGCAGTGATTCTAAATCGTCTTCATATTTCCTGTACCCCCGCCATTCCAATGCCATTCTTTAAAGTTTTTAAATATGATATATCTGGAATAGTGCTGGAAGTAATGTGACGCGGAAGTATCAAATAGTCATAAAGTGTGTCACGCGCAGCGAGAGGGCACATCTCATGATGATATGACACTTTTACACTTTACGACGGCATTAGCCGCTGTAACAAAACTGAATGGTTTGATTTACTCGTAACTGCGGTAAACTTAATCTTTCTATAGAGATGTTTACTGAATACTTTAGACGTAGATATATTTAGTAACCTACACCGCTTCGTGTTTCACCTCTCAACGAGGCACTGTTTTTTTTTTTTTTGGTGGTATGTCATCAAATGACTTCTCCAGCTCCAGCGGGAGGGCGTGTCATAGGGCGCTCTTACTGACTAAAACCCACCCGTGGTCCTCTTGCCTGTGCAATGCCAAGGGGCCACGGAATCCCTTTCGGACTTTCCCGCAACCCCGGCAGGCATCGGTCCCATCAGACCCCTTCAACTGCTGACATCTCTTTGAGGCGCGCGTGGAACACAACACGCCGTCGACCCAGGCCTGGTCCTTACCGGACGGCGAGCTACCCATTGCTCACCGTCCGCAAGCCCGCACCTACGATGGCCGGGAATCGGCTATCGATTCCCAACGCCCAGGGCGTCTCCTCCTGTGGCGGCTAGGGGCGTGAGGGTGCGAATTTTGCCTCTACCACACGCGTTCTGCCTCCTCCATTGCGAGCATTACTGCTTCACAGAAGGAGATGACGGCCTCTCATGCCCTCTCACTCCGTACCATGGCCTGGACCAGGGCCAGACGCGAGAGATCCCCGCCACCGATCGCCTCCACGAGGACACGGCGGTGCTCTGCCCAAGCCGGGCAGACCTGCACCGTATGCTCCACCGTGTCCTTCGGGCGATCTACGCAGTGATGACACCCGGGCGTTTCCTCCCGCCTGCTACCGAACAGGATCCTTCCGAACAACGAGGCATCCTCAGGATGACGATTGACTTGTCGCGAAACCGAACATAACGTGCTTCCACGCTGAGCGCCGGACGCAGAGTGAGCCATACCGTCTGACACCCCACTTATAGAGCTCGGTCCACTTCGGCTCGGATTGTTAGACAGCACGATTAGGGGCGAACAATAGCAGTAAAGGTGACCTTGGAATACAAAAACAATACCCACAAACCCCTACATTAAATCAGGTAATCGCTCTTTACACACTCCCACAAACTATGACAAAAATTAATTCATTAACAAAATGTAAATACATATATCAATCTGCCTAGTCTTTTCCTAACTATATTGTGATCAGCTTCCAGTCTAACCAGATGCAGCTGAATACCAGTATTATACATTGAACGACTGCCTATCTGACCTCCACAACCCATGTACTGGGTAACATGATTCCCCTTGATAAGACTGGTTGTCAGACTTTTGGGCTTCTAACTAGCCGTAACAACAAAATGTAAATATTGTATGTTATTAAAACTCGCAAGCATATTAAACAACGATTGGCCTACCGAAACTAACATTAAATCAGCTCCTATAAACACAAACTTCGCACAAATTGCTCGTGTAGTGAATTTGCTTTCATTAAAATAGTAGGAGTGGCTTAATGAGTTGCCCGTACTATGAATATTCAACGGAGCTCATATTGTCAGATGAAGCTTCAAAGGGTTTATCTGAGCGATAAATGATTTAATTCCTTTAGGCATATAGTTATTAACAAGCCCCACGGTGCATTGAAAATTATGTTCTACGCACTCAACTGTGTAGATACAATTTTGTACAGTTAAATTGTAAAATAAATGCATTTTAAGTGATAAAATATAGTTTAAAAACTACTAAGTAATTTAAAGTTTAAATGAGTTTTATAGTCGTTTTTTTTAAGATAGAATATCTTGAGAAATGATATTATGAAAGTTTTTACAACATGCATCATCAGTCCTTTAATAGTATTAAGTGATTACTAACTTTTCTATATTATATTATTATAGTATGAAGGATAATTTTATATACAAATTGTTTTCAGCAAAAGAAACTTGTTCAACCAAGAAGATAGACGAGGCCCCAAAAAAATATAAAACCTAACTAGATTCTCTGAATCCCAATAAAATAGTTGAAACCACAAATTACTAAAGGAAACAGGACAAAGTTGGATTTGAACAAAGAAAAGGGCGGATAAAGCTACAAAGTGCGTAAACAAGGGGTCTCATGGTTTTTATTTGAAAAGTTTCGATGATCGCGGTTTACTACCGCCACTCCGCCCCTCTTCCACGAACAACGTCTTCATTAGATAAAATCAGCCCAGAAAATTTACATTATCTTTGATAACGGAATTTTCTTGTGTTGACGAAATGTAGCACAAAAGTTATAAGAAAAGAGCAGATTGTCATTGAAATCAAATGTGTCACTAAACACACCCATGCCTTCGCTAATGCTATAATTCATTAGCCATCGATTCTTACACTCACAAAAATATTGGCAAAGTTCCTACACCCTAAATCATAATACTGCGTAATAAATAACCCTTCGCTGGTTGGAGATGTAGAAACTATTGTTGTCATATTTCTCGATCACAATGGCAAACAAAACTGCTTCTATTTCAATAGTGGCTCGGATGACGTAGCGCTTAGCGCAAACGGCTCTCATAATCTATTCCATCAATGGCGTCAGATAAGATTGTTCCGTCATTATTGGGATGTAATTAATCCTTGTCATTGTTACCTTCGTCTGCAGATCTGCTCCTCACAGATACAGGCTGTCTTTGTTACACTCCATTACGTATTTTGCTTTATGACGTTCGCAGTGATACGCGAAACATCTTCACTGAATTAAGTATCTATGTATTTATATTATAATTATTATTTATCGATCTTCTAAATGGAAATATCTTTAGAAACCCTTAAAAATGTTTATCTTCATAAAACGGCTTAGTAAAATCGTTTACCAATATTTACACAGATCTTGAATTTATTTGATTAATAACAATTCAATTCAATTCATTCGATTTTATCCTGCAAACCGAAATATATTTAACATATTTCCGTAAAATGAGATTATCCTAAAGTACCTAAATTGAGGCAAATTAAACAAGCGGATATTCCATCTTTCTGTATTCAAACAAACATTTACAAATCGGATTACCTACACAAAGACTCATATGTAGATAATGTAAAATGAACAGAAGAGAACAATGTAAAGCACGGCTGACTCGTATATCTCTTTTGTAGGTGAGATTAAAGAGGCGATGGCGTGGGCCGATGCCATCCATCTCCGTTAATGCTGTATCGACGGCTCCATCCAACGGCTGCGAGCAGCGGCGTGATGCACGGCCGCATCAAGTGCGATGATATTTATTGGGAACTAGCTTTTGGCCACTGCCTCCCACGCCTGAGTTGTGGTAGTACGTAGATGATTTATGTTCTAGCTAGAGCCTTCCTCAATAAACGACAGTGCTTTCAGATCCGTTTTGTCAAGTTATGTCCACACTATTGGCGCAGTGCCTGAGCGATTGTTTATGTTTTTCGGGGCGACGGGTTCGATTGCCGCATAAAACAAAGGTGCGAGTATCTAACTTTACTTGTACCTGTTGTCTCAAGATATTTTTTAAGAATTTATGGGATTTATATCTGAAAACGCCACCACGATACATGAGCAAAACGTGGAGTGCTGTAAAACTTTAGTAGTACCAGAGCAATCAGCTTTAATATTTCTTCAGAAGTTAAAGGCGTACTTTTAACTTCTGAAGAAATATTAAAGCTGATTGAGTCGACAGCTCGAACTCGTTGGTCGGGGTGACTAATATATTAGTTGACTAATTAGCATTAATTAGTCTTATTATTTATTTATTTAGTATTGATTTATCTACAAATTATAAATGTATTTAAATACCTATTTATTAATTTATTTAGTAAAATAGACGGTGATTTATAACGAAACGAACGAGTAAAATTTCATAAACATACTTTTGGCCGTATACATATTATGAAAAAACTACTGAATTTATTTACTCAAAATAAAATTATTTGATCTATTGAATAGACTATCTATCCCTGTACGGTTTATATTTTGCCATTGTCTTACTACATAAGTTATTTATTTACGCCCAAAGACGAGTTAAAATTTGTGTTGAAGTTTCGTCGCTCATAGCTTCCAAACAAATATACATCTGCTTTCATACAGGGTTAGGTAATTAAAAGAAAAATTGATAGAATTTTTTGTTTTGAACGTTCACCGTCAAACATACGAATATACTACATTTCCTTACGCCATACTACGTTTGTATGGAAGAATGACAGACTAGCGTACCCTTAAGTTATACAATAAACGTTGTTTGTTCCAATTCATATATTGATTGAACTGCTGGCTGCAAATATCTGGCACGGCAAGGAATCCTCGTTTAAAAGGGCAACTCGGATGCATGACTCGCCCCATACACTTTCAAATATCCATTTAGAAAATGCATATTTTAACGACATTCGGCATTTGCCAGCGAGGTTTTTTCACGGATATTAGAGAACGCTAAACAAACTTTGGAAAATAGTAGGTACTTAGCTTTGCAAATATCAAGTTTTGGATTGAGCCCGTAAATTGTATTTTAAATATAATTATAAATATCACCAAGGCTGAAAATGAGGGTGATTTTAAAAAACTAACAATAATTTTACATTGTTCAATATAGTCGTAAATCTTTTGTATAAAAAAATTCAAAGATTTTTTTGGAAGTCGGTTGATATTTTATTCCGCACACATATACGACTACGACTACCTACTTGCTGAAAATAACAGTGACAGGAAGTTATTACGAGTACATCATCATACGCTGACTGGTACATACCCTGACCGATTATATTTCATAAGAACTCGGCAAAGGTAACCAGACCCTGGGAGTCTTTCTTGATTTAGCCAAAGCCTTCGACACGGTGTCTGTTTCCGTTCTTCTAAATAAATTAGAGGCCATAGGAATAAGGAGCTACACGACATGCCGCTACAGCTGCACAGTACAAGATCGAGTGGGTATCGGCGAGGTCTTTTCTGCCGTCAAAACAATTTGACAGCAACGAGTCTAGAGTACACACCAGCCTCTTTTGTTTCTTGTGCATGGGCAAACGAGGTAAACGTGGTCTAAGTTCAGGTGGAGTGGAGCGGTACTCCTGGAAAGCAGCCTCCAAAGCGCTTCTCAAACGTGAATTGCATTGGGAACTCACTGATATAACCTCGTCATCATCCTCTTCACCAACGTGGTTAGGTCGCGGTGAAGCACTGGGTGAATTTTGTAGTTGCACCGCGACCAATGGCGAAGCAGGCGTAACACGGTTATTCCGAGATTCAAAGCGTAGTCGATCAAGTACACCGTCATCCAACATATGGTTAAGCTGGATGACCCGCACCTGATCCGACAGTCGTTGGGCCGACACATTGACTGCTGGTTCAAGCACCTGAAACAGAGAGAGTATCTGACCAGTGGTGTCATCGGCGGCGAGAAGTATTCGTTGCTCGAGCTCGACGCAACTGCAGTGGCCGGTATCACTGGACTCACGTCTGGATCAGGATCCGGCAACTGCGGGGCGGAGCTGTGTGATGAACCCGAAGATGTTGGATGTGTGTCAGTCAGTTGTCGTGCCCGACTTCGCGTCAGTATTTCAGTGTTTTCCGTATGTTAAATAGTCCATTTTCTTGCATCCAGGTCGTGTATATACGTTTCGGTTTTGATATGGATATTCGATTTCGATTTTTATTATGTAAAAATACTAAAAAAAACACCACGGACAAAATACTTACAGACCGTTATTTTGACAGTCGGCCATATGGCCTGTCAAAATGACGGTCTGAAAGTTAATAATATTATTACCTCATTTATTTCACATATATACATATAAATTATATTTTTAAATATTAGAATAAAAAATATATAAAATAAATTAAAAATATAAAAAATTGTAGCCCAGCGGTACCGGGAACAGGCTCCAAGCTACGGCGGTCAGGGCTCCAGAGAGAGGAACCTCCTAACAATGCGAGCCGTGTCTAGGAGTACCGCTTTCTGAATCAAGCCCTTAATCCAGCTGCCCAACGAGAGCCTCCTTAGGCGTTGGTCGAGGCTCTTGGCAATTAAGCCATTGGCTGATACGACTATGGGCACAATGATCGCTGAGTCCACATCCCACATGTCGACAACCTCGCGAGCCAAGTCAAGATACTTAATTTGTTTATCTTTCTCGGCTTTCACGAAGTTCCCGTCATGTGGGACCGTTATGTCACTGATCATTGCGCGCCGCTATCCTCGATCCACCACCACTATATCAGGCTTATTGGCAACAATAGTCCTGTCAGTGATGATGGATCGATCCCAGTACAATGTGATATTACCATTTTCGAGAACTGGGTCGGGCGCATACCTGTAGTACGGTACTTTTGACGATTCCACAAGGCTGTATTTCAGAGCAAGTTGCTGATGGATAATCCTGGCTACAAGGTAGTGTCTATGCAAGTACCCTTCGTTAGCTAGACGAGAACACTGAAATATGCCTCGCTCGATCCTTATCGGTTCACTATTCCTCTGGATATTTCGACATCTTGGATAGCGAAGGACCGTCCTCCATTTCCCCATACACGACATCAGGAAGGTGCGCAGAGTTGCATCTACTTTATACAACTCCAGCACCCTCATGAGCCATGTATGTGGCACCGAGTCATAGGCCTTCTTATAATCAATCCAACATGTCGACAGATCCTTTCGGGAACGACGAACCTGTTGGCTAATAGCCATATCAATGAGGAGTAGCTCCTTAGTACCGCGGGATCCATTCCTACATCCATTTTGAGAGGCAGACATGATGGAGTTGGTGTCTATATGTTTGTTAATTTTAGCTCTCAAAATAGATGTAAGAACTTTATAGACCATCGGTAAACATGTGATTGGTCTATAATTTTTGGGTTGCGCGGTGCTACCAGATTTATGGAGCAGGTGGGAAACTCCTGTCGTTAAGAACTGGGGTAGCGAACCAGACTCAAATGCAGTCTGGTACTGAGCCACCAAGCGAGCGTGCGACCTTATAAACCATTTAATCCAGAAATTGTGCAGCCCGTCCGGCCCTGGAGACTTCCAGTTGGGCAACGGACGAACTGCACGAGCTACATCTTGGGGGCAGATGGTAATAGCCCCCATTTCTGGAATTGGATAGCAGGCTCGCTCGACTTCCCGAGTCCAATCGCCTTCGGTGTGGCTGACAGGCGCCGACCAGATACTCCGCCAAAAAGAACACATGGCATCATCATCCGGAAGGCGCGTGTCAACCACACCTTGGGCCGGTCGCTCCCAAGCCCTATAAACCCACCTTTCATCACTCTGGAAGGTGCGGTTCTGAGTGTATCGCTCTACTCGCCGCTTATACCTATACACACACACTTTCTGCTTCAGGAAGTCGATGCGCTCTATGACACGGGACACATAATCCTCAGGGCCGATATTAGTCCCTGAGAACGCCCGTCTCACCAAACGCATTAGTCTAGGGCGAGTATTGCCCTCCCTGAAGCATAAATTTGCCAATGAGCGCTCTGGCCCTACCAATACGGCACTCAATTCTGCACTGCCAAGCTGGTACAGCTGGTTTCGGTCGTGTAGCTCTAGAGTCATTTGCTAATTTGACGTGAGCTACACGACATGCCGCTGCAGCCGCGCAGTACAGAATCGAATGAGTATCGGTGAGGTCTTCGCAGTTATCAAAATAATAGGGGTTAAAGTATGAAATTGCCGTTTTATTGTAATAGTTACTTCGAATTGACATAGAACCTTCATGGTTTCAGATTTTTGAATGAATTTTTTTCACATGGTACCTATGAAGTTCCTCTTTTAAAAAATGTGCGACATTCGATTATCGACTTTCAGTTGTTTTTTTTATTCAGCTTAGACAAAAAAGATGGATACTTCGAAAATTCGAGTTATTTTTTAATACGAGTTCCGACGCGGAACTAACGCGGCAGAAACAGCTCGCAATATCAATGTTACGTTTGGAAAGGGGACTGCTAATGAACGCACCGTGCAATTTTAGCTTAAACGTTTTTGTGATGGAAACTTTGATTTGAAAAACGAACCACGTGGAAGACCGCCCGCCCACACAAGTGAATAACAATGAATTGAAAGAGATGGTGGAAGCTGATCCGAGCCAAACTACCCAGGAATTAGCAGCATGGTTTAACGTTACCTTACCAACAATATTGACGTATTTGCATCAAATTAATAAAAATAAAAAATAAATGAGAAATGGGTGCCTCATGATTTGACTGATGTGTTGCCTTGTTAATCGATACAGAAATGAAGGAATATTGAATCGAATTGTGACATGTGATGAAAAGTGGTGGTGGAGTGGTGGTAAGCGAAAAATGCAATGGCTGACCCCAGGTCAAACGCCGCAACAGAGGGTCCTAAAGCAAAGCTTACCAATAAAAAGGTAATGGTAACTGTTTGGTGGTCTCAGCATGGTGTTATTCACTATAGCTTTCTCCGATCTGGTCAAGCAATAACGGCAGATGTCTACTTTGCTGAACTCCGAACAATGATAGCAAAACGAGAAGTGAAACAGCCCCGACTCATGAATCGATCTTCACCATTATTGCTCCATGATAACGCGAGACCACATACAGCACGAGAAACCGTTTTAACTCTACAGGAACTGCAATTAGAAACCATTCGTCACCCTCCGTATTTGCCAGACCTTGCTCCAACGGACTACCATTTTTTTCGTGATTTGGACAATTTTTGTACATGATAAAAACTTTTCTTCTCAGGAGGCAGTACAAAATGCTTTCACGCAGTTTGTCGAATCTAGATCACGAGAGTTCTATCGCAAAGGCATAAATGACCTTCCTATTAGATGGCAGCAATGTCTATATAATAATGGTAATTATTTTGATTCAATAAATATGTTAAATTAAAAAAAAAAAAAACAATTTTTCAGTACAAATCGGCAATTTCATACTTTAACCCCTAATAGTTTGATAGCTGCGAATCCAGAGCCGCCACCAGCCCCCTATTTTTGCTATGCATGGGCAAACGAGGTAAGCGTGGTCTAAGTTCGGGCGACATGAACCTATATTCCCGAATCGCACCCTCCAAAGCACTCCTCACTTCCTCATTGCACTGGGTACTTACGTTTGTAGCCCTGTCATCAATCCCCTCATCAGCTTGACTTGTAGTCACCTGTGGTGGTACTATAACACTCTGCGACGGGGGGGCGATGAAGTACAGTGTCATCCAACGTACGATTACGCTGGATGACTCGCACCTGATCCGACAGTCGTATTATTACTACTATTATCAACATACAGTACAACTATTTTCTTTAAGTCCCTCGAATTATCTCATTTCCGAATACATACAGTTACCCTCCCATTTTTAAAATAAATTACATTAAAGTAAAAGAGTTTTAACAACTATATATATTCCAAGTCGATTGAGAGCGTCCGGTCTGCACCAAGTGCAAAGGGCAACTGATAACTGACGAAACACGAAGTTTGCCGAGGGCATTAAGAAAATAGTTGTACTGTATGTTGATAATGATAATAATAATATGGCGTTAATAATACTTTTTTCCACTTAGTGTACAGCACTAAGTGGAAAAAAGTATTAGAATAGAATAGAAACTTTTTATTTCAGACCGGAGTCCATAGGGTTAGTAACAATTTTACTTAAGTTCTAGTGTTAGTAGGTTACAGACATGAAAATATACAATTAAAATTCAGCATGGAGCCGCATCCACCTCCGCAACATCGGGGAGTCCCACCGATCTGCGAATACGCTGAGAATACTGTTGGTGCTGCCGCGAACACGAGCCATCAGGGATGCACATCTATTTCTAATAATGGCTGCAAAACCATCAATATTATTATCTGCAAACATCCCTGACGCACTACAACGCCACGGCAGCCGCAGCAGCACTCTCAGTGCATTATTGTATTGAACGCGTAGGTCACTGTATGTCCGCTGAGTAAAGTTGACCCACAGGCCGCACGTGTTATCACGTGTAGAAGGACTGACAGTAAGCTTTGAAAAGCGTTATTTTAACTGGCTTCGTACAACGTGCAAACCTGCGAGCCAGCATGTTACAACGGACAGCCAGCGACCTACGTTCCCTTTCAATGTCACAATTATCCTTAAGATCTTCAGTGACCCAATGACCCAGATACTTGAACTTGTCCACCCTTCGCAGCGGTTCTCCACAAATAGCGACAGTTGGAATACATGAATATGTCACATTGCCTGCTTTAAAAACCATTAGTTCGCTCTTTGTGACGTTATATTTGAGCCCATGATATTATTAAATTATTATTTTTTTTATTTTATTATTATTTTTTGGTATTATTAAAGCTAACTCAAAAACAACTCATCAGAACTTGACCAAATTTATATAGGACCATCTCAGGAGTATATCCTATCAAACAAAAAAAAAGTCGGGAGGTGTCGTGGGACACCTGGTTGGAATGAAGTTCCTTTCGGTGTATATTATGTATTAATACAGCCATCTAATATGGTCTCAAATTTCAAGTGTCTAAATTTTTTTGTTTTATTTTTAATACAGAGCGGGAGAGATAAGTTTTTAGCAAAGTAAAAACTTAACATAAAGGTCTGTATAAAAAAGAACATAATCTTTTGACACTGAAAGTGACTTTTTACCAGGCATAACACTTTTTCATTACGTGACGATTTCTACCAGTACTCATACCGCAGAGCTTCGTTCCAAAATCGATTCCTAAACAAAGAAGTTATGCCCGAACATTATAAAAAACCGGCCAAGTGTGTGTCGGATCACGCACAATGAAGGGTTCCTTAGTTTGGATTAATTTATCCCAAAAACAAACAACATTGTAGTTGAAGAACATGTTCTCCCATACATCGATATACGTCTCGGTCAATTTTCCAACTGCAAATGTAAGAATGTAACTGTACTTTTTATTGTGTGATAAAACTACAAATTAACTATTTTCGGACTTTTTACTTTACATATGCTGTGAGACCTTGCTTCCTGCCAAATTTTATGATTCTAGGTCAACGCAAACCCAGTAGGTTTTGATTTATTTGCGAGTATCAAAATATGTCGCATAAATGATCGTATTTTTTTATTGCGTTGACTTAGAAGCTTGATTTTTTTAGAGCTCTAAGAAACCATAGACTTACGTATTTTGTATTAATTTCAACTTGATACCTCCACGCGTTCTTGAGAAAAAAGGTCTTGACAGACTGTCGGACTTACAACGAAGTGATCCTATAAGGATTCCGTTTTTTCCTTTTGAGGTACGGAACCATTAATACCAGCCAAGTGCATGTTGGACCACGCACAATGAAGGGTTCCGTAGTTGGGATTAATTTATCCCAAGGTAGTTGAAAAACATGTTCTGCCATACATTCCAACTGTAGATGTAAGTTATACGCACAATATTGATAGATTTGCCATGTTATTTTAAAACCATAGACTTCATACAGGTTTTCCTGTAATCTATAAGAATAGAACTAATTTCTGTATTTTTTTCAATATTTTATGCTCAGTAGTTTAGGAGAAAGGGGATATAGGAGATATGGTTAATTTTCTTTTTTTTTCTATTTTCTTAAACAACTATAAAACGTTTTATTTTAAAACATGTTTGTGACCCTCACAGTAAGACCTCTTATTTGATATGTCACACGGTACAGTTTGAATTACTTTTTTAAATTTTCTTATTTGCCTCCCAAAAGTGAGACCCGTTTTCAAAATTAATTTTTTATCCATACACATCCATGTTTGGGTCGCAAAAAATCATGTGTGTACCAATTTTCAACTTAATCGGTCCATTACATTCGGAGCAAATTGGCTGTGACAGACGGATAGACAAACACACGACTGATCTTATAAGGGTTCCGTTTGTTTATTCGGATACACACAAACGAATTGAGAACCTCCTCCTTTTTTGAAGTCGGTTAAAAACGGATAAAAGATGATTAACTTTGGTAGGTACAAGAATACCCTCAGGGAAAAACTAAGATTGACTACCCAATGGTATACGAAGTGTTCAAAAGAAATAAAATATTCACAACTTCATCAGAACCGAGTTAAGTGGTCAGTCAATACAAAATCATCTAAAAGAAACAAAAACACAAGGTTAATTTATGTATTTTTTTATTTTTTTCGTACAAGTACACTCCATTCGTAATCTCGTACACTTAAATATCCATATTATTGCACAGTGGTTGGCTCGTTAGTCGATCGGATCAGCACCAGGGGTCGGACTCTACAAGGTACACTCTCCTGAAACAAAAAACATCATGCATAAGAGAGATATCATTCAAAAGAACATTGGATATAGTTATATGATGCAAATAAGATGCAGATGCATTAAATAGTGCTATTAACGTTTACTCGTGTATTCGAAATTATAACCAACACCAAATGTACCCGTAATAATCAACATGAATTGTAACACAACAACTAGGCGATCATTTTTCACGTGTGTACATTTCATGTCGTTTCACCAATCTGTACTGCTAAAAAAACTAAACTAACTAAAACTACTGTGCTGGTAAAAAAAACTGCAGCAGGGAAATGAGGTCTTAATTCAAGATTTGATGGAACAAAAAATACTGGCAATGACATCGATGAACATTGTGGACTTATGGTCGATGATGTCATGAACTGAGGGTGCAAGGTCCTACATCTTTCCTAGAAATTATACTAGGTGCGTGTGTACAGGCTTTTTTGTGGTTACTACTAAAGTGCCTATACTTGTCATTCAGGTATAGTTTTACCGAGAACTCCTTAGCACCAATAGTGACGATTATGAATCA
The DNA here is from genome assembly GCA_963853775.1 of Xanthia togata. NCBI lineage: Eukaryota > Metazoa > Arthropoda > Insecta > Lepidoptera > Noctuidae > Xanthia > Xanthia togata. Next base: position 12,237,614 of record OY970792.1, on the reverse strand, counting down.
TTCTTCTTCAAGATAACTACCTTTTTTACTCTTTTAGGGTTTGTCAAGCTGTTCAGGTACTTAGGTAACTCCATCATACTGGACTGGTCCATGTACATATATTATGAAGAATATGTAGAGAATATAGTATGTTATGATTTCAGTGTGTTTTAACTGTGTATTACTGAAGTAAGTACGAGTATATTATTAAATTATGGTGAATTGATACGGTGTGTAATGTAATCAATTTGTTATTGTGGGATATATTTGAATGATGATATCGTTATGCTTAAAGTTAGCCATAATGACGTCTGAAATAAACAAATTAATTATTATGTTTATGAAAGTAGATAAATTAATGTATAAAAATATATTTATATCATAATTATTCAGGTTCTAATAATGTCTTACGCAATTTTATTTCAGTATCTAAATTTTAGAAATATAAAATTAGAGGGAATGATTAATCCCAAAGATAGGAATGATTTTTACTTTATTTGAATAAGATGTGATCCGTAAGTACATACCTGTAACCACCATAGCCGTAGCCGCCGCCTCCGCCGTAGTATCCACCATAGCTGCCGCCGTAGCCGCCGCCGTAGCCGCCGCCGTAACCTCCGTAACCACCTCCGTAACCGCCGTAGCTCCTGCCGTAGCTCCTGCCGTGGGAGAGGGCGCCTCCAGCGAGGGCACCTCCGACGAAGCCAGCTTTAGCGCCGATCAGACCAGCACCGACCAAACCAGCTGCACCCAGACCCAGAGCACCGACGCCGAGAGCACCGACGCCGAGTGCACCAGCACCTGATCAAAGAAAAACATTACGTTAGAACAAGCAAGACTAACAAGTAAGAGATTTGACTATTGTCTTAATTCTGCACTTATTTTCTGCTCTCACTGTCAGATCTTTCTATTAGAAAAAAAAAGAAAAAAAAAGAGGAGCTCGTGGCTAAGTAGTAACTGCCGCACGGGTCGATCCGTCAGGTTAAGCTACGCTTGCCGGGGTTGGTCTGTGGATGGGTGACCATCTTTACATACCGAGACTCCTCCGTGCCGTTGGTCCCGGTTGTCATTCGTGGATCTTTGACAGTCGTTACGGGTCGTCAGAAGCCCGAAAGTCTGACAACCAGTCTTACCAAGGGGTATCGTAGGTATTACCCAGTTACTGGGTTGTGGAGGTCAGATAGGCAGTCGCTCCATGTAAAATACTGGTATTCAGCTGCATCCGGTTAGACTGGAAGCCGACCCCAATATAGTTGGGAAAAGGCTAGGCAGATTGACTGTCAGATCTTTCTATTAGGTGAAAGAAAACTCAATTTTGAGTTAGTTATGCTCGGCTGTTTTCACAGTTTCACTGTCTTTGACAGTTGTTACGGGTCGTCAGAAGCCCGAAAGTCTGACAACCAGTCTTACCAAGGGGTAGCGTGTAACCCATTTACTGGGTTGTGGAGGTCAAATAGTCACTCCGTGTAAAATACTGATATTCAGCTGCATCTGGTTAAACTGAAAGTCACACACATAGTTGGGAAATGGCTAGGCAGGTGATTACTAATAAATTGAATAGTCTCAAGTTTGTTATTTTAGTTATGAGAAAGAGTTGTAGCGGTTACACCGCACATACGAACTACGCATCAAAGACATGACGTTACACAAATCTTGCATCGCGCAATTAGAGTTTACCGCGTGAATGACATATATAAGACTATCCGACATCAACAGTCGGCCCGCCAGACACAACACCCGTCTGGTCGGAGGATCCTCCCTTTTCTGTGGTGGATGAGTGAACTTTACTTTAATTTAAAACGTTAAACCTGCAGAACAGGTCAAGAGAATTTATGCGATTAACAAGAATATATTTTACATAAAAACCTAATTTATATCAGGTAAAAGTAATGTGTCGGTCGTTTTGACATTTTGATTCGTTCATTAGAAATGTTATTTTATTTGTGTATACTTTAGTGCATTATTGCCAAGGATAAAACTTGTATAAAAATAATAAATACTCTCATAAAAACGATGTTACAAGCGAACATTTATTAGTAGCCAACCATAACAAAACTGAATAAAATCCGAGGGAAAATACAAAAAAAAGCGCGAGGTGACACGTAAAGCAGAATTTAGGTGAAAAATATACGAGATTATCTCATTAAATAGACAGCGTAGGTACCTAATTGTTCATAAAAATAAATCTTCGTACAGATTTGCATTTACGAGTCGTACGGTGGTGTCCCACCGTCCGTCCACACACCCCCAGCGGACCACGCTCTATACACATTTTTATGGCGGCTTTAATTTTTTTTTTTTTTTTTTTTTTTTTTTTCCTTCCTTCCTTATTCCTTTACTTACTCTGTTTTTATTATTTATAGCTTGAGGAATTTACATTTTTATGATTTTTGTATATCCTGTTGCTGAGCATCATAGTAAAAATTATAACAGTGACGGTTAAAGTTCAAGGTCTGAATGTAAAGAAACTGTGTTGTTGTCAACTCAGATTCTCTTATTCAATATATTAGCATATTACGGCTTTATGGATAGCCGGGTCCGTTTCACGTCTCTGCTACCTTATATGACGTCATCAATCTCTACCTCTAGGGCTAGAAAGTGAGGTCTTTAGGGATCGACATGACGTATTTGTTACGCAGTATCCATTTCTCATCAGCCTTACGAGTATGCGCAACACGTTACAATGTTCCATGGGGGATTCCATAACTTGACTAATTATTGACTACTCAAACAACGTATATTACCAACTATTTAAACAGTATTGTTTTCATATAAATTATCGAAGCACGATTTCGCTTGTCGAGATGATTGGACAAAATCAATAATTGTCATAGGAATTAGTCATTCGAAACTAATTTTATTTTGAGGGACCTACTGTTTGCTTGCTAGTTAAATTAATAATCTATCTTTTCAATTACGTTGATTAAATATTCTTCTTTTACTTTTCATAAAAAAACCCGTTCTAATTGATGAAAGTTTAATAATTAATAATGGATATATTTTAAAAGCAAAATTCTCTAAAGGTCAACGTCCGGTCATCAGCAGAACCTTAACTAACAAAGTTATATTATCCCTAATGTATATCGCATTGACCATGTTTTATTCATGGATTTGTTTATTCATATTGAAACAGTACTTTGTCACTTATTTTTCAATATTATATATATAAATATTTATGAATCATCATAACGAAAAAATGATATGCAGGTAACTCTGTACCTAATCGCTTTTCACTTTACTGTATATACGATATGTTCTACTATTTTAGCATATAAACGAGCAATCTTTTACGTTTGTACGTGTGTATAAAAGTTGGGTCGTAACGCAAAGGTAATGCTTATACTGTGGGACTGAAACACGTAGGTTTGAGTACTTTCAGTTTATGGCACTAGGTGATTACTACAGGTAAAAAGAACAATGCCCAACAACTTGCATAACTACTCGTAGCAGCACCATAATTTCGGTATAGAAAAAAATAGAAAATAATTGGAATTCTAATAGAACATGGTATATATTACACAAGACCTTTTTGTTTTATCTGTCGCTTGAATTTAATAACCAAAGAGCGAATTAAATTAATAAAAGCAAAATGGTACTTAATCAAAAACTTGTATTCTCTAAAGTCATAATATAATACATATTTTGCATAAACATGTTTACTAAACCCAAAATAAAAAAGGTAAAGGGTAAAGGTTTCAAATAAACCTATTTTTCTTTCTTTTTTTCTTACGAAAGTTAAATACATCGTGGAAAAATTGCTGTCGTATCCAAAGAATTTACATTTCTCATAATGACGTCATCATATACCTAGCCTTATCCCAACTATATTGGGATCGGCTTCCAGTCTAACCGGATGCAGCAGTCTAGCTGAATATCAGTATTTTACATGGAGCGACTGCCTATCTGACTTCCACAACCCAGTTAGTTACTGGGTAATACGATACCTCTTGGTCAGAAGCCCGAAAGTCTGACAAACCATGTCAGACTTTCGGGCTTCTGACGACCATATTTATTTTAACGTAATTATTTTCGTTCTTCATGTCATTATGAGAAATTAAGAACGAAAATACTTACTTTAGAATAAAATTTAAAGTTATTTGAATGTTCATGTCCTTATGTAAAACTGTAATCACAGCCCTCCAGCGGGGATTTCAACCCTGTTCTCATCATTGCAATATCTCACAGCAAGAGTACGGCTATAACAAATCCCTCGCGACTTTAACAGCCCAGCAGGTAAGATAAGTGTGAGATGTACAAACTGTGGCCGAGTGGCGAACACTTGGGTCGCTACTATATCATCGTTAATCCACTATTTCTACATACGCGGACCGTTTGCTCTGGAAGCTTCTTATCAAATGGATTTTTCAATTCAAACTTTCCTTGGCTTAGTAAAAAAGCCTGTAGATTAAATAATACGAGCTATTAAATAATGGAATATACAACAATCGCAAACGAATGTTTTAAATTTTATTCTGGTAACTATTGCTGTTCAGCACCATTAGGCCGGTGCTAACATATTTACAATATGTAATCTACTTTAATGTTTTATTCTGAGTTTTAATACCTAAATCCAGTTGCGCTTTTACAATTACAATAAATTTATTGTATTTATAGATTTTACACCAAAATAACTATGATATAACAAAATGAATGCAAAGGACTGGTTTCTAATACCTAGCCTAGACATCTCACACAAAAAAAACAGCTGTTGAGTAGGTAAATTATGTAAATACGTACTTCAGATCATCGAAAGCAAGTAACTTACACGCACAAGTCGTACACGCTATATTTGCGTGTACGACTTTAGCCTTGAATTGTGCACTTGCTTGCATAATCATGAGGCACGGATTAATCCCGAAAATTATATAATTACATAATTATAATTATCGACAGGACTTAAGGTAATTAAGTGGAAATCCTAGCCTTGAACTGGACTCTGAAATGCCCTCGCGTGGAGATAAGTGTGTGTATTACGTGTTCTACGCACTCAAAACTGTACGCTCGCGAAAGGGGATAGGCAGAAAAGTATGATTTGTGTGTTAACCTGTTACAATCTTATATCTCAACTAAGCTTCTTCTATCGGGGATTTTAAATGGTTTTATTTAAAGGTTTGCAAGGATCTCGTAAATGAAAAGTTATTAGAAGTTACCGATTGTCCAGAAGAACATGAAGTTGTGATTGATTAAACGATTTGTATTCATTGACGTTTGGTGAAGTCGTGAGAACACGAATCGCAGGACATAAATGACGCCCAAAGTGTGTTCAGGATGGGTTGCACGACATATTTCAAATGTTCGTGGTATGACATAACGTCGAAAATTAGTAATTCGATAAGTACTGGATTATTTCCCACGATGTTTAAGGAAAAAACGTGTTAAACGTTATTTTTGGATCTGTCACGCAAACCATCGTTAAATGAACGGACTATAGTAACGAAACTGCTCGTCACTAGCAATAGTCGCCTCCTAAATGCTATTCACGAGGTTCTGCTTGGAAACATGCTGGTCCTGCGCCATAGGACAATTCAGAATCTAGACAAAATCGATCTGGTTGCTAATTTAATTGTATATTATTTTTTATTTATTTTCACTTTTATTTTTTGTGATTACTTGAACTCACACACTGACTTATTATTAGTATTACTTATTTTAATGTTAGAAATATAGTATAATTTTACAATGTTTGTAAGTATGTGAGCACTATGCATCTATCACATAATTAATTTATGTCATTCCTTCATTTTTCATTATTTTTACCTATCGTGGTATAGTAATCTTATTCTAGGTGCATTGTCTTCACATATAATTATATAATTAGTGTATACAAGATATAATGTTTTTTTTTTAAAGAGTAACGGTGGAGTTTCTTGCCCATTCTTCTCCATACGAAAACTACCTTTTGGAATGGGCGACTAGAATCAGTTATTATTATTTTTTGTAAAGTTTGACGTTCAAAAGTGCCTTTTTTGTGCCTAATTGAAATAAATTATTTGACTTTGACTTTGACTTTGACTTCTGGGTTCAATTCCGAGCAAGTACCAATGTGACTTTTTCAATGCATTTGTATCTACTTTCTAAGTTTATTTTGGACATCGCTGACATCCAAACCTGAACTTATAATACATAAAAGTCTGAAATTGCCAACCCTTGCCGCCTGGTATGAGAAGAGGTCTTTTCCCTGCAGTAGGCGCTAATACTGCTAATAGGCTGGTATGATAAATGGTTTTACTCACCAAGAAGCAGACTCCTCTTCTGCCTGTTGCCCTGTGCGTCTACCAGCATGACTTCCTGGAGCTGGGGCTGTTCCACGGGCTGTAGCGCGGTCATCAGGGGACCGTTCTCAGCCGCGAGGCTCGCCACACACGCCGCCAACACCACGAAGACTAATGTGCACACTTTCATCTTGATTTCGTCTGTGAGTAAACGAATTACTTTATTATAGACACTGTATTAAGACTACCTAACAAAAATTCTACTATCTTTCAATACTTAGTGATTCCGTTCATTGTTTTTCCTGTTTTAGGTAATATTAATTTTTTTTTCCAACATTTTTGGGTTTTCCGGTAGGTAATTAGTTTTTTTAATGTTATTTTTTTTAAATATATTTTTAAACTATGCTATTTTAAATACATTGTTAGAGACCGGCTTCTCACTTCTATAGCTTATTGTGCAAAATTATCAGTAAGTATATAAAAGGAAAATTTTGAAATAAATATCTCATCTGTTTTCCATCACAACTTTGAAACTCATTTTGACCCTGTTATAGTTTATTTATTTTAGAGTAAATGGTGATTCCGTTGAATTAATGTTTTCATATGACATTTAGTTAAAAACAAATATTGTCAATTAAAATGCAAATTTTATCTTATGTTTGAACATTGCAACATTTGAAATTGGCTAATGATTTAAATAAAAGATGAAAATATCATGTTGCAATGTTATGTTTAGTTTTCTTTGTTTAATACTAAACAAGAACTTTAATTCACATCACTTTAAAGTAAACCAAAAAAAAAAAAACAAAACTGTTAAAGAAGCGAACTGCAAATCACAACTTGATAGATATCTCAAAAAAATTGACGCCACAAAATCAATTAGGTAAACTCGATTTTATTAATAAAATTAAAATGATTTCTACTGATTACTAATTTTACCTGTTTCAAAATATCACCGTCCAGCACAAACACTGATCACTGATCTACTGGTCACTGATGTCCTGCCTATGACTTTTATAGGTCGGCGAGTCGAGCACACACGCAAACATATAATGTATAATCTGCTGCCTTTAATAAGGTAGGTATATTGTCGCCCCACCCAAAACTATACTACCATATCACGCAACAGGCTCAGTAGTTTCAGATATTCAATATTCATTAGACGTAAAATTACAAACATGAAATAGTTAGGTACTGGGCATAGTTTGCGAACTCAACTTTGTTGGGCCTCAAGAAATTCCATAGGTATTGGTATTCCATTATCAAAAGCTAGGGTTACAAGTACGAGGACCTGAGGATTAAATTGTGCATGTAACAAGCTGTAACATCATCTAGGTAACAATAAAAGGACGAATATACTCAAGTGTTTTACACAAAAAAATTACTTGACATATTAAGGGAGCAATGGGAAATTGTGTTAATTAAATGTGTAACCGGTAACGTTGATGCTGCCTTTTGGAATGTGGGGAGGTAATACCTACCTACATTGAGTGTGTGATGTGACTTTGTTGTTTTTGTCATTTTGTTTTGATCGTGAAGAACCAAGGTAACTAACATAGCCCCAAGAATTGCCAAACTTAAGTGGCAAAGGGCAGGACACATTGATCGTAGAACAGATGGCCAATGGGGCCGAAAGGTTCTGGAGTGGCGACCGCGTACCGGAAGACGTAGCATTGGAATGCCTCCAAGATAGACTGATGACCTGGTGACTTCTTATTGGAACAACAGAATTCAGAGGGTCAATGTTAATGGCAAGCGATTTGCAGGATCTGTGGTCACCAGGGTTCAATTCTAGGTCCGTTCTTATTTAGACAATATATAAATGACTTACCTTACCACATATGGAATAATCATAAGATCAGATTATTCGCAGATGACACTTACCACATTTTTTTAATCAAACGTCAGTTAGTCAACTTTGAACAAGTTAACGATGCACACTAAAGTTGTGTACCTATTGGTCTAATGTCGTTTGTCTTCTCCTGAACGAAAAAAATACTGAACTCATGAAATCTTCAACGCTAAATTTAATGTCAGGCAGCTCCATTCAGTGGAGCATACGGTGGAGGTATGCCCGGCTTGGGCAGAGCACCGCCGTGTCCTCGTGGAGGCGATCGGTGGCGGGGATCTCTCGCGTCCGGCCCTGGTCCAGGCCATGGTACGGAGCGAGAGGGCATGGGAGGCCGTCACCTCCTTCTGCGAAGCAGTAATGCTCGCAAAGGAGGAGGCGGAACGCGTGAGGGAGAGGCAAATTTCGCGCCCTCACGCCCCTAGCCGCCGCAGGAGGAGACGCCCTGGGCGTCGGGAATCGATTGCCGATTCCCGGCCACCGTAGGCGCGGGCTTGCGGACGGTGAGCAATGGGTAGCTCGCCGTCCGGTAAGGACCAGGCCCGGGTCGACGGCGCGTTGTGTTCCACGCGCGCCTCAAAGAGATGTCAGCAAGTGAAGGGGTCCGATGAGACCATTGCCTGCCGGGGTTGCGGGATTAGTCCGAAAGGGATACCGTGGCCCCCTGGCATTGCACAGGCAACAGAAGGAACACGGGTGGGTTTTAGTCAGTAAGAGTCTGACACGCCCTCCCGCTCCACCCAGAGCGGGAGACGTCATTTGATGATTTCCCACCCAAAAAAAAAAAAAAAAGGCAGCTCCATTCATTGTCAGCAGCATTCCGTATGGAAGAACATGTTTTTCGACTACTCGTACAATGTTAAGTTGGTTCTTGGGATAAATTCATCCCAACTACGGAACCCTTCATTGTGCGTGCTCCGACACGCACTTGCCTGGTTTTTTTAATATCTTGTGTAAAAGTGATTCCGATACAATTTCACTCACCTACATTTACATGGCCTCCCACAAGGTGGACCTATGACTTGGTGCAGGCCGCAGGAATACGCTGGATGCGGGAAGCATAGAATCGGTCGAAGTGGCGGAGCTTGGGGGAGGCCTAGGTCCAGCAGTGGACGTCTTTCGGCTGAAATGATGATGACTGCAGCAGGTACCTACTACTCCTAGTATTTGTACAGGTAGAGAGGAAGCTATATAATCAATCTTGATCCACGCTAGCCTTGGTGTAAGTGATAATTCATACAAAGGAAAGACGGATTATTTGGTTAGGTACGTAAAACAGTTTTGAATACCCCAAGACCCCAGAAATATGCATATCATTCATCTGATGCCCTACTATAACACATCTCAAAACTTATGTCGTCAAGTGACAATGTCAATAGTCCCAAAGCACATTAACGTCACAGCAAACTCAAATAGAATTTTTGTCACCAATGCTCATACCTTCGAGATAGTTATTTGACATCAAACAATTCATGCCTAAAGTGAATGACCTCAACAGGATCACCTTAAAACTTTTTCTAACACTTTACATAATAACATTATAGTTTTGTATGCCAAATTGAATCATCCAATTTTGGTATGCAAATCTCGAGGTGCCCCGGTAAATTGCGAACATACATAGCACCTGTTTTATCAGCTGTTTAGCTCATAAACCACCCAGAATATTTTGAGGAAAGGCTTCGGGACCCTTCACAATGAAATATATTTGAATACATTACTCTTTTCCATTGCTACCGAATAATACACACTTTTAAGCCGGCACTCGATAGTGATCCAATTAAAAAAAGATTATTCCACATCGGCGACTCATGCAATGATAAACCAGTAACGAATACAATTGGAAATGTTTTCGTAAAATAATTTGTTAATACAGGTAAATTAATCTGCTGTGGATGTTTATGTTTTAACTGTTATTGAAAAAGAGGTTTGTTTATTTTCTATAAAAATGACTTGAAGATTTTAACAAACCTACGTGAAATTATACACAATACGAGTATTTCTACATATATGGAACAACAATCCTGTAAAACAATTTTCTCCGAATGCGCTTCCATAAACACAAGACGCAACGTCGGATTATCTTAACAAAAAATAAACAATATGTAAGCTTCCCTCAAATATATGAGCCCATAACAATTGCTGTAAGGAACACAATCCGACGCTAACATTATCTTGGTACTGAAAAATTGAGAAGTGGGATCATATTTTGTAGGAGAATGAACATTTTCGTGCGGATGCAAGATGGATGAAAAACATACAATGTGTGCGTTACGGATCCAATCCGCGTAAATCGACCGAAGGAGTTGGGCAGCCATGACTTGGCATCCCATAGCAACATCCAATATTCTTAAACTGTGTCTATAATTCTCGAAGATTTGTTTAACGCCATAAAATATGATTTGCTAAAAACACAATTTCTATTTAGTTTATTTATTGACCGAAGTTTATTTATTTATTTGTGTAAACTTCCCGCACACAAAAAAGGTGCAAAGGCCATAAGTAAGTAAGTTAAGGTAAGTAAGGTTAAGTAAGGTAAGGTAAGTAAGTTTCATGAATGAGTTGTATGAAACATAATTCACAGCATGAGACGTGAATTTATTTCGTAATAATTATGCTACCGCCTGATACATTTTGGCTCAAAGTCGAACTAAGTTCAAGTTCAAGACGCGAGATATTTCGAAAACATGTAATAATTTATAACGGTACTGCACTAAAGCCACCGTTGGCGTTCGTCCCCGTATAACCCCATATAAATCATCGTATAAAAACTATGAAGCCCGAAACACCCTTAAGTAAGATTAATAGCTTTTTAATTACTGATATAAGGCGCATTTCTAATAATGAAAAGTAGATTTAAGGATAATAATAAACACATTAAAAGGGCTTTGACCTTAAGACGCTACACGAAATTATAGTAGATAATAAAAGAAATGGCCACTAGAAAACTGGATATATATCCAGTTTTCTAGTGGCCATTTCATCATCAAGAGTCGTGTGTTTTTACCACATGATGCCTAAATTATTTAATCATAACAGAAATTGCCTCTACCTGGTTTATTTTTGGTAATAAATGGCTTCTTTTAATGTCAACGTCATTCGAACGATATCATTTGAAAGCAACCTTTTACCTCTCAGCACCAACAATAGGAACAATAAAAATAGGAGATATAAATTTCCACTTAAATAATGTACTGTTGTACTGACTATTTATTTAAATAAGTAACTATAGGATCTTACTACATTTTAAGTAATTTTCCTCTTAATTAATATCTTGTTTGTAAAATCGGTCAATGCTTTGAAGAATTTGTCATTTGGGTATGTTGAGAGCTGAGACCTCGAGCCTCGTTTGCATGGAAACCATTGAACAGTGGCACTTTACTGGCCTTACATACTAAGTGTACTTGCCCTGTACCATGTTAGTTATTACAAGTGTTGACTAAATTTACTTAAAGTCAAAGATTTTGTCTTCAAGTATTTTGTACTGAACTAGTGACTCTTCTATACATTTTTAACAAAAAGTGTTAAGACCAGGCACTCTAAAGACAATTTCCACGCAAGCTCCGCCCCCATGCAATGTGCCACTCCACTATGTGCTAAACGCTAACACGTCAGTAATAAAGTTGAATATCGCGTGCGTATTTTGATCGTGTTCGAGCACGGAACTAAATGGCGTAAGTCTCATTTCTTATTTCGTTTATAACTAAAGTAATAATTGATCGAGATATAAAATAAACTATGTATATTTTCTTACTGTGAATACTTATTTTAGACATAAAAGCCGAGTAATCTTCAATGTTTTTAAGACATGATTATACAATTAATCGAGCGAAAATGTTATAATAAATCCTATACTAAAGTTCCATTTTGATTGTATGCGTGATTGTTTTAGAATATTAAGGCAAATTAACATATAATTTAGGGAGCCTCCTCTTAACGCTTGGCTGTAATAACAACAATTGTATTTTATTTTAACATCTACCAGCAACAGGATTCTTATGTCTCATAATTAAAAGGTCGAAATAAAATAAAACATAACCCTTCCTTGGCAGTCGGGTTAAAATACAAGTAGTATTTTTTTATTAAACTTGTTATAAATTAGTGAAAAACTTGGTGAAAACCAATGTATTAGTAAATGGGGTGGAATTTGATCTTGTGGACACCACTGTGTTCTTACGAATACCTGGGCCTCACTGAAACTTCAGTGGGGCCTTCATATAACCAAATTGTCGAAGGTAGGCTAAGCTCTGCAGCTTAAGCGGTTTATAAAATCCGTCATTTGACTGATGTAGAAACAGCTCGATTAGTACCTATATTTTAGTTTTTTGTTGTGGTTAAATGCAGCCGACATTCAGACTAATTTGTGCTGTAGAAACGAGCCATTCGAGCAATTTATAACCTATGTTGTAGGCATTCACTGAGGGATAAATGTAAACAAACATAGAAAGAAAAACAGGTTTATTTGTCACAGAAACACGTGCATACAATTAAACAACAATATAACATAACATAAATGTTCGGCAGCTGCACGTCATGACTGTGACAAGAAGGCTTCCACTCAGCATAATGCTGTGCTATGGAGGACACAGCACAGCGCTGATTTTCAGTGGTCACCGGAAAAATACGTTAGGAAATCAAGCCAGTAAATAAATATTAATAAATCCAGTATACATGTTAATAAATACAGTGTTTAAATATTGAGTAAATCCAGTGTTCTGTCTCGCCTCACCGTCGCGACGCCCGCGCCTGCGCGCGCGCTTGCTATCTAAAAAGTACAGCAGTTGCATTTCACTGCTGACTTGCTGTTGCTTTAATGACAGTCGCATCTCAATATGTATTTGAGAACCTGATTTATGTAAAAAAGAACATTAATCTATATTCTAAACACAATACACACATAAATACTAGAAACAAAGATTTACTTATTGTGCCCAGGACTAGGCTCCAAAAAATTAGTAATTCATTTAAGCGCCAAAGTATACGTTTTTACAACAAACTCCCAAGCCATGTTAAAGAACTGAGCCTCATTAAATTTAAATCATTTATTAAACACAAACTATCTGAAAAAGGTTTCTATAAAGTTAAACATTACTTAGACGACAAAAAGGCTTGGGACTAACTCCATACTAATTCAATAGGGAAGATGACTAAAAAAATGTTTTTTGTCCGTAATGTAGATTATGAAAAAATAACGTACACGTATTTTTTAATTTTTTACGTTGTTAAAAGATTACGGCAATACATTGAGTTATAATGTGCCATGACGTCACTTGTATGTAGATTTTATACATACTTGTGACGTATCAACCCCCACTCCCCAACTTTAATGCGTTGTATCTAAGTCATTTTTTATTAATATGATAAAGCAAAAAATACGTGTCAAATATTTTTTTATTATCTGACTGACGGACTAAATAGAATTTCTTTTTTTTGACGCAGGCATCATCCCTATTGTTTAGTTTTGTTTTATTTGACTGTATAAGTCAATTTATTTTCATTTTGCTTTCATTTATTATTGACGTAATCTACTCATTACACTGTTGTTTTTTTATGAGTTGCATTGTAATATATGGTGAGCTAGCGACCTCGAAAATTGATCATATTATTCTTGCCGCTTGTAGCAAGTTCGTCATGCTCCCTTAGATGTCACTGATTGCTGTAGGTAGCGTCGGGGGTCGGGTTGTCTCCTTCCCTCAAATATGGCGAGGGGGGTTATAGCCACGGAGGTTATAGCTGATCTTTGCTCGTGGATGCATGCTGCTTACGGTAACTTGTCGTCTTACTGACCATGGTTTTTGTTGTTGTTATTATTAATTAACTGTTTATTTATTTTTAATTCGATGGTCCTAGTTTATCTTTTGTGATTTCCAAGTTACAGCTTATGTAAACGGGCATGCCCTTTACGCCTGGAGGCTTTCATTCGGGTATTAAGTTCGTTTACTTTTTTGTTGGTACGTTGGCGTGTGCTAGGTGACATAATAGAAAATAATTTAATTTTATATTTTGTGTTGCGTAATGTAAATTATTTTGCATAAGTACTATTGTATAGAATCAAGTTTTTCTAACTATTCAGACAGCTGTGCAGCTGGGGAGTTTGTTGCGCCACTTCTTCTTCCCAGCTAAAGCACTAAGAAGTGGTGAACGGCGGGTGTTTTTGGGGGACTATCTTATGTAATTTTGACGTTCGAAAAGTGCCTAGTTTGAATAAATGACTTGAATTTGAATTGGTTAAAAATCAAAGTTTGCTACCAACTCTAGACAGACCGTAGTCTGACTAGAGTAATTTGGAAAGTAGTGGTGGCCCAATGGTAACGGCCGTGACTTACGAGTCGTAAGTCGTATATACGAACCCGCGCACAAACGCTTTACTTAGTGTTAATTATTTCATCACCGCTACTCTCAAAACAGTGAAGAAAAACATCGTGAGGAAACTAGCATGTCCTAGAACCAAAAATTCGAAGACATAATATGACATCTACCAACCCGCACTGGACCCGCGTGTTGGATTACGGGCTACTTCCTCTCACGAGAGGAGGCGTGTGTCCCAGCAGTGGGAATTATAGGTGTATTATGCTAAGTTATAAAGAAGAAAGGCAATTTTGGTGTCGCTTAATTTCAGAAGCGTTCAGGAATAAAAGTATGTACATTATATGAAACAGATACAGGGTTTTTCTTTTTATGCATGAGCTTTTTTTTATTAAGCTGCACAAAGATAAAAAAAAGAATAAACAAATATTTGATTCGATCTGACTATCAAAACGCAATTATTTGCAATATCTAAACGCAGCACCTGGGACGGAAGCTATGGAGTTACCATGCTTACCGGAATATGGTATTTCTATTTCAGTAATTATGCTTATTAGCAGGATTTTGGCAGTAATGGTTTCATCGTTTAACTTTAAACAGACTATTAAGACTTTTACTACCTCTATTTTTTTCTGAGGAGTATTACAGGACAAGATGTTAATTATTATTGATAACTCTCTCACTCTCTCTCTCTCTCTAACTCTCTTTTTAAATGTCTCATTTTGGAGAAGCAGAGTCCTGTCCCTTGAAACACAAGAGTATTATTCTAATCTTTGGAGCCAGTGCCTATTTATATTTGCAACATGTTTTATATTAATAAAATTAAATAATTTTATTAGACCAAAAACAATAAACTTGTTACACAATTTTCTTAGCTACTTATAATTATCTTAAGATTAACTCAGTTACATTTGTGTCTAATTGTTAGCATCTACTGCCGAACTAGGTTTATAGCCTGTGTTTCAGCATGCAGCGCCTCAAACACACGAACTGGTTATGCAGGTATGAGCTTATCAACAAAAGGAAACAGTTTATTAAAAAATGAACATAATTAATACAAAAGAAAGAAAGATTGCTGTCCTCTAAGTGTGTAAGGTAAAGAAGGTGAGTGTGTTTGTGAGAACCCTGTGTAGAGAATTAAATAACTTTAGCTAGTAGATTCTTTAGGTCAAGCCGACAAACTGCCATATCACTATTTCAAGATAGTCAGCACGTTCTCAGTCTGATCGCACGTCAACTTACACAGCCACTGAGATACCAAATTCTTCATAGTTGCTTTATTCATCGAGTATATTTCTAGAATCTTATTAATTTTGTCATATAAATAGGGTACCAAAAATGGGTAAAATCTGCGAATAAAAGGCGTTTTTAGGTGTGGTAACCTCTTGCATACAGGAAAACCTTTCCGCCTTGTTAACAGGGTTGGATTGTATTCCAAGATAACATGCTGTTTTGAGACGATACTCAAGACAAACAGTTGGCGTACAGTCAGCACCTTACAGTATTCATAAAGAAGTATGGTAGAGTAACGGAAAGGTTTGAAAGTACAGATTTTAAGAATGGTTCTCTGTGAAACCTCAAGTTGCTTTATCGTAGTTTTCGATGCACCGCCCCACGACTATATGCAATATGTAATCAGTGACTGACAAAGCGCATAATATATTTGTTTTAAAAAAATCGGGGTTACTACATGTCTCAGTGTTTTAAAAATGTATGTAAGCTTACGAATCCTTTTACTCAGCAGTTGAATGTGTGCTTTGAAGCAAATATTACATTGATTACAACGCCCAAATATTTAATTGTATTTGTACGTTCTAGAGGATTGCATGAGCATTTAGAATAACCCAAAGCGTCAAGGGGGGGCAATTATGCGCGATTAGATTTAGACTCGCATGTGAAGGAGTACGGATCGAAAAGGTAGGTATTGTACTTTGTTTTGTCAATGTTCAAGGTAAGTTCATTATCATACAGCCACTTCTTTACCAAATCAAAACCCTTTTGGGCTAGCTGGTAAGTCTCATTCCATGTTTTAGCAGTGTAAATTAGGGCAGTGTCATCTGCGTATGAGATTATTTTTTCATGAAATGAGCTTAGACAAAGGAGATCGTTTATGTAAACGAGAAAAGGCGTAGGGCCAAGAATGCTACCTTGCGGAATGCCACAAGTCACTGGACGATCAGTACTAGTGTAGGAACTCACCTTAACACATTGAGCTCTGTCTGTTAGATAATCAGTCAAAAGGCTAAGTTATTTCCCCCTAATGAGAATTCTTTCCAATTTTTCTACAAGAACAGAAACCGTATCAAAAGCCTTTGCTAAATCTAAAAATATTGCTATACATTTATTACCTTTATCTAAATTTGTCGTTATAAAATCCGTTAAATTAGTAACTGCAAACCAAACTGGTGTTCAGATAAAATGTGTTTACTCTCGAGATAGTTTACTAATCATCTGTTAATATATTTTTCTACAATTTTTGAAAGCGATGGTAATATTGAAATAAGTCTATAATTTTCAATACGGTCTCCAAAATTAACAATTCTATTCAATTTTATTCGTAATTCTAGAAAAAAATATTAACAGACCCCACCCGCACCCTTGTGAATTGGTCGGATGTGAGATTTTTTTAAATAAATATGTATTAGCTCATTTTTGATGACAGTAAAAGGAATCCAATATGTATACGTTTTTTGGAGAATATAGCTTCCATGGCGACATTAATATCTATTTATGTCAGTTTCAAATCAGAAATGTCATATTTTAATGTCACTACTCTGTTTTTCTTGACGTGTCATTGTAAATAGTTATGTGGATTAGTTTGTTTACCTACCTACTATATTTGTTTTGTGATGTTTAGAATACTAGGGTTGTACGTAATCCATGTATGCAGAGATGATCGAGTCTAATGCAATGCCATAGATTACAGTTGATGCTATTATGTGTGATGAGCATCGTATGTTGATGCCGACGACAAGCATGACGACCGCGCCGGCTACTCAGTTATTCGAAGAAGTTCTTCTAAGATTAGAATGTAATAATATTATAAAAATGCTTTATTCAATTACCAACATTTTTTTTTCTTAATGCGTAATAGGTAGGAATTAGCCGACCAAGATAGTAAGACAACATGATGGGATGCGCGGCTTCTCCAGCCTGAATACCTTCACAGGTCTTAAATTCTACATTCGCCTTTGAACCTTGCATAAATATTATAAGATATTAGGTAGGTAGAGAGATAGATAGGCAAAAACATTTTTAAATACCTAGTTACTTAATATTGAAAATATTTGTAAATGACATCACTACTGACAGTTGTCCCATTATGCCCACTGACAAGTATTGTCAATGGTTCACTGGACAAATGTCCCGCGGCAACAGTCGATTGAAATGTCGAGCGATTTTGACTAACGTCTCTAGAAACCTTTTAGTTTTCAATGTTGAAAGAATTATCTAGGGATACGTGTCGTGGGAACCTTTATGCGTCGGAGCCTGTATGGCCGTGCACGGTGTACGATGCACGACTCAAAGCGAAAACGCGTTGGTTTGCAGTTGCAGTGTAACAAACCATCGTGCATAGTATTTTTTGGACGTATCCCTAGGTCGCTTTTTGGTTATACCCATAGGACAATTTAGAATCTTGACAAAATCAAACTGGTTGCCAATTTAATTGTATAATATTATTTTTTTAAACATTAATTTTATATTCTGTGATTACTTGAACTCACACACTGACTTATTATTGGTAGTACTTGTTAAAATGTTAAGAATATCGTATAATTTCACAATGTTTGTAAATATGTGAGCACCATGCATCTATCACATAATTAATTTAAGTCATTCCTTCATTTTTCATTCTTTTTACCTATCGTGGTATAGTAATCTTATTCGAGGTGCATCGTCTTCACATATAATTATATAATTAATGTATACATTAAAGTTTTATTGTGAAAATATTTTAAAAGAGTAACGGTGGAGTTTCTTGCCCATTCTTCTCCATACGACAACGACCTTTTGGAATGGGCGACTAGAATCATTTTTTTTTGTAAATGTTGACGTTCATAAGTGCCTTTTTTGTGCCTAATTGAAATAAATTATTTGACTTTGACTTTGACTTTGGTTATTATTTTTCCAATGTTTATCTGTGTGCCATCCAAATTCATTCAGCCGTTTTAGCGTGAAAGCGTAACGAACAATCAAACTCAATTTCGTAATTATAATATTAGTTAGGATGACGTTCACATTAGTAGTAATAACAAAAGACATTTTGTCAATCATAACGTAATTATGTCCGCTTGCTTTATATAAAATTGCTTGGAGCACAATAGGACATGCCGCTCTTCTAGAGGTCCAATGTGTAGAGGGCTTAATATACAAAGTCAGCTACTAGTGCCATTTATTTCCCTTCAATAGCCATTATTGGAACTATTCAATTCCGCCATCTTCGAATGTCATTATACTGTTTACTCGTTGGTTTACTGTCATAGGATCCGCTTATACGGGGTCCACTTGCTTTTTGAACGTTTTTCTGGCGAAACCCAATATTAAAAAATATGCTGTTTAACTTTTATCTTAATTTGACCGAGATCTATTTTTTGTGAGTATTTTCACGAATGTACGCGAAGTCTAAGTGTGACACCCAGATTACACGGAATGCTGCCATTCTTCTATAAACGAGTATGTTTCTCAAAATTAACGCATAGCGCAGTAAAAGGTAACCATAATATTATATTTTATACATCAAAATAATGTGCAGCAGCGCCCTTCTGTCTTCTCATAGCAACATACTGCGCTTACGAATCTGCAAAAGGTGAATATAGCAGAAATCAAAGGAGCTATAAATCCTAAATTTTCATTTTTTTCTAGTATTGATTTTTGACACTGCACTACAACATATTTTTTAATTATTTTAACCGAATATGGCCAGTTATTTTTCGAGTAGCCATAAATTTAAAAAATAAAGAGGTTTAATTCTAAACAAAAGCCATTATTTTTCTTTTTTGTACTAGAATATGGCTACTAATATTTTTTCGTTTAAATCGGACAGTATTTTTTGTATTTTTTTAGATGGAACCTTATTATTTAGGTACTAAAATATAAATGAATAGTGGATGAAAACATTATTATTATCTGAATATTAATGTAAGCACCTTGTTTTTATTTAAATAAAAACGGTTATATTTAGAATTCCACTAAGAACATCGAGTGAATGACCTTTCTAGAATATCGACTTAAATCTTAAGTCTCTTATTAATCAACTGCCACAATCCATATGTTAACAATGTAATCAAATTACATTTTTTTACTAAAATATAAATATGGAATTTAGCATGTGGATAGGTAACGGTTCTCTAGTAAAAGATTTTTAATGCTTTGGGAATTTATGACGAGAAGAACTATTAATTTGTGTAAACTGGTTTTACGTTGACAATATTATGTTGTTAAATGAGATACCTATGAGTATTTTTAAATCCGTAAAATTAATTGACGGTGCTGTTGACGCATTTGGTAAAAACCCATAATAAACCCTCCAACAAAATTATTTTTGCAGTTCTCATAACTTACCTCATCGAACCCATCGGAGCTGTATTTTATAACGAAAACAAAATCAGCTCGTTGTTTATTAATATTCAATAAAAACAGGATAAACCAAACAAAATAAAAAACAAAAATCATCATTACATTCATTTATTATTCGTAACGGAACGGTAAAAAATGAGAATCGCTTCGGCACTTAATGTTATAAATATTATAACAAACACCATCTCAAAAGCAACTTCACAGAATATTTTTGACAATACTGTTCTATTTACAACAGCTAATTCAGGTGCAATTTAATGTTAATTTACAGCTCACTGACTACACAGTTTAATTAACAAGTTCGGTCCCCAAATACCGTATATCAAACAGTGAACATGTATATACTGAAATGATTGATTGATAAAATGTTAGCAACAGTTTATCAAGACCTTACGCGAGCCATCATGTACCAGAGCCTTTTTCGAAGTTCAAATACATTTATGAACACGTAGATAATCGAAACTCATTTGTGTCTTTAAAAGTCTACAATTATCCTGCAGATTACAATGAAATTCTGTTAAATGTAATTGCCAAAAGTGTGTATTAATATTCAAAGAGTTTAATGCAATGTGAGAAACATACAGCCTATTAAACTATCTACTATGGCATTCCTTTAGACGTTGACTTATTACTAAATCTTAGGTTTATGTAACAGGCCATTTACATATATTGCAAGTCAACATGACGTTGATGACATAACAAATATGGAACCCAACGCGCCGGCCATGCGTGTTCGCTACTGCTTAATAATTCGGAATACATCATTGCTATGGATATTAACAATTGGAACAAAATAATAATATGACAATCATACATATTATAAACTTTATCGTTGACATCAAGCCATGTGATCACTTTTAAAATGGGCAGAATTAATTACTTAATCGATTTTAATTTTAAAGTGAAATACGATTTAAAAAAACAATCTTCTACAAGGATTGTTTTTATTATAATCTGGTTCTTTATCATGAAGTGCTGATTCCGGATATAATTAACATGGCAGCTGGCAGGTTACAATTGCGTTTCGCCTCTAGGGATTAACATCGCTTGCATATGAGCTACCATTTCATCAAAGCTGTTTATGTCTCGCACAATTATTAATTTTCCAATTTGTAGCGTAGTTAATGAGAAAGTTAATATGCGTAACAAATTTCAGTTTGATGGACCTGTGTCAGTGCGTCTTCTATTTAAAAATAACTCTAATACAAGCGACACGTTCTATATTTTGTTACCAAACGTCACGACTATACAATACCTTATACGAATGATCCGTTTAATCTAAATACCCATCACATAGAAGCCTCTCTTAGATTAAAACGAAATCCTAGCAGTTAATACTATGTATTTTACACGCCATCCTGGTTTCTCTTAGAACGTAGACATACTCGATGCGTTGTAAGAAAATCCCAAGTGCAGACAATCACCAACTGAAAGATAATTTTAAAAAAGCAATTATAGATCATAGATAAAAATATTATCTGCTCTGCGAGAACTATCGACATTTCAATTTGTCATATTATTAATTTTATCTTTATGGTTTCCTTATGTTAATATGAAGTATTGTACTTTGCCATCGGAACATGGGTGTGCTAATATCTACACATTTCGACAACCTTCAGCAACATTTTTGGATGATGTCACAACACATGTTGAAAGTCTCTCAGATTGTAAGGATATGTAGTTCAACTTTAAATGCCCCTTAAGTGCTTAATATATTCCTTTACTGTTATTAAAATGATATTAGAAAGAAAAGAAAGAAAATAAATTTATTTGGCACACAATATTCACACAAAAACAGAAAAAAATAAAAATAACTTAGTATAGTACTGTGTGCCTCACGGCTGCGCCAAATTGGCCCAAGTTCAGCATAAATGTTCACAAAACGTCTGACGCTGGTCCTTATGTTACGAGGACGTCTTACGGAAGTAAATCAGTTTTATAATGTATTTAAATAAAAATAGATATCTAGAATAAAAAAATAGATACATAAAAATAGATATCCATATTTAATAACAGAATAGATGCCAGTCCAAGTTCATCAAAATTAACACAGATTTAGGGAATGATGTAAAATTTGAATTAAGTTATTCTACTTACTACAAAATAAAAAAATTGTAACGTGATACTTACTATGTGACTAATGTTAAATGCTAAAACAGTGCAAACATGCAAACTACTCAAATAAAACAGAAAATATGCGTGACGTGTAGGAAAGATTTAAGAAAAACAAAATAGTTAAATAGTGTCCTGCCCAATAATAATATGTGCTAAGAATATATGTTACGTATATGAGTGAACGATTTCTTTATTTCTAATTTTTTATCACCTTCAAATCCGCATTCCATTCAAGTCTATGGTTTTAAACCGATCGTATCAGCCAAGCATTCATCGTCGGAAATACCCATCACTATTCATAGATCACATACCGTAGTAACATATGGAGATGGGATACCGGTTTATATTATTTACGTAATTAATAAAACTATATTAATTAAGAGGACGTCGCTGTCATTTCATATCTCATTAACATACCAAACTAACGCAAAAGGTTCAAGGGTAAAGAATCTCTTTAGGCGTTGTTCAAATATTGCATAAAAATAAACGAACAATGCTAAAGTGCGAACTCTTCAAATATGTATAAATAAACAGGAAAATTCTCATTCATCCTTTTTTAGCAAAACGATGTGCGATATTTGAATTATGTCATGTTAGACACAACCAGTTTGGGAATTGTTCCTAAAGTAATTTGAGTAAGAATTTACTTAGGTATGGGTATCGGATCCCATCTCACTCATTAAAATTTTCAAAAGCTTTTAAAACTTTCCATAGTACCTACTTGACCAATATGAAATGACAGTTGTCGAAAGAACCTCCTTAGTACCCGTGACCTTCAGATTTAGTAAGATAAGATTCACCTTCGTAATAATGTCAATTAAATGAACCATTGAATCTTTTAAAATTGCCATCTGTTGTTCAATTGATTTACGTATTTCGCAATGAGACAGTCAGTTATACCATTGGAATGTGTTGAAGCCTGACAGTACATTTTATTAAGGTGTTTGTTTAACTTCGCTACATAGGAGGCTGTTCGATACTTGCATTTAAGTAGGGTTGCCAACCGTACTCTAAAATAGATTATTGTTCTCATTTTCTTGTAGGTGTACTTTATAATCTATAACACTAATAGAGTACGCTCAAATACTCCTTTTACATAAACTGACTTTTTTGGCATAATGTTCACTGATAAGTAACATGCCCTCAACACAAAACAGACTTTCTGTTTACTGAACATAACATACTGCTACCCATAAAAAGCCGTTTTTTTAATCACATTATAGTGTTTGAAACCTTGATTTGAATTCATCATAATCATCATCATCATTTCAGCCATGGGACGTCCACTGCTGAACATAGGCCTCCCCCAATGATTTTCAAATTGGCCGATTGGAAGCGACCTGCATCCAGCAGCTTCCTGCGACCTTTATTAGGTCGTCTGTCCACCTTGTGGGTGGACGTCCTACGCTGCGCTTGCTGGTACGTGGCCTCCATTCCAGAACCTATCGGCCGTCAGTTCTGCGCGCTATGTGCCCCGCCCACCGCCACTTCAGCTTGCTAATCCGTTGGGCTATGTCAGCGACTTTAGTTCGTTTGCGGATCTCCTCATTTCTGATTCGATCTCGCAAAGAAAGACCGAGCATAGCCCTTTCCATAGCGCGCTGAGTGACCTTGAGCTTTCTTATGAGGCCCATGGTGAGAGGCCACGTTTCAGTTCTGTATGTTATCACTGGTAACACACACTGATGTAGACTTTCGTCTTTAGGCACTGAGGTATGTTGGACGAGAAGATGTTGTGTAGTTTCCCGAACGCTGCCCAGCCGAGTCGGATTCGACGATTGACCTCCATCTCGAAATTGGACCTACCCAACTGGATCATTTGTCCCAGGTAGACATATTTGTCAACAGTTTCGAGAGTAGAGCACCCAATCGATATTGGGTAGGGCGCAATATGGACGTTCGACATGACTTTCGTTTTGTCCATATTCATCCGGAGCCCTACTTGTTGGGAGACTCTATTGAGGCCTTCGAGCATTGTGCCAAGGTTTTTAGCGATTCTGCCATGACCACAATATCGTCGGCAAACCGAAGGTGAGTGATGTACTCGCCGTTAATGTTGATGCCAAATCCTTCCCATTCCAGGAGCTTGAAAGCGTCTTCCAATGCAGCGGTGAACAGTTTCGGAGAGATAACATCTCCCTGTCTTACGCCTCGCTGCAGAGGAATCGCTCTCGTGCTCTGCTCCTGTACTCGGACCGACATAGTGGCGTTTTTTTACAAACACTTCAGCACCTTGATGTACCGATAGTCAATATGGCACCGCTGGAGAGATTATAGCACTGCCCAGGTCTCGATCGAATCAAAGACCTTCGCATAGTCCACGAACGCCAAGCATAGTGGCAAGTTATACTCCTCGGTTTTCTGTATAACTTGCCGCAGCGTATGGATGTGGTCTATGGTACTAAAGACTTTTCGGAAACCGGCTTGTTCGGGAGGCTGGAAGTCATCGAACCTACGTGCGAGACGATTCGTGATGACCCTCGAGAACAGCTTGTAGACATGGCTCAGAAGCGAGATGGGTCTGTAATTCTTTAAGGAGGTATTATCCCCTTTCTTAAAGAAGAGTACCACCGCACTTCTGTTCCATGCCTCTGGCGTTATTCCTTCGAGTAAGACGGAGTTGAAGAGCCTCTGAAGGACCTTCAGCACCGGTGTTCCACCCGCTTTCAGAAGCTCTGATGTGATTCCGTCTTCACCCGGCGCCTTGTTGTTCCTAAGCTGTTTGAGGGCCATCCTAATCTCGTATAGGCTGATGTCCGGGATATCGTCGGTATAGTGTCGGGTCAGCTTAGCTCTAGGATCTTGGGCTGAGCTACCAACAGGTTTATTGACCGACGTGTATAACTGTCCATAAAACTTCTCGATCTCCCTCAAAACTTAGGCTTTTGACGACGTTATACTGCCGTCCTGCGTTTTCAGCTTCGTCAGCTGGCTTTGAATTTTATTTTACTGCTGACTTATTTGAATTTTATTTTACTATTTCTATTTTATGTAAGTATTGGTGGAATTTGTGTTTTGTGACACTACTTCCTACCTGTTTATAAAATATTTCTAACATTTTCCTTAAATACCGTGTCGCAGATATAAAAATAAAATGCCAAATCTACGTTGCCAATGCTTGTTTTAAGGTGATAGGTATCTACTCATCATGCTTAGTTGCATTTAAGTTAGGTACTACACGTGCGAAAGTAAAATAAATAAATACTGACATGAAACTTCTCTGCTACTCAACGTATAGACTATCTATGAGCTAGGAGAAGCTGTAGACTCAGTATCTGATTACCAGCGGTAGGTCCCTGCACAATATAAATATAAAAATTATAATCATGAAATAAATAATCGTGCTACAAACTAGTAGGTACACACGGCTACACATCAAGCTATACATGTCCAGTTTATGCTGGTCTCGCATTGTATAGGATTTCCATACAATGCGAGGTCAGCTTATACTGGAAATTATAGCTTAATGTGTCGCCATGTGTACTTAGTTTGAAAACAGTGCAAAAAGCCATAGGTTTGTTCAATAATGGCCGAAATCTCAAACGCAACTCAATTTTAAGCCATGAGTTAGGAGATCGTGCTAAAGCTAAGTATCGTTTGAGAATTCGGTAGTAAACCTGTCAACTCACTGTCGTGGTTCTGTTTCCATTTGAAGGCGATAATAGCTGCAGGAGGAAGATGTCGGGCATGTAGTCGGCACATTATATGTTACCTAGGATATTTTCTTATAAGGATGTCCTTTATGACGATTACGCTCAAGTGAGAATCCACGAATACATGCATCGCATTAATTACAAAGACTTTAATCTTCAAAAAGCTAGATTTTCAAAGAATAAATAATATTCGCAAAAATTGAGTTAGTTTCCGGTGTAAATACCCGAAAGCAATTATATTTATAGACTACACGAATTTATAATTTCAGTATTCCGAGTCAGTAATCACCGAATAATGGACTCCCTAAATAGAATGGTTTTCGATCCAAATGTATAACACATTCGAATAGAATGGTTTCCGATTCGAATGTGTTATTAAAGTGAATTACTGAATCGTACACTTACGCCGGATGATTCCCAATCGCACCACTATCCGAGGTACGTTCAGATAACAATGTGCGTTTTAGAGATTGAGCGTTCAAAATGACATTAGTGAACTAGTGATGCGAATAATGGGAGCCGGTTAATCTTGAATTGAAAAGAAAAAAATGTAAAGCACTGAAAAAGACGGCATTTTCTATCTTTTATATATTTTTTAACTTTTATTTATTTATAAATAATTAAATAAAAACATGGTTTCTGACAATATCTATTCAGAGCGTTTTACGTTTCTTCTTTTCTCCAGTTAACTATCTCGGCATTGAGGTATATAACCATTATTGATTGTCTATGTAAACCGATTTTCTGGAAGTAGTCTTCCAAAAAATCGGTTTATACCGAAGTAAAAGTATCATGGATCATCAAAACAGGAATACCTACCTAGGGAAGTATGTACCTACCCTACAAAATATAACAATAAGACTTTAATCCGCACAACAATCACAGTTAGACAAACATTTCAATACGATTTATATTCCGGCAAGAATATTTTCTCACCAGATATTATTTTCAATTATGCGGCTATAGGGCATAAGTTAATATCTAAATAACCTACATTAGATAAGTACAAAATATGAAGATTGAACTTGATTTAACTTATTCATAGAAAAACCAATTATGTAAATAATAAAGTTAATATCTAAATAACCTACATTAGATAAGTACAAAATATGAAGATTGAACTTGATTTAACTTATTCATAGAAAAACTAACGAAATATGTGTGATGACACTGTTGACTACAGACGATGACCATGACCAGCATGACCATGCATAAATAAAAAATATGATTCATGAGATGTCACCACGAAGCAAGAAGCGAAAATGTCAGTTTTAGAAAGAGTTTTTTTTTTGGAACAACTGAAATACAAAAATTCTAAGTATGCTGTCCAAAAGCTCTGAAAGAAATTCAGTTACAGACCAAGAAACAGTAATATTTTCAGTTTTTTTTTAAATAAATACCGCCTTAGAATTTATATAAACTATAATACTTAAACCTGGAATGAGATATTCATATTTCTGCGGCTGGACCTGATTGAATTATAATGGCGTCTTCTGTAAAGCGTAACCCTAAAAAGTTTTAAATCATTAAGGACATTACGAAACTCGAGCTACGAAGACATTTGGGCTGTCTTATATTGACTCACCCTCAAATGTCGCTTGTTCCTCGACTTCATAACAACTTAGAACAGAATTCTACCTATTATCGACATATATGGTGAACAGAGAAAACTATAGTTATTCGGAGATATTTACCCGTGGTGGAAATATGTTTTTGACACAGCCTTAGGTATGGACTTCGCCTTCAGGGCCAGAGCGCCCACGACTCCGGCTCCCACAGCACCAACTTTCGCTGCTTTCAAACCCAGAGCACCTGGCAGAGGAAAAATTAAGATAAATATGTTTACACAGCCTTAGGTATGGACTTCGCCTTCAGGGCCAGAGCGCCCACGACTCCGGCTCCCACAGCACCAACTTTCGCTGCTTTCAAACCCAGAGCACCTGGCAGAGGAAAAATTAAGATAAATATGTTTATAATAGCAACAATTCAACGAAAACAAAACAAACTATTATTTTTTCAATCGCAATTCATTTTTTATTTTGTTGCCATAGTTCTCACAATATTACCAAAGTTCACACAACGTGTGTGTGAACTTTATCATATTTTGACAATGTTTAGACGACGTCCTCTCATGCATCAAATATATTGCAAATCGATAAAAGTCTGACTTGTTTAGAAATCATTTTTTCATTAATTATCAGTAGTTTTAACGAAATAATAATAATCGCATTCAGAAACGCAGCCACGCTCTACCAAAACATACATTTTAAACTACATACACACACATGTATAACTAGCGATATTTCTCGTACAATATTTCAGCATCGGATGTTAGAACACGCCTATCAGGCGTATCCTGCCTTGGAGTGCTGTTACATCCATCAGCGGATTAGCGCCGCCTAACGACCGGGATAATGATTTGCGTACCAAAACATATTTAGGTACATATACGCAGACGATGCAAATTTGGATTTTACATCGTCTTTTAGAGAATACATTCTAGTAAGAAGAAGCTTAATTTATTCCTTTCAAAATACTTTACGCTCGTAGCTGTGTGCTACGAGTACGTGGTGCTACGATTCCCGTTTTCGTAGCACATGCCTTCGCTGGCGTAGAGGGAATTTTGTCTAGTCATTAAAAATATCTTTATGCATGCTTATAAAAAATACGAATTGAATATTGACTGAATATGACTCATATGGCCTATCTGATATTATTATTAATCTGTAAGTTATCCTCCAGATTCCAAAATGACGTACCTATGTTCAAATGTATATTTACCTACATTTGCAGTTACATAGACCTGTGCAATGTGTGTGAATAGCTTAGATGGGTTTATTGGAAAATAAACCAATATTTGCGTGCGATCCTGACGTTTAGTAAATATCTGAAAGCCGATGTCCGCACAGTACAAATAGCGGAAATCTAAACCGCAACATTTAGTATAAAAGGACTTTTTCGTACTATACCGCATTTGAATATTTTGCAATATGCCACTTTACGAGTTTCTTTTGGGTTTTTCTAAGCGCAGGATCTTCTAACATATTTTAGGGTTCCGTACCTAATCCTAAAATTGTTAGAAGATCCTACGCTTAGAAAAACCCAAAATAAACTCGTCAAGTCGCATATTGCAAAATTATCAAATGCGGCAAAAGGAAAAACGCAACCATTATAGGACACTTCGTTGTCAGTCTGTCTGTTTTTCTGTCAGTCCGTCAAGACCCTTTTTCTCAGGAACACGTGGTAAAAATAATATCAAATACGTAAGTCTACGGTCCCTTGGAGCTCTAAAAAAATCAACCGTCTAAGTATGCGCAATAAAAAAATACGGCCATTTAAGCAACATATTTCGATACTCGCAAATAAATCAAAAACTTCCCGTTGACGTAGAATAACCACATTTCTCCAGTTATGTTTAAGTCCTATGTAATAGGGGGCGAGCTTATTGCCATCAACCGGGTACAAATCCAAACGCCGCCTGGCTGCTACTGAGAAATTCCTGATGGAAAAACAAAATACCCATACCAACTTTGCCCGACCTGGGAATTGAACCCAGGACCTCATGCTCAGCAGTAGCGCTTGCGACCACTAGACCAACGAAGCAGTCACTAATATTCAACTGCTAACGATTAGACCGGAAGTCGTCCCCAAAAAAGTTGGGAAAAGGCTTAGCAGATGAAAAAAAAAAAAAACACTAGCACATTGCCCGCGGCTTCGCTCCCGTGGTCTTTCCCGCGGGACCCATTATTTTCCCGGGATAAAAAGAAGCCTATGTTACTCCCTGAAAACTAAGCTTTCTAATGGTAATAGAATTTTTCCAATCGGTTCACGAGTTTCGGAGCCTATTCAATACCAACAATCAAATCTTTCCTCTTTATAATATTAGTATAGAAGTATAGATTAAGTGTCTCACTAGAAATCCTTGGTGAGTGTTGACGTCACTGTTTACAAACTTACGGACATAAATAATTAAATAACATTTCATTCACAATGGATTCTGCAGAAACTGAAGTACTGTGCCTTATAGTGAGATATAATCCTTACATAAACTCTCATCATATTATGCATTAACGGAGGCAAAACATATACATACGTTTAATAATAATAATCAACAATTATTAACATCACCTCAACAAGGCCTTCATCTGCCACATAAATGCAATAATTATAAACTAGACAGCCATTATCAACTATTAATTTCCCAATCAATTTTATGCAACGTTATTAAGCTACGCTAATAGCAGACAATGGATAAATTCCCACACAATTTTACCTCAATATTTCGTATTCCAAGTGAACCTCAGAAGCCGGTATAGTATAAAGGATGCGTGTTAAATTGTTTCTAAAACACATTGTGTCTCGCATGGCAATGACACTGGGAGAGCGAAGTTTGTGTAAGAATTTAGATGCCTAATCATGTAGAACACATCACCCGGTCAGGGTTACCATTTCAAAATTTGAAAAGTCCTGATTAAAGCCGGACATTTGCAGAAAACTCTGGAAATTTTACTTTTTAGCCTTTTTTTTTCAGTATGTCATAAAAATAATCCCCGTAAGTCTAAGACGTCTAAGTCGTCAAAAAAAATGACAAGGTCGGAAAAAGTCCTGATGGTGGACCAAAAAGACGGATATGTTAAATCTAGACTGATGGCAACCCTACTCCCGGTGGTGACCAGAAACATCTAGGAGACATTCATTATACAGCTGACAAGGCCATGACCCGATTAGCTAAATCATCTTCACTGCCACCTTGATGGTATGTTAAAATTAAATGTTTACATACGCGAGGTGGTAAAAGGTTTAATATTTGATTTTTAGCAATACTCCTAGCAATTAATTGTGTGTTTAACATGAACCTTGAGTGAAATTTCTGTCTACGTTCGTCGCACATAATTCAGGTTCTTACCATTTTTCGGAAAAAGTAATGGGTAGATATTCGTATTTTTAGAACTGGGACTTAAATTAAGCCAGACAGACTTTTTAATGAATGTCTAACGTGATACTAATTATGACAAAAGAGTAAACGAATTTAAAGAAAAATAGGTTTATTTGTCAGAGAAACACGTGCATACAAAAAGATAATAAGATAAAGAAAAAATTAAACAAAATAAATTTATTATCACGATCAAGGAGCAAAAATAGTCGACAGCGGCTTGAAGTTCATTCAACGTCATCAAAATATTTCCCTTTTATTCATGACACTCAAAAGTAAAGGAAATTATAACTGACATTGTAATGAAAAAAAAACTATATTTGTCATGATGTCTTTCCATATCCTTGAAGTCTCTTAGTGTAACTGATAATCTACATTATTTGGGATGGTCATCCGATGTTGCTTATCAAAATTTTCTTATAGAATGCCAACACCTGTTTGGAACTTAAAAACCAATTAATTAACAACTTCTTAGCATTTTTTGTTTCATATTTGTTTAACAATATCTACTTATGCTAACTGTCCTTGAATTAGGTCTTCTTAGATCTAATAGTAATAAACCAACTGGACATGTAATGCTGACATAACATTATCACATCGAATCCCTTGCAAAAACTTGCTCCAAGGTAGTAAGTAACGTCACACTTGCTATTTGTTGGAATGGTATTAGAACCTACCAAGTTATCATTTTACTTTTCTGGAATAGGTAGTTACTTCGTACATTTCCTTTTTCTCAGCCAATGCTACACGTCTGTGAGGTTAGTGTCAATTTGTTTTAATCGTAGCTGTTACTTCGTTTCCTTATTAATCTCGTTAATTAATTCACAGAAGAAATTAATGTCAGTTACAACTTCAACTAGGCCCAAAACACGCTCTTCAGTTACTCTCGAAACTATAAACGAAATTCTCACCAAGTATCAATTTCTTCTTCAGCAGCAGTAGTCCTCTCTTATTCCTGGGACTCCTGTCGTGCGCAGGAGTGTCGAGGAGGGACTCCTGCGCCGCGTCCACCGGTGAAGACTCCTGCGCCTGCGCCACTACCACGGCGATCAGGCAGAAAAGTACTACAATGGTTGAGGTCTGCATGATTGATGTTTCTGAGAACGGGACAAAGGAACTTTTGTTAGTGGAAATGTCATATATAACAGTATATTTGAAATTTTACTTTTATTGTATGATAATAAAAAATAGACACAAAAAATTCAAATATGTGGATAGGACAAGAGGCTCTCTGAAGAGGACTTATTCAAAAATAAACAAACTTAATGCGAAAAGTTATAGATACTGAAGTAGACTTGTTTAATCTGGATGTCACAAAACAACTTTCAATCAGGAACTAGAGACACTGAACATAACATTTTATTTTGTTTTTATTGATATAAAGTACCTCGTTCTATTTTAATGTCACCTAACAGGACTACAATCGATAATGAAGCCTTGGAACCTGCATCACAATATTATAAGCTTGTTAAGACCAATTATTAAGAAGGGGCCGGAACAAAAGAATAGTAACAACAACATCTGATGGGTTCACACAGGTTCACCCGTTTTCTTCAACATGATTATTTACAATGTCATCGACAACTTAAATATAATTATTGATTCCGGTAGTGCTTACTAGGTATTCGATTAAATATCTTTGCCTTATAGGGCAGCCTGTATCATCAGCCAAATTACCGTGTTTTTGACATCGCCGGCATCATCATCATTTTAATCATTTTTCTTTATTATTATGGTTTTCTGCAGACAGGTACTTCTTGCATACATCATGCCTTTTTTATTCTAAAAAAGTTATCCGCAGCATTTACGTGACATTCATACGGTATTGTTTATCTTAATTCAGTATCCGCTAGCAGTTTAGTACTGGTGGCCTGGTGGTAACGGCCCGACGAACGAGTAGGTAGGTCGTGGGTCCGAAACCAGGCAGGCACTTTTCTTTGTGTAAATAATTTCATCACCACTGCTTTCAAAACGATGAAGGAAAACATCGGGCTTCATCTACCAACCCGCACTGGGCCCGAGTGCTAGTTTACAACCCACTCCCTCAGGCCTGTGTTCCAGCAGTGGAAACATTAAGGCTGATTTTGCTTATGCTAGCAGTTAAGTTAAGGCGCTGACAACAGACAAACGGTAAAAGTAGGCTTGACTTAATAAAAAAATAAGCCAAATCTATATAGTTTGTGGTAGCGGTAAAAATATATGTTAATCTTGAACATATTTCTAAGAACTTAGTTGTTACCAAAACACGTTTACAAAAAAAAAACTCGATACAAATTAACGGTAAACTAACCTTTTAATTTGAGTTCTAATCCCAAATATCTATATTAAATATCAACAAACGTTGGTATTTTAATTAATAACAAGAATGTCTTATTTGAAATGCAGAACTTGGTTGTTTTTTATTTTCGAATACTCAACTCATTTTTGTATAAATCGATAATTACTTCATATTTTGCAATAATTACAAGCGTTGTGTCATTGCGCTTCTCTTTCTTTTCTATGCAGTCCAACAGTGACCGCGGTTTAGCTGTTGTCAGCGTCTTAAGTCCTTTACTTACCTATCCTATTCACAAAAATGTTAACCATAATTTCAACTGTTATTTTAGTCTGACCTAAGTATCGAAGCCATGGTCTCCAGTTAAACAACATCAGGGACACACTACTGCTGCTAACTTATTAGCGTGGCGGCTATGTTAATAAGCAGTAAGTAGACATTTTAGTCGTACCGTTCTAATCGCCTTTTCCTTCCTCCTCCAAGTTTGTTGCTTAAAAACAAACTCAGGAGTATTTGTTTATCGACTGTTCTTAATCTATGTTAATTAACAGACAGTCCGCTGGGATAACTGGGATTAAAGAGACGCGTCGATAAAAGTCGTCTAAATCCTCGCCTAACATTACGAAAAAATAAAGATAAGTAGGCTAAATATTTTTCACCCAATTCGAGGCTTAATTTACTTGATATTGGATATTTTTTAAATGAAATCTACATGAATATTATTTTGTCATTCGTTTTAAATTGATATAAACGAAACATATTCCGGTACAAAATTTTTCTGAAAAAGAAATGTTGCAATTCCGCTAAGAAGCGTTCCAACGGAAATTGAGACATTTCTATTTGGTTTTCGTTCAACATTTCCTAGCCATCTCCTTGGCGATCCGGTTGCGGCTGCCAACGAGAAAACATTTGCTTCGCTACCTATCGACTGATGCACGCCAAAATACTAAAATTATACCGAAGAAACTGCTAGAATGTGAACTAGCGGCCATACAATTTGGAATTATGAAAACGAGCCATATTTCAGGAACGACGGATGACATTAATTCCCAGCTGTATACAAATAAATTATATTGTAATAATTATGTCAAACTTGACATTAAATAATAGATAAGTGTAATGAATAATTCATTTGTGGAATCATATTATACTGGCTGACACGTGGGCTTTAGGTGTGTCAAATATCGAATGCTAATGAGCCATCAATATCTCTGGGCTTTAATTGTCCCATCGTGATAGTAAATAACACCAGTATTGCAAAAATATACATGAAGTGACCAAACATTTGATGATAAGTTATGCAAATCATAATGATGATGTTTTCTTAATACAGCGTGTAATAAAAACCCTGTCCGATCCGTGAGGGTGTTGTTAAGAATCATACTGAGAGTCTATTTAAATGTGGGAATTATATAGAAAAAAGAATCACCGTATTTTTTTGAATGGGGAATTTTACCGTTTTATTACATGAGGCGCGGGCGGCCGTCGTCGTTTAGCGGGTGTCTACGAGTCATCATAACTTATGACCTCTGTAGAAAATTTGCTAATTTATAATGAAATGAAATGAAATTGGGGTAATTTTGGTTCTAAAAGCGTGAATTTTAAATAGCAATAACTTTTTTTTAAACAATTTTTTTTTTTTTGTTGTAATGTTATTGCGGTACCTATGCGCCCCTTTTTGGATCGTACAGGGTTTCTGTTACATGCTGTATACCTACAGCGTAAATCCTGTTTCAAATTATCGTTTACTAGGATCATTTAATAAACAATACATCGCCATAAGTTAGTCTAGTATCCACTTTCTCCCTCCCCTACGCACTTAAAAGAAAAACCTGCCACTAAACACTGATGCGTACAAAAAAGTAATTACGCAATTACCTTGGCGATATGTTAACGTACACACAACACAGCACTGCAGCAGCCACTGACACACGATGGCAATGAGCTGGTGGCCAATTCTTTTATAGATTGCACTACGATGCGCCGGGGGAGGGCGACCGGCCACCTCGCATTTCATAGGGTTCAAGGAAAACGCACGCACAAGTACCTACGCGTGTGTATCAGACGTCCCTTTTGTTCGTTAAGTACCGGATTATAATTAATATATATACAAGGTTTCCGTGTCTTCTTCAGTAATTTAGCGACTTTTCGATTCAATTATATGTGGGTGTTTATGGGACGGATCTAGGTGTAAGAATTTTTGACAATATTTTAAAATGAAAGATGTGTTAAGTCCTTAAAACTTCGTTTCATAGTGATCACTGATGTTTTCTTTTCTTTTTGTGTATTCATTATAGAAGTTGTAACTTGGCAACTGTATTTTAAAAACGGTTGAATAAATTGTTTGTTTAATAAAGGTATGTATTTATGTAAATACACACCTTTATTATAAATTGCGAAATAAGGTAACACCCAAATTTCATAGAATTTCGTTTCGCAGCATATGTTTCATATAATATTTGGTGCTTGTTTTTTTTATGCTTGCTTGTTTTATTTCAAATATTATTGTTGTATCTACTTTTTACTTGAATGAAACTTATATCACAGAAACACAATTTAATTAACTTTATAATCACATTTTTTTATTCAGAATACTGTTTGTTCGGTGTATTTTTCCATGGTATTTTATTTCAACGTACACGCACACGTCTCCACAGAGTAGGCAATTCGTTCATGGGTCAAATATGCTTTTACAACAAATTTCCCATTGACATTCGAAACTTACCCGACGATTAAAAAGCTGTATTAAAACTAAACTTTGTAAAAAAGGGTACTTTAAAATTTCTGATTATTTAGAAGATAAAAAATCTTGGGATTAAGCTGCTCGCTCAGCTAAGCCTTGTAATAAATCCATAAAACTTGAAATTTTAATTATTATGTAAAATCATTGAAATATACCAGTTCACATTGACATTGTTGAAAATTATATAAAATGACATGATTAGTTTGTAAAGTATTATATTATTTTAATTATTGTGAATGTGAGGACTATGTGGATATATTTCTTTTTCTTTTTCAATAGTTTTTTCTTTCTTAGTTAGTTTTAATTATGATCTAGCAGTTTGAGTAGTTAATGCGGGCTACCCAAATGTCCTTTCTTTGATATTATTTTTCGAGTTCCTTAAGTTCTGAGTTGAGCTCCACGATCACTGACAAATGCTTGCACTGACTGGTCCACTCAAATCTGTGCGGTTCTTTCCTCAAAAGACCAATTCAGACACTAATCTACATGATCCTGATATGGCCTGACCAAGATTATGTCTGGACTTTAAAAGAGACTGTGACCTCTGAGTTTGTTTCGGCCTTTCTTCTCAGAGTAGTCAGATAGGAAACGCCAAACTCATCTAGCTAATGTTTTTAATATGACGTGTAAAAGTGATCCCAATATCCTATTTACAGAATAAACAATTTCATTTCAATGAAACAGTTCAATCAATCAACTCTGCTAATCAATGTTCTGTATTGGACAACAAACAAATGCAATAATATTCAAATAAAAAAGTCTTCAATCTTCTAATTAACTCGATCTATTAGCTCGATCTAGTACGAGTAATATCGACCAAATAGGTTAGAACTGTGACCATTCTTTTTGTGATCACGGTGTTGTAATTTTATAGGAGGTATGCATTTTGTCAAAGGTATGAATTGAAACGTTTAGAAACTTTCACTCGATAAAATGTTTTTCTTGGTAATAATTATTAGTTTTATATTAACCAAACAATGAAGATAAAGAATATTTGATTTGTTATTGTATGATATGAATATCGAAACATAAAATTTTATTTGTTACATAAATTATTGATTTAAATTTTTTCAAAGTTTGTATTCTGCGTATTGATTCTATGAAATTATATCTAATAAGAGATTTTTTTGTGAAACGAAATTGTATAAAACTGTTATTTATATAACAACGTAAAACCGTTTACATGCAGTAGGTACCTACCTCTTGATCTTTACAGAAATAACCATAAAAAATTGAAAGTAAACCTCAGTTTGCAGACAAAACAAAAAACATAAATAGTGAAGGCGTAGTTCTAAGTTGACTTAAGATCTTCAAAGTTCACGAGCAGTGCTCCTCAGGTGTCAATGACTGGTACTTGACATACCATACATTGCTGCTTTAGTGGAAACCCAAGTTTTTAGTAACATAGCCGGAAAATAGCCGCGTCACGCAGTATTATAAAATAAATATTACGTCAAGGTCACTGTCAATGCATTCGAAACAGTAGGTAACGTCAAGGACTACATTATACTTGCAATACATTCTACAATCTTACTTATATCGAGAACAAACTGTATATTATGAGTGAACGTGTTTTTTGTATAAAAAACATTTGAGTAAAACGTAGCAGATTAATGAAAAATATTAAACTGTATGTTATTTTCATGTATTTATGGTATTTCTTTTGTTGTTTCATTTTAATAAATAAGCCTCGACCACGCGACAGAGGTAGGTTGGCATCCGGTGATACCGGAGTGCCTCCTTGATGCGACTCCAGGGCAGGGGGTAGTCCTCAGGCGGGAGGAAACGCCCGGGTGTCATCACTGCGTGGATCGCCCGGAGGACACGGTGGAGCATACGGTGGAGGTCTGCCAGGCCAAAGCCTTATAGCTCATTGTTACATAATAGTCATCCTCTACCAAACGCGACTGTTCGTTCATCCTTCGTTGGCCTCAGACCCTTACTACGTACCTAAGTACCTATTAGGAATAGTAGAATAATTGTACTACTCACCAAGTTACAGACTTCATTATTTTTAAAGCTGGTGACTTAATAGGTATCTCATGTACTAATGAGGAACCTATTATGGATGGCTGCAAATAACTAGTAATGTAACTTGGTTTTATTACGCGCAATTGAGCTCACGTAAAAGCGTATGTAGTACCTACCTACTGTCAAAATGATACATGTCTACGTTGCAATGAACTGAACAATAACTTGTATGTTAGCTTCGAGACGGTGTACATCATTCTTCCTAATTAGATGTGTTATAAAATTACATTATGAAAATATTTAATTTTGAGGAGACACTCTTGTGAGTGTCTTGTGTCAATAGACGTGGGCGATAAAATCGTAAAAGGAATAAGTAAATTAAATCCAAGTTACTATATAATTGAGACATCACTCCATCTTTTTATTACCCGACTACGGCGAAACAAAAAGGAGGGTTATGATTTTGACCGGTATGTATGTATGTTCATCTGTTAGGTACCTTTTATCTTCTAAACTACCTGCTGATCATAATTTGACAAATGAGGTATTGTTGTAAGCGTATTGATAGTCCGCTGATAGGCTATGTGATGCCATATTAAATTAAATATGGCGCTTTCTAGAGTTCATAAAGTCACGAACACATTATTTTTTAAATTATTATCCCGTGTTGGGTAAATTGTTAAATACATACATACCGGTCAAAAGCATAACCCCTCCTTTTTGCTTCGCCGTTGTCGGCTAAAAACAAGCAAAAGTGACTACGGTGCGGCTGAAAAATACCTATTATAGAAAAAACCTAAAAAATAATGATTATACGGCTACAAATACTT
The DNA here is from genome assembly GCA_963853775.1 of Xanthia togata. Taxonomy (NCBI): domain Eukaryota; kingdom Metazoa; phylum Arthropoda; class Insecta; order Lepidoptera; family Noctuidae; genus Xanthia; species Xanthia togata. Next base: position 12,199,174 of record OY970792.1, on the reverse strand, counting down.
TATGTCGAAATTATAACCCCAAAATAATTTAAATAAATAGTAAGTTCAAAAACTAAAGCCCGACTGCTGAAAACTCAAACTCACGCTCTAAAATGTATGAAACAAGAAAATAATCCAGTCAGAAATCAAGACATAGGTAGGTACAAAAATGGTCAAGGTAAAGCTGTCGTTGCATCCCATTATAATTTTGTAGGTGTACAGGCATTTTTCAGTAGTCGGGTTGGAGTTTTTGAACTTACTTTTTGAAATTATCTCATTCATTTATGAGTGACGTGTAATTAATAATAAAAGGCCAACGAAACGCGGCCTCAAACACATTTAATTTATTTCGGCTTGTACCTTTCAGAATAATTAACTTTTCAGTAAACGAACAAGGAATTTGGTGTACCAAAAAGGTTTTACCATTATTTGAACATCAACTGGTTTTATATATTTCAATAATATGTCACCATAATGTTACAAACAAAACGTAAAATTGACTCGGAGATAATACTTACTAGCGTAAGCTTGAATTCTATTTTACGAGTCAATAAATCCATATCTAGTATCTGGGGCCCGTTTATTTGTCATCCAAGAGACATTCATTTGGTATTCCGCAAAATTCTTCGAAACCTGTTGAGACAGTGCTGCAGTGGTGGGTAAAGCTTCGTGCAGACTAGCGCGACGCCACAGCGCGACGCGACACCGGCTATTGTTATACCGTGAAGTTTTCTTAGAAATTGTATTGTTCGAGTCGCGTCGCGCTAGTCTGCACGGGCCTTAACTCGTGGGTAAGCACGTGAAATGTCATCCTGGTAGGTACTGTGACAATAATGACAGGTATGTCACGCTTTATGTCATCGACATAATTCCGTGACATATTTCTTGCTGGGGCGTAGCACTTTAGGTAAAGAAAAAGATTAATGGTACTTACCTATTCATCTACCTTTCCAATTATTATAATTTTCGGAAACAGGACATTAGATGCACAGTGGTTGCAAAGGCCCATGCCTGAAGAAAAAGTTGAATAATCTCAGTCATGTTATAGCGGACTTGGAATATAATAAATCTGCAGGTAAGGTACTTCCCTAGATGAACCCTTTCATTCGAAAATCTTGTTTTGTGATGATTTTTCATGTGCTGTTTGGTTTTGTACTGTCTAAACTAAAAATATTATTTATAATGGAACGCTAGCAACATAATTATTGTTTTATGTGCAAACGTAATTATTTAATTGTTGATTCTGCAATAAATAGCGCCTGTTAAAACTATAGCTCCGGGTTTAATAACCTGTGTTTTATTTGAGTAATATAACTGTAATTTGTTTATAGGTACCTACTTATACGAATAATATTTATATATAAATAAAAATCTTTCATCTGCTTTTCTTTTTTTCTTTTCATTTATTTTATTTAGTAAGGTTTTTAAGAAGGAGAAGGATAGAGGAAGGGGTAATGACCTGGGAAGCTCCTAACCAAACAAAACAGTTTAAACACCGTTTTGTTTTCGCGAGTATTTTTTTCCTATAAGATGTACGCGAACTATCATTGTTTTCATATAACGATAGTCTAACCCAGTGATAGTCGCGCGAATACGTGATCGTCAAGTCACGTGTCACTTTTTGTTCGGAAAACCGGAAAGCGCCCTCTGACGGCGAAACCACGCGTTTTGGTTCGCCGAACAAAAAGCGCAACGATCGCTTGTTAATAGGACGCGGCCTAACTCTTCTTCGTCTTTTGCCCAGTTGGGGGCCAGGAGATGGACACGTTTATTGCGGCGTCAAAGGCGTTGTTCAGATCCTCAAGGGTGCAGGTGAACGGAAAATTGGGACACTAAGTCAGACTATCATCGTATGAAAACAATTATGGTTCAGTGGTGGTCTTGACTCTTGGTTTGCGCAGTCTTACTAATCACTTACCTACCTAATGGAGAATGTTCAATAAAATCAATCTGCGTTGCCTTTTCCTAACTATGTTGGGTCGGCTTCCAGTCTAACCGGATGCAGCTGAATAAAAGTATTTTACATGGAGCCTATCTGACCTCCACAACCCAGTAACTAGGTAATACGATGCCCCTTGGTAAGACTGGTTGTCAGACTTTCGGGCTTCTGACGACCCGTAACGACGGTCAAAGATCCACGAATGACAGCCGGGACCAACAGCCTACGGTTTTCCGAGGCACGGAGGATTCTCGGTATGTAAAGATGGTCACCCATCCACAGACCAACCTCGGCAAGCGTAGCCTAACCTGATGAATCGACCCATGCGGCAGTTATTAGGCACTTAGCCACGAGCTCCTCAATGAAGAATGAAGAATGTTCAAACGATACTTTCATTACAGCATGCGGCAATTATTAGTGTAAAGCCTAAGTAAATCACACTACATAGTAAAGTAGGTATTTCATTCAAATGCCCGGTATTTAGCATAGATGTGTAGATACGACCTTCTTGGTGTTTGTTCAGCGATCGAAGTGGCCGCAAGACGATTCAGATGTCGCAATTTAAAATGAGAAGACGCACCTATTCTACTATGCTCATACGAACCGCAAACGTTAAGGTCTATATCTGTTATGCAGAATTTGAATGGTTTACGTAACATTTAAAGTCTGAGTATACGTAAAACCATTATATTATTAAAACGTGTGGTAACGTATACGTTAAAAAATTATAAATTAAAACGTGATGTTTTTATAACATGTTCAGCCATTATAGGTATATGAAAACATCAAAAATCAGTATCGATCTAAAAATAAAAAATGCGCGTGCATCACCGTACACGTGATAGATGTGAAAATTCTTAAAGAATAATTAGGGAGACTAATGGTCGAGAGAGACAGAGAAAGAGAGAGTTAATCTTTCTTCTCGCTCATGTAACAAAATATGCCTAAACGTGACGCGTCCTTGTTCACTCTCAATTCTCGTCCAATTATCGAATCACCGCTTAAGAAGTTTATCTTCAAAAATGATGAGGTACTCATTTTAAAATGATAAAAATAACTATATAACATAAAACGTTTTGTATTATCATAATCTAAGCACATCGCAGTTCTAAAAAAAGCCTACCAATAATGTTGGGGTTTTTCGCGATCGAAATCAGGTTGGGTAAGTTATTGTTTACGCCTTCGCTCCAAGAATATACACATTAAAATTGGTTATTTTATATTCATATAACGCAACCAAATTAGGTAAATAAAAGAGATGTCGTGGCCAGATCTTATAATGAGATATAAGCAATTACTCTCACGACTATGGATCGAAAAACACTCGTATGAAAGATCATATTATTTCAAAAAGCTGTATAAAAGCAGCTTTCTAGACTTTTTAGCATTCAACGCTTTTTGGCTCTTTAACATGTCTAGTAAACGTGGACTCGACGAATTTATATCGCATTTACTTGATAATCATAAAAAGATATCTCTCGATTGCCTTCATCCAACCGTAAGTCTTATGACAGCTCTTTGAAAGCAACTGAATTACTAATTTGTCGTAAAACTAGCTTTTATAGCACTATCTTTCGACATTTAATTGTTACAGCATTATTGTAGAGTAAACGCTTTTCATTCGACAAAATAACATCTCAGTTGCTATACCGGCACGTAATGTCATATGATAGCTTTCTGTAAGGCTTTCATTGGACTTAACTATTGAAGTTGAGAAAAAGTTTTAAAATTATCTATTACAGCTACAAAGGTGCTCTAAAAATTATTTGAAAACTGTCTTACAGCGCAATAGTGATAGGTATGAAAGTTCAATAAAACCTTTTAGAGCACTGTAAACGCCATTTTTTTACAACAACAACCGTATTTTCTTCTATTTTGAGAAAAATGGATTACAATCGGTGGAAAAATATTAAAGAAGTGGAGGTTTCCGACGGAAAGTAAATAAGATTTACAGAGAAATGAAACAGTCATCATCTACATTGGCAGTAACCACAAATGAACGATCAAATAATATAAGCGTTGATTCTAAAGGAAATATTAACAGTTTTGATGATGAAATTTTTGAACCGTCACCTAGTAAAGTGTCTTCTCATTCGGAAAATATCTTCGCTGTTCAAGACTCTGATTCTGATTGTAGTGGCAATGGCAATGATAGTTCCGAGTCTGAGGGCAGTCAAAATTTAAATGATGAGTTTCGTTGTAGTTTTAAAGAGTGGGCACTCCAATTCAACATTTCTCATGATGCCTTAAGGAAATAGACGAGAATTTTTAATAAAAGTATTCTTAATTTACTGCCTAATGATCCTCGTACTATTTTGAAATGAATACATCAAAGATTAATATATTTACTGTTGGATTATACTGACATAACGGATTAACAGAACCTTTGCAAACATCTTTAGAAATGATTGATTGCAATTCTGATGTTTTAACTCTACTTGTAAACTTGACGGGCTTTTTTTTTTTTGGGTTGGAAATCATCAAATGACGTCTCCCGCTCTGGGTGGAGCGGGAGGGCGTGTCAGACTCTTACTGACTAAAACCCACCCGTGTTCCTTCTGCTGCCTGTGCAATGCCAGGGGGCCACGGTATCCCTTTCGGACTTTCCCGTAACCCCGCAAACATTGACGGCCTGCCAGTATATAGTAACTCAAAACTTAAATTTTGGCCAATATTATGCAAGATACTAGAAATACCGATACTGTCACCACTATTTGTCGGAATATATGCAGGTCAAGAAAAACCATCGGACTTAGATAAATATTTTGAACAGTTTGTTAGTGAAATGAAAGATCTTGAAAATGGTCTTAAAATTAACACAAAAATTGGGACTGAAATGATTATTAAAATCAAAATAAAAGCCTTCGTCTGCGATTCACCAGCCAGAGCTATAGAAATAAATAATATTTTGTTTACATTCCTCTGGAGTATTAATGACAGTATTTTGATCTAATAATAATGATTTAATATTTTGCGCTAAGGAACCCTAAACTAACTGCAATGGCGGTCCTAGAAGTCGTAAAATTGATACCTCATTTCTATTTCTCAGCTAAAAGCCGAGTGAATGCTTTGTGATGATAAGTGAGTTGCTATTAATGGCGAATTAGTTATAAAATATTAACTAAAATGTAAGGAATATAGACGAAAAATTTAATTCCGCATATGAAAGTAAGACCTATGAGCCATTTAACAGGTCACGAATTATCATTATGACTGTAGTAATAAATAAGGCATATCATGGCAAAATATTTAATATTTCTTTTCTTTTTTTCCACACAAACACTTTAACACAACGCTTTTTGTTTGAACTATGACTGCTGTTTAGTTGCATTTACGCGATCAAAGAGTGGAGTAATTGCAACCGCACTACTATATTACAACAAATAAGTCGAATGAAAGAGCTTCCACCGACTTGGGAAAAGCTGATGTGTGGAATAAAGGCAAACTGATGTCTATTATAGTACTAGTACATTCAAGTTGCGATTATTCTATATTCTTTCGACTATTTGGCTATTCATAGGATAATCTTACGATATTTACATCACTTAAAGCAGAGAGAGTATGTGCCCAAATCGCGTTGAGTGAACATGCACAGGTCATTTACTCGACATTTGAAAGGTCCGTCTCACCACCAATAGCTGAAATAGAAACGTGCTGTTGACTTTTTTACGATATATTTTGCTAGTTGGATCATTTCATGAAATGAACATCGACCACTGGTCATATCATGATGTGGCCAAACACTAGTGATCATATCGTAAAACCGTTAGATTATCCACCGGTAGAGGCGTTGATGTCGCTTTGTATTTTTTCTGCATCATGGCGGCAGCATACCACAAATCAAACAAAGTAGAGGACCACGCAAAAAAAGTTGATGTACTTTTATCGGGTTTCCAAATATGATATTTTGCAAAGCGATCAAGCTAGTCGCAGTTATTGCGACTATTACTACACCTATTGGCTATTTTTACTACACCCTACACCATGGATACCCTACATTAACACGTTCAGTGTCGGGAGTCCTCCTGGAGGGTTCCCTTAGTTGCATATAAGGATGCCGGGAGCGCGTGCGGAGGGCTCATTTTAAATGTAGGTAGGTTTATCTTAGCGAATACAGCATTCTAAACCGTGAAAATAAAATCTGATGTATATTTTAACAAGATTTATTAGTATATTAGATGTGTTGGTTTTAAAATCCATTATTTTAAAAATATTTTTATTCACGGTTACAAATATTCATTAAAAATGTAAAAGGTTGGAAACAACATATGTATATTGACAAGACCCTCTGGAAAGACTATTTACTTCGTTTTACAGTGTTTTATAACACGGTTTTAAACATAATGCCTTTGACCGTTCGCGATGGTTAACTTTAGCGCAAACGTAATGCCGGTAACCCTCCCAGAGGGTTCACTTCCAATATGTATGGCGGATGGCGGCATGGCGTAAGAGTTCTATGAAAAGTGACTGGAGTCGAAAGTGTTAATGATATGGCCAAACGTCGACTTACATATAATTAAACATTAACGTTTTTTTAAACGATATGGCCAATGTCAGCTAACATTGGCCATGTCGTTACGTCATGAAATGGTCAATTCTAAGATCTGGCCACGGCAGAGATAAGAAAAATATTATTAACTAAGTACATATAATACCTACCTTATTTCTCTATAAAGGTATTTTAGTAAAAGATGATACAACATGTAAAAAAAACCTGTCCGATACGTGAGGGTGTTGTTAGGTAACGTACTGAGAGTCTATATAAGTGGTTATTTTCAGAAAAATAAAAAAAATAGATGCATTTATTTTCAATGGGGAATTTTACCGGGTTATTACATGTAAATATGTGAGCACCATGCATCTATCACATAATTAATTTATGTCATTCCTTCATTTTTCATTCTTTTTACCTATCGTGGTATAGTAATCTTATTCTAGGTGCATCGTCTTCACATATAATTATATAATTAATGTATACAGAATATTGTGAAAATATTTTAAAAGAGTAACGGTGGAATTTCTTGCCCATTCTTCTCCATACGAAAACGACCTTTTGGAATGGGCGACTAGAATCAATTATTATATATTTTTTTTCTGTAAATGTTGACGTTCATAAGTGCCTTTTTTGTGCCTAAATGAAATAAATTATTTGACTTTGACTTTGACTTTGGGCGCGGGCGGCCGGCGTTTAGCGGGTGTCTACAAGGCACAACTTATGACCCCTGTTGAAAATTAGCAATTTTTTCATGGATATTGGGTAATTTTGGTACTAAAAATGTGAATGTGAATATAATAGCAACAGCTTTTTTATTTTCAATAATAATAAGATTTTGTATTACTTTTTGGTAGATAATGTTAGGTTTTTTTTTTAGATATTGTATATGCATAATGATAATGAATAATTGCTATTACCTCTAATAATTGTCTCCTTTTTCTAAGGAAAAGCCTCGCAGTATGTGCGGGAACCAACTCTTTAAAGGGCGTAAAATAAAGACTCGATCGCTGTATTTGAATAAATAAGAGAAAATATGTTGATACAGGACTATAAAAAAGTAAACCTCTTAACGAATTTATAGCTATTTCTTATATTTCAGTATCAGAAATTAATGTGCGAATCTAAAATCAGATCATGATAATGTTGTAATGGAAATTCGATTCTAATAATAATATATTTAAAAGTAGAAGGTAGCTCCGCTACGCCACGGCTACGCTGCTACGCGGGTAAACACTGCCTAATTTTCCTCGTATAGGTAGCAAAAATTAGGCCGACATTGTGTTTTGTAAAGCAAAATGTTCCAACTTGTCGCACGGACCTACTAAATAGTTGTTTTTTATTATGCCACCTCATACTCTTGTTTTGCCCATATTTTTACGAACTTTACAAGCATTTCAACAAATAATTCCAAGCATTTTAATTTAGCATTAAGACATACTTAATGCTAAATTAAAATGTTTACCAAAACTGTCAACACTTGTCATAGTGTATACTTACATGTCATAGTGCATACATACTTGACTTATATTTAACTCCAACGCATCCTAGCTTGATGCAGTTAATCTCATTTAGTAAAACAGAGGATTGAAGAAACAAAATCTAGCACATTATTGCTATCATAACTTCTGAAGGCGCGTACCAATTATCAGGACAGGATTCTGGTTACCTAAGCCATCTATCATCAGCAAGCGACCCGTATATGGTATAAAACATATATAAAATTACACAATAGTTTCGGCTGGATGATTATCATGTTTGAGTAACGGTTGGGCGCTTCCTTGTCAGTAGTTTCGCGAGGCGGTGCGCCTGCTCATGTAATTCGTAATTACGTCAAATTGCGTGGCCAAAATGATATAAGGCTGTTACATTTAGCGGTATAACGAATGCAGCACGTGGACCGCCCGAGCAGACTGCTAATAGCTCTGAAGAACACATTTGCCTTACAAATAACGCTGTGTCGGGCTAAAACACTAAATAAAGGCCAGTACGTAATTTTTGCTCATTAATCTTTTCAAGCGAACAACGTGCACGTTAAACGTTCTATACTTACTTGCGTAGTATTTTTAAACACTGCACGATTTTGTGTAATTATGTGTAAATGGGTTAGAAGTAGTATTTTTAGATACAGCAAAGTGAAATTAATGTCTTTGGTCGTGTGTTTTAGTATATTTTTCATCGGGTCAATCAATTTGTACTCACCTGAGTAATAATTCTAATAATACATCAAGGCAGAGCTTTATTATACTGAACTTAGGTACCACCACCCCAATTCCTATTTAACTAGGACTAAAATACACTGAGTTATTGCATAGTTGATTATTGATGTGTCCAATCAAATTGCGATTGCTCTATCCAAATAATATGGAAATAGACACAACCAGACACACCAATATGACTTATTCTATTCGTCTGCCTCTTTGAACTAGTAAAGCGCTACTGCCGAGCATGAGGCCCTGGATTCGATTCCCAGGTCGGGCAAGGTGTTATTGGGTTTTTCCATTAGGAATTTTTCAGTAGGAGCCTGGAGTCTGGATTTGTACCCGGTTGATGGCAATAGTCTCGACCCCTATGGCATGGTACTTAAACATAACTGGTGAAATGTCGGTGTACTATAGGGTCTACAGGTACACCTCTGCCTAACCATTCGGGGATTACAGGCGTGATGTTATGTTAATGTTTCTATTCCTATTTCAGCGTTTATTTTCATAACTTGTTCACCAACCATCTCGATCAATATCTAGGTACATGTCCCCCTACATAGGGAAGAGCCTAAATAGTTATCTCCTCTTTTTTACAATGAAGATTTAACAATCTTGTTACGCTAATTGCTTGCTTGCATGCGCAATGCGTTATCGCCTGTTGCGTTCATGAATCAACAGTTCACAAAGTATATGTAATATAATTATATTATATGTATAAGCTCCTAAGTACCTGGATACGTTTATTTTATATCTCCACAATTTTATTGCACATATACTCATATACCTATATAACCGAACCCCTAATAATTCCGATTTTGCGTTCCTTTAATTTTATTGAACACTCTAATATAATGACTGCGCCTCTATTTGTGAAACCCAAATAATTCCTATTTTTGGGTCCTAAAATCACTAAATAGCCAAGTAACTGCGATCAACAACTTAGATGTAACGCTCGCCGGACGCTGCCGCGGCACCGCTAGCTCGGCTCGCGTGTAGTTGGTCGCAGTTCCAACCTAACCTAACTCCTTTCGTCGGGATACCCTAGCTCAGTTACTGCGACCAACAGAATATTACAAAAGGAGAAAGTAAAAAAGGGTCAATTATTTTAAAAAGTGTGGATCATTAGAAGCGCAAAACGTTTTTAGAGGTTCATTAATATAATAAATTATCCATCATTAAAAGGTCAATAAGTTTCTAGAGGATCAGTTTAATTTTATTCCCGTTTTATTAGTGATCGAAGATCTCCACCACTCACCAGCTCCCTACCCTCCCAGCGTAAAACACGATCAATCACAATCTGAATCATTTTGAAGAATATTGCTAATCCATTGCGTCTCGTGGTCGAAAAATGTATCTGCTCAACAAGGTAAATACTTAACGCAATGCATGTTGTTGAACTATCAAAATGAAACAGATTGCGATTTATTGTCTTCCAATCTTCTAATCTTACATTTTCTTACTGTTTTATTCTTATTCAAATCAATTTTGAACGGTTTATCACTAACTCAACTCTAATAATTTGGTACCTATGTATACTGTAGGTAGATCATAATCCTATTACCAATTAAGATAGATAGAATACTGTTTATTGTACCTACACCATAAAAATTACAGACATAAATTTAGAAATTTTACATAGGGTGACACAATGAGCGGTCATAACGCTTAAAGCGATCTTTTACAGACAACCTTTGGATGGATTAAAGGTAACAGGAGAGACAATACTTCAGGTAGTCAGCGGTGTACCATCTACGTAGACCATAAATATGTACATACATACATAAAGCATAAACTTATTCATATAAATATATATACATAGATATACTAAATCTATAAACATGAAACAAGAGCAAGGAACTAAATGTAAGAAAATAAACCAAGACCATTATTGTACCATTATTTTTATGAAAATTCAAAAAATTCTTTCTGTTCTATACTAAACACTCCACGTCCAATATTTCAACCCACACACCTACTTTACATAAAAGCCTATCAATGCCTATCAATGTACTAATAATTAGTAGTCAGATCAGTGTACCACTAAATTGGCCAACGATAGCCATTGTGTACAGGAGCAACCCTACATGCTTACATACATACTTAGCAGGAAAATTCTAAACTTGTACTTGTAGATAAGGATCTATGTAGCGCAACACGCGTATCTCCATAGAAACGGGACCGTGTGACCACCGTAGAAACGGTTTTGTCGACGGAAGAATAGACAAAATGACAGATAAATAATCACAATCTGTGAAATAGATGCATGTGTCGTGATTGATCCACCATCAAATATACCTACCTACCCATTTTCTGCCCACATTATTCCAATAGATTTCAGTTGAAAATAAGATCCTATTCGTCTCTAAACTAATTCATTCATAACATCACGCCACTTCTTCTTTTAGGTCTTTTAGGTACCTACTTGTAAGTATAGGCCCTGGGCCCTTTAGGATAATGGGGTTCGCCTCCTATGGAGAATACGGGATGTTAGAGCGAGCAAAGCGAACATTTTATAGCACCCAGTCTCGGATAGGTTAGGTTTTGTTTTGACCGTTCATACAGAAGTAGGAGTTACTGGGTCGACTTATGCGTAAGTTTGAAAACTGAGAAAATGTGTGTGTGTGAAACAGTGAGCTCGTTTTTAGCACCCCGCCTGACAGCCGCTAGCTATGACATTCGCAGGAAATAGGGGGCCACGTGGATCGCGGGGCCCTGGGCACTTGCCCAGAGAGGCCAATGGAAAACAAGGCCCTGGGCGGGGGTGAGTACCATACCTTCCCACATTCCTCCAGTTAAGTAGTTGGTTCTGAGTCTCATGTACCTAATTCACCAGCAATTTAGTCTCATGTCAAGCATATTTGTTTTGTGCTTAAAAAGCAGCTATGTGATAATGCGATGTAATTTTTAAGATTTCGGGTAATATTTTTAAATCAGCAAAAGGTTTAGTAGTCTTTAGAAGAGCCTTCCATAGACACCAGTAAACATGATAAGAATATATTTTATTATTCTGCCTACAAACAAGTACCTATCCGTGCCTGCCCATAGTGCCCATTAGAGTGCCACCTGTCCCTTTCATATTGAACTACCTGCGCTTGTACTCGGCGTACATCCTAGATACTAAACATTCTCAGTGACTCAATAATAGGTACTTAACATTTACAAACGAACATTGTTTCTGTGGCAGCACTGGATGACTCAAGTAGGTACGTCGAACATGCATTGGATGGCGCTGCGTGAGAAGCATATCGATTCATGACGGTCTGCTGTCTCATGAATAAACGAACCAAGGAACACGTATTTATTAACTGGTATTTATCAGTTATCTACTTATATATTTAAACTAATAGGGATCTGAAGCAGGTGAAATAGCCTTACTCAGCATAAATTCAGACATCATCTTGAAATCAATGCGAACAAAAATGGTGAGTATACCTTTTCTCGGTCATGGACTGGTAATGCTCAATTGTGATTAGTGCCACCCAATAAAATGTCTTTGGTTCCACTCCACCTTTCATTGTATGCTATGAAAATAACTCCATCTATACTATGATTTGTATTTTCATACATATGTACAAGTGGCCTCTTGGTCTAGGGGTATGATTCCTGCTTTGGGTGCAGGAGGTCCCGGGTTCAAATCCCGGAGGGGCCCTGTTTTGTATTTATCGTTTTGTTATCTTTTATTAAGTGATCAAGGAAGAAAATAAACAACACTTAAATAGAAAATCCAGATTTATCTCATATTTCTTTCAAAAAGTATTGTGGTAAAATAGCAACGAATGACTCGAATGATAATAAAACAGTTCAATGAATTATACAAATATTTTTACTCTCCTTGCATTGCAGTTAATCAGCCTGCAGCTCGACAATAATAATTTAAGAGATATTTTTTAGCGACATCTCATATCATAGCTATACATCACTTTTACTACTAGTTACTACTGAATACCGACGGTCTACGACTGACATCTATTGATACTGGTGTGGGATTATTTTGTAAGTGTATTATTATTGAATGTAGATGTCAGTGAGATCGTTAAACAGCTGTTTTTATGATGATGTTTTGCTTTTCAATTGCTGCCAACTTCATGTCACGCCAACCAGCTAACATCAGTCACTAGTGCCAGTGAGAATTTGTGTTCGATTTCGAGAGTTGTGTCGATTTAATTTTTAAGTACAATTATTTTGTTAGTAAATTTTATTGACCAGTGCAACAGATATTGTTTTTCTTACCCGTTATATTGTGTGATTATTGTACTACACCCTGATCTAAAAATAGTGCCAACGAAAATATTGTGCGTTCGACGGACTCCTTTCACAAAGGATAAACGGGAGACTTCGTGTTTTATCCGTGCACATTTCACCAAAACGACAACTACACATTGCGGAACGTAAGTAGAATTTATTGAGATGGTATTTCTTGCAAGTCTAGTATTACACTTCTAGCACAATCGTAACATGAATATAACCAACCAAACAGTAGTCGAGTTTTTTCCATATTGATTTGCTTTCGGAGTTATCACTTTGATGCTAATAATAGTGATCCAGGTGGAAGTACCTATGATATCGTTAAAATGCACTGAAAATTATGAAACGTCGTGAATTATACCAGCCATGTTAGCCATGAAAAGTATCGATTTATTTATTTTTCAAATGCTCGTGTAGACATTAGACAGCTGAGTTGACAACTGCTGGTTTAGTTTCTTATGTTTCATTGTAGCTACGTAGGTACGGAAAATTTGTTAAAAATAACACATGTTTGTAAATTATTACTTTACTTTCATACCATTGCTACCTAGGTACTTTATCATCAAAATAACATTGAACAAAAATAATTAGGTAGGTTTACCAGGCCATATAGGTCAAGCACACACATATGCAATGCAGGTATTTGTTAAATTGTACAGCTGGAGAATTTTATTCAGATACACTTTATTATTGTTATCATTTTTCTCAACATTAGAATCTAATCTTATAGTGAACATGCAGGTATTGCCAGTGAGTGTGATATTGCCATTTTACCAAGCATAAAATGGAAAATAATTAAACATAAATATTAAAACATTTCATAGACTGCAGTGCACTAAAATAATCATAATAAGTAGTCATACACAAATTGCTTTAAAGTGAGTAGGATATATTGCAGTCATTAAATTAACACCAACAATATACCTATATAATATTATATTTGTGAGTCCAATAACTACTTGCTTTGAGAACAATCCTTTATAAATTGTTTTATTGCACCTTGTAGTTCATAAGATAACAAATAAAAATATACTGCCACAGAATTGTTAGTGTTACTCTCAAAATTAAAATGACTTGAATGTTATTTACTTATTTTATTTATTTGGAAGACCAACAGCAGTACCTACGTACTATCGAAGAACTTCATATCTAAGCAGTTTGAAAACAAAATCCCGTGAACACGTTGACCACATCTGTTACCGCCCCGGTTCTATAGCGGCCGAGCGCTGCAAGCAGAAATTGTCCTTTCGGTGTATAGATATGAAGTTCTTCGATGGTACCTACAAAACCATTAATAGAAAAAAAAAAAAAAAAAAATTTACTAAATAAGCAAATGGCTTATTCTATTCTCACTCTACCAAATTATTTTCTTGCAAATGAGGACAGAGCATTATATGTTGTTGGTCTATCCAATGTCAAGAAACAATGCTCTTATTCTGGTTTATTCTAAGACGTGTACACACGTCTACTCATCAAGCTATACATTTCCAGTTTATGCTGATCTTGCGTTGTCAGTTTATACTGGAAATGTATAGCTTGAAGTGTAGCCGTGAGTACCTACTAAATGTTTCACATTTATTTAGGTTCTTGCAGTAGTTATTATGCTTTTATTTTCTATTGATATTCAATTAAATATGTTCCTATTCTCAAGTAAGTTTGTTTGACTTTCCTTGTCGACATTAAAAAAATATGTGACATAAAAAAAATGATTTCTCTATGGTCTCACAGAATATTCAGTGTTTTGGAGAACCTGGCTAAAGTCAAGTTGATTTACAATATTGATAAGGTCACCTCTCAAAAAAATATTCTATAAAAACATACTTACATATTTGATTGAAGCTCTACCCACCTACTGTGTTCAATTTTATTACAATTCGTATCACTTTTATCAAAATCAACCATTAACATTTTTATCACACCATTTTGCAGAAAAGATCACAAATAAGTAGCCTTAAAAAAAAAAACAAAGTAACAAACTTTGATCCCTTTACTTTCAAAGTTATGCCACAGCACTAAAAGCACAAACTCAAACTCAAATCATTTATTCCAAATAAACCAATTACAGGTACTTTTGAATTGTCAAGGGGTCTGTCAGTCAGAAAGATGAAGCTAGTTGCCCATTCCAAAGCGTAGTAGGTTCCTATGGAGAAGAATGGGCAAGAAACTACATGGACACTCTTTTAAATCAGAATATTGTTACAAAACATTGGTTACATCATTTATGTTGAAATTATACGTGTGAGAACAATGTAGTAAAACGAGCACGTTAAAAGCGACCATAATAAAAATATAAAAACAAAAATAATTTTATTATGCCATGGCAGCTAAGAGATGACCAGTCCCCACTGACGGCGCCCGTTCACGAACATGACGCATGGATCAGCATCATTTAGCTCAACCATTTTGAAAGGAACTTAATGATCCAACACACACAGTGGGTTATAGCAATAATTATAAAATAAACAGACACACAGTGGGTTATAGCAATAATTATAAAATAAACAGAGTTAATTAGGTTGGGGAAAAAGTCTTTTCGCATTATAGTATGTATGAACTTGTAATACAATCTCTTTGGCTATACTATTTGTATCTGGCTGGTTTTGGTATCATTGAAAGTTTAAATTTTAAAGAACATAATTCCAAATTCAAATTAGGAAAATGTGTGATTTTCATTTGTTTTTCGTACCGTCAAGATGAGTGAATATAATGAAGAAATTCGATGCATTGTAAAATTTTACTACAAAAAAGGTAAAAATGCGACGCAAGCCGCGAAAAAAATTTGCGATGTTTATGGACCTAGTGAAGTGTCTGTGAGAATAGCACAAATTTGGTTTAAGAGTTTTCAATCCGGAAATTTTGATGTCAAAGATGCACGTCGCTCAGGTCGCCTATTGCGGATAAAATGGATGCCATTTTTGAAAAAGTGGAGCAAGATCGGCATATCAGTAGTTACGACGTAGCTGAAGAACTGGGAATTGACCACAAAACAGTTTTGTCGCATTTGAAAAAAACTGGGTACACAAAAACCAGGTTATCTCGCAACAAGGTGATGCTGTGTGTGTGGTGGGATTGGAAGGGCATTATTCATTATGAGCTGTTACCACCAGGCAGCACCATCGATTCTGAACTCTACTGCGAACAACTGATGAGATTAAAGCAAGAAGTTGAGAGAAAGCGGCCGGAATTAATCAACAGAAGGGGTGTGGTTTTTCATCATGATAACGCTAGACCTCACACATCTTTAGCCACTCAGAAAAAATTAAGAGAGTTTGGCTGGGAGGTGTTAATGCATCCGCCGTATAGTCCTGACCTTGCACCTTCAGATTTCTACCCTACCCTACTTAGATAATTATTTAGTCTTTTATGGACTTGTCTGTGATTCTCAAACTAACCAAGCCAGTATCTTGGGAACCTGAATAGTGACAGTGCACACAAGGTACAGTCAGCAACTAAAATTCAATTATTTAAGAATTCAGTAATTCATATGATAATTTATTCACAACACAACAACATTAAAAAAAACCCTAAACATGTGTAAAATAAAAAAACACTGAAGTAAATACTTAGGTGCAGACGTAACAATGTGAGTTGACTTTCATTGCCTACCATAATAACCACAGATTAATATGTGATCAAAATAAAAATGGGGTTTGCATTGAGAAACTTTGATGATGAGTCAGCACAGTAGTAGGTCAGTGATTCATCTGAAACTTTAAGTATAGCTAGTAAGAAAATAAAAATGTCTTAATTTTGTGTAATCAGGCAATAGTAATTTTACACTATAAGTTGGTAAATGTTACAACTTCTAGTTGCCTCATCTTTGCCTTAGACCATCTGACACATTTTTATTGTGTTCTGTGCTAAAGTTGCCAGGTAAAATCAAATTAATAATGAATATAATTATACTTGCTTACTTGATTCCCGGACACCGTAGGCGCGGGCTTGCGGACGGTGAGCAATGGGTAAGCTCGCCGTCCGATAAGGACCAGGCCTGGGTCGACGCCGCGTTCTACGCGCATCTCAAAGAGATGTCAGCACAACCGGGGTCCGCTAGGACCGATGCCTGCCGGTGTCGCGGGAAAGTCCGAAAGGGATACCGTGGCCCCTGCAACGTCCGACGTGACAAGTTCCCCAAGGTCCCCTTCACCCGCTGACATCTCTTTGAGACGCGCGTGGAACAAAACGCGCCGTTGACCCAGGCCTGGTCCTTATCGGACGACGAGCTACCCATTGCTCACCGTCCGCAAGCCCACGCCTACGGTGGCCGGAAATCAGGAACCTCCCAAAACAGCCGTGTGTGAGGACTTGCGTCAGGCGGAAGGTGAAGACGCCGCGCGTCTCTAGCCACTCCTCAAAGAGGGGACTTATCGCCGCAATAGTGTCGTGCCAAGCACTGGGTTGCGACAATCGCCAGAGGTCTGTCCGCTGTGCCGCGATTTCTCGCGGCATCGAAGTCAATCCCCGGCCTTTCGCCTCCTCGCGCCACTCCCAAATGTGCGCGAGGATTGTTTCCACCACCCTCAGACCAAATAAATAAAATTGATCTGAGCCACCACCATTCATTATCGAGGAAGATTTCTCTTTTCCCGCGAAAGCCAAACTGGGGCTGGTCACTAGAATGTTATCAAATCAGTACCCTAATTACGTTATACACGATAAATCGGAATTTGAATCGTTTTGAAACAAATTGCTGATCCATTGCTTTACAAGTTCGAAAAAAAATCTGCTCAACAACGTAAATACCGCAATGAATGTTGTAGAACTGTCAAAATGAAACTGTCGTAATCTTTTGCGAAAATGTGTTGCGTAATTAGATAGCAGGTTTAGGACATAAATCAAATGGGGCCTCCATTTGTCTTATGACTTGACTATTGTTTTATACTTAGTATACTTACAAGAGTTACAAGACTTACAAGCCACACAAAGAACGAAACAATATCCGCGCCCTTCCGCCTGCAATCACATTCGCTCAGCAAAACTAATATCCGTCATTACGTAGCGTAGCTAGGTAGCTCTTTGTTTCTGACATAAGTGCCAAGCCACTCACATTATTATGTGTTCACTTCAAATAAGCGTTGACATTGCAATCTTTTTTGCGATCTACGTCACCACTTGCTACACCTAGTCTCACGTTTACCTATAGTAGCAGAACATTCACCTTCACAATATTAGTAGTAGAGTACGGTCTACATGTGCACGCCTGTGGATCTGTGACGCATGCAAATCGGCCATTTGGAATTTTAATCTCAAACCTCGATTCAATTGTGGGGGGGTATTTAACGATACGTTTGCATTGCAAGCCAAGGAGAGAAGTATACTAGGTCAGCATCACAGACTACAATTATATGTCAGTATGCGCTTCCGTGTCGAGGCGTCGGTCGGCGTTGCCGTCGACGGCGCGGGCGCAGAAATGTGCACCACTTGCCAAACGACTCACCACTACTTAAATACTCTTTTACATTTATTTTATTCAATAGGCCTATTAGCATGATGCTGAAATCAAAACAAACGATTACAGAGCTAACCAAACCCAAGAGCGTAAAAATTAAGATCATTGACCGATAAAGTACAATAATTGCTTTGCTGGGCGCAAGAGCTATTAGGTAAGTATTGACGAATATACAACCACAAGGTTGATATTTTAATAGTTATATAGTTTTTTATTGATGTGTTTATGAATAGTTTTCTCGTACATGCTGATATTAGCACGCACTGTGTAATCTTGACCCAGATGATGGAGCTAATTCGTGTTAATTCACAAATTCAGTTTGTTACGCATTATCACATTGTTATTGTCAGCAGGGTCGGATGTGCGATGTGTTCATTGTAACATGCTGACCCTAAGACACTTCTTGATTTAACTTTGACATAAACGTCATCTTAGCACTTGTTTATTTGTAGCTAATACGATACAAAGTAATGTTTTGTGTACCTACATCAAATAAATTACAAGTAATCTACTGGCGTTGTCATTCAATGCCTAATTATTTGAATTTATGCCGTCAGGGCAACGACTATCTCAATTCGATTTTATACCAAAGCCCATCGGATCTGCCAAAACTGAATCCTTCGCGTTCAATCACCGATTCTTCAATAAGTAGGTAGTTTCTAAATTGTAAATTTGCAGTAACAGGGCCCCGATTCCCGCAGTCTGCGCTCAGACTGCGGGCATCGGGGCCCTGCCCTGTATCTGTGCCGGTGTGCCCCACGGTGGATCGAAAATGGGCTGTAGAAGACATAGGATCTCGATTTCTTAAATGTTATTTTTTTTGCTGGAAATGACTTCTGCTGATCATTACTGTTCTATAAAATGTCATATGAAGTAAATGTGTGCACAAATGGAAGAGTTATAATTTTTATAAGAAAAAAATGTATGGAGCTAGTATGAAAAATCGAATTATCTCCTAAACGGCATGTTTAACCGTACCATCCTTGGAGGTGGTCATAGTGCTAATTATTTATAATTTTTTGGTTGCGGATTTGACGAAAAATTTAATGCCGTTTTTTTAAAAAAAATCGTCAAAATATTTTTATTTATTTTTACATGTAAAACGATCCCTTTTAGTGTCCAAGTTAAAAAGTTCGATATGTTATTAACCCAAATATTAAGAACACACAAAACAAGAAAAATTAAATAAAAAAATTGCTGTTTTTTGACACATTTTTATTAATTTAAATAAAAAAAGATTACCAAACTCTTATTTAAGTAACATATAAAGTTATATTATACACAAAATAATTTAATTGAAGGAATTAATACTAAGCATTTGTAAAATAAAGTAAAAAAATAAAAAAAAAGACAAAATATCATTAAATATTACAAAAAAAAACCCAAACAGACTCAAATACAAATTTACAAATGTATAATTTTTTTACAAATTTTCCTTATCACTCTCGTTGTCAGACTCCAATTCTGAGTCAGCATCCAGATTGGATATGTCCAAAAACTCGAACTCAGTTTCCTGAAATTGAATTAAGTCGAGAGTTTCAGCAAAAAAGCTCTGCTTTTTCTTGGCATCTAACTTAGGCCTTTGTGCACTTAGCAAAGGATCCGAAGAAACAACAAGCATATTTAAAATGTCTTGATTGGAATCCTGCCTGCTTCTTTTCCGCGAATGATGTTCTCGAAACCGTAGGTAACTACCCTCATTCGTTATCTTCTCATTAGCTAATGAAAATTTATAATTGTCACTAACTATTCTTAGAACTCATAGCACTGCTAATTAACAAATTAGCTTACTTATCAAGAAAAGTTGAATGTAATCCATAGTTGGCATTGTCGTGAGATATTGAAAATCATTAAATCACCTATAAAGACTCATTAGAAGACCTAATCAGTGTAGTTACTTAATCACTTCTTTTCGGACTCATTAGAAGAGTAAACAATTGGTAATTTGGTTGTATGAAAGGTTTTAAAACTCATGATGTGTTGATAAATATCTAGCTCAAACATAGTTGTCTACGTGTGGGTGTACTATAAACCTCTGCCAACTCCTTCGGAAATATAGGAGTGATGCTATTTTATGTTACGTGTAGTTAAAAGTCCGTGTTCTTCAACATAAACACTAAAATGAATAGTTTTATATGAAAAAACAAATAAAAATATTTTGACGATTTTTTAAAAAAAAACGGCATGAAATTTTTCGTCAAATCCGCAACCAAAAAATTATAAATAATTAGCACTATGACCACCTCCAAGGATGGTACGGTTAAACATGCCGTTTAGGAGATAATTCGATTTTTCATACTAGCTCCATACATTTTTTTCTTATAAAAATTATAACTCTTCCATTTGTGCACACATTTACTTCATATGACATTTTATAGAACAGTAATGATCAGCAGAAGTCATTTCCAGCAAAAAAAATAACATTTAAGAAATCGAGATCCTATGTCTTCTACAGCCCATTTTCGATCCACCGTGATTTTCGATCCACTCGATTGCGTCAGGGCATGCCCTGACGCAATCGAGTTGCGCAAGCGCAGCCGCAACGTCGCCACTAATATAAGTTTGTTTGTAGGTACTTACTTAGCTTTTTTCGTCCTTTTTTTTGTCTTAAGATTTATGAATTAGATTGGTTTTTGTCAGATAGCCTTAGCAACGGCTATTACACCACGTCAGTGCATGATAATTATGTAGCATGTTGAGAATAGTTATTGATAAAGCTTAGGGGACTAAACCAAACCTTCCTTATAATTAGCCAGATACACAGATTTATTTATATGAAAGGAGACTGACTGACTAACATATCAACGCAGAGTCGAAACTACTGGGACTAGGAACGTAAAATTTTGCACACAGCTTCCTTTTATAATGTAGGAGAGCAGGGTTTTTTTAAAATTCCTCCTTTAAGGGGGCGAAAGGGGGATTTCGTTTTTATGAAAAATCTTATTCCATTTAATTTATAAACTTGGAACATGACATAAAAGTACTAGGCTTGCATTAATTCAAGATAGTATTGCAATCATTAGACGTTGTGCACAATTTAAGAGCAGTAACCTAACAAAAAGTACTAGGCATGCATGAATGCATTGCAATCATTATGTTATGCTACTATAGGATTTGGATGAGGCAGACAGATAGATTTATAACCTGGATTAGCACGTCATAGGATACTGTTTATCCCGGTAGTACGTTTCCATGGGATAATTTCCGACTTCCACGCCAGCTAAGCCGCGGGAAAAAGCTGAACATTATGGTACCTACATTATAATAAAAATATTATTTCGTAATACCTACTGTGAAATTTTAAACATGTCCCACCTCCGTTCACATAAGTGCAAGTACAATGTATTCGCTGCGCAGGAAAGTTAAATCTAACAAGGTCGACTGAAGACTGAGACCAAGTCGTGAACTGCATAATCACACTTAAGATTAGCATTGTTAGAATCGTCTAGTTATACTGAACTTTAGAAATAGAATCTAGATTCAATTGTGAAATATTGCTCTGAAGTCTGATCAGCATTTTAGCTTATTTCATCTCGTAATCAGGCATTTGCTCTTTAGATCGTTCTTTTATCGAACCACTCACGTTAACTCACGTAGGTATTATTAGTATAAAATTATATAAATGATGTAATTGAAAACTTATAAATATGAAAATGTGTTTGTTTGTTACACTTTCACGCTAAAACGGCTGAACGGATTTGGATGACGTTTCACTTTGTATCCCGATATTCTCACGGGTTCGAAACTTATGCGGGTTAAACCGCGTGGCGCAGCTAGTACGATATAATAAATATTAGGTTGGGGAAAAAGTCTTTTCGTATTATATTATGTATGAACTTGTAATAAAATCTCTTTGGCTATACTATTTGTATCTGGCTGGTTTTGGTATCATTGAAAGTTTAAATTTTAAAGAACATAATTCCAAATTCAAATTAGGAAAATGTGTGATTTTCATTTGTTTTCGTACCGTCAAGATGAGTGAATCTAATGAAGAAATTCGATAAATTTTAAAATTTTACTACAAAAAAGGTAAAAATGCAAAGCAAGCCGCGAAAAAAATTTGCGATGTTTATGGACCTAGTGCAGTGTCTGTGAGAGTAGCACAAATTTGGTTTAATCGTTTTCAATCCGGAAATTTTGATGTCAAAGATACACGTCGCTCTGGTCGCCCTATTACGGATAAAATGGATGCCATTTTTGAAAAAGTGGAGCAAGATGGGCATATCAGTAGTTACGACGTAGCTGAAGAACTGGGAATTGACCACAAAACAGTTTTGTCGCATTTGAAAAAAACTGGGTACACAAAAAAGCTCGATATTTGGGTACCTCACGAGCTCACTGAAAGAAACCTAATGAACCGTGTACTCATTTGTGATTCTTTATTACGACGTAATGAAACCGAACCAGTTTTGAAGAAGCTGATAACTGGTGATGAAAAGTGGATCACGTACGATAAGAACGTACGAAAAAGGTCGTGGTCAAAGGCCGGTCAGGCTTCACAGACTGTGGCGAAACCCAGGTTAACTCGCAACAAGGTGATGCTGTGTGTGTGGTGGGATTGGAAGGGCATTATTGATTATGAGCTGTTACCACCAGGCAGGACCATCGATTCTGAACTCTACTGCGAACAACTGATGAGATTAAAGCAAGAAGTTGAGCGAAAGCGGCCGGAATTAATCAACAGAAGGGGTGTGGTTTTTCATCATGATAACGCTAGACCTCACACATCTTTAGCCACTCAGCAAAAATTAAGTGAGTTTGGCTGGGAGGTTTTAATGCATCCACCGTATAGTCCTGACCTTGCACCTTCAGATTTCCACCTGTTTCGGTCTCTTCAGAATTCCTTAGGCAGTGTCAGGTTAACATCACGAGAGGACTGCCAAAACCACTTGTCGCGGTATTTTGATCAAAAGTCCCAAAATTTCTATAGCAATATATATTATTGCGCGTACGAGTTGTGATGTTACAGGTACCTAGTAATTGCATGTGCATAAAAATAATAGGGGTTAAACTATGAAATTGCCGTTTTATTGTAATAGGTACTTACTTCGAATTGACATAGAACCTTCATGGTTTAAGATTTTTGAGTGAGCTTTTTTCACCTATGAAGTTCTTCTTTTAAAAAATGTGCAACATTCGATTATCGACTTTCGGAAATTCGAGTTATTTTTGAATACGAGTTCCTATGAATTGAAAGAGATGTTAGAAGCCGATCCGAGCCAAACTACCCAGGAATTAGCGGCATGGTCTCATTTGCGTCAAATCAATTAAATAAAAAAATATGAGAAATGGGTGCCTCTTGATGTGACTGATCTGCAAAAAGAAACGCGTGTTGAAACTTGTGTTGCCTTGTTGAATCGATACAGAAATGAAGGAATATTGGATCGAATTGTGACATGTGATGAAAATTAGATTCTTTACGATAACCGTAACCGAAAAATGCTCAGCTATTGCATTTTAGCCCCAGGTAAAACGCCGCAACAGTGTCTTAAAGCAAAGCTTACCAATAAAATGGTAATAGTAACTGTTTGGTGGTCTCAGCATGGTGGTATTCACTATAGCTTTCTCAGATCTGGTCAAGCAATAACGGCAGATGTCTACTGTGCCGAACTCCGAACAATGATAGCAAAACTAGCAGTGAAACAGCCCCGACTCATGAATCGATCTTCACCATTATTGCTCCATGATAACGCGAGACCTCATACAGCACGAGAAACCGTTTTAACTCTACAGGAACTGCAATTAGAAACCATTCGTCACCCTCCGTATTCGCCAGACCTTGCTCCAACGGACTACCATTTTTTTCGTGATTTAGACAATTTTCTGCTTGATAAAAAGTTTTCTTCCCAGGAGGCAGTACGCTTTAACACAGTTTGTCGAATCTAGATCACGAGAGTTATATTGCAAAGGCATAAATTACCTTCCTATTAGATGGCAGCAATGTATATATGTAGATAATAATGGTAATTATTAAAACAATTTCAATTTTTCAGTACAAATCGGCAATTTCATACTTTACCCCCTAATATTTTCTAATAGTTGTAATAGTTGTCTTTCCCACGTCCCACTATGTGAGTGCAACCCTCCATACATTTTGTTTACAAATGTATGTGCAGCTAATAATTGCTTCGCTTGTTAGTCTCGTCTTTCAAGTTTCACTACGTACTTCAAAATAAAGTTGATCTCTATACCTACATAATCCAAAATATTTGTAATCATTCCCTGGTATTGGTACACCATAAAAATACAGATATAATTTATGTAGAAATTTTACTTGGGGTGACACAATAGGCTGTCTCATCGCTAAAAGCGATATTTTACGCCTAGGAATGACATAACTACAATACTTACATAAAACATATTATGAGTACTTACTTATGTTTAAATATTATTTAGGTACAATAATAATCGTGAAATGAACGAATCGAATTGTATCGTGACGGGAATATACATATAGATATAAATGTTACATAAATAATACTACTCTGTCTGTATGTCGGACAATACAGAAAGTGCACTCAACTACCTTCAATAAGATAAACGTTTGCAACAGTTAACGAAGATAAAATACACTTTATGAGTGATTTATTTCAATGACTGTGTCCACTGCATTATGCTGTTTCTACACAGGTTTAAGTCGCACTTATCATGTAGATCTTTATTTAGACGTTTCTTTCAGATTTTCCTTGGCCTTAGTCGATTGTCATTATGAATGAAAGCATTCATATCTAGAAGTAACACGAGAATCGTACTATTATCATTAGAAACTGGGAACTAGACGGTTGCCATTCAATAGTCGCAAACACAATAGGTGGAACAAGAACAAGGACAGGCACCGCTACTATAGCTAATATCGGACGTTTGTTTTATCTTTATTGTCCTTTACACTCCATTGTTTGACTATATGATAAAGACAGACATCAACAAAAAAAATCAATAAACCGTAATCTTGGGATATATACATTAGTAATCACCTAATCACTGAAGGTCGATCGACAGACCGAGGCTTGTATGCGCGTGTGCTTCATAAAACACTGATTTCCTGAAACCTACTCCACATTGAAGAAATAACATAACAGGTATGTTATTAACACACAGTTAGTTATAACGGGTTAGTAGTCGATTCGCACGAAAATTATCCGCACGATCGTGCGAATCGTCCCCTTTCAATAAAAATATTTTTTTAGTAGGCGATTCGCACGGAAGTATTTAAATTGCGTGCGAATCGACCCCTTCAAGAATTAGTAGTATGCGATTCGCACACTTAACAAAATGTGCGAATAATAAATCTAAGTACAGTCATGTACAATATTCTAGAATATTAATATTAAAATTCAATAATTCTCTATTCGCATCGCAGTCAGGCACAAAATACTAGTTAAGAGGTAAGATGAAAAGTTTTGTCAGTATTTAATATGAAAACTTATAATATGAACACCATAAATGAGAGATTTAATAAATTGCCGGTGTATTTTTATACAAATAATACTAACTGTTAAAGATAACAAAGAAACTTACCTATTAGAGCAAAATATTGTTGTTATAGTAACTGTGATTTTGTGACTGTTATTTTATTACATTTACTATAATACTCCAAAATTGTACTAGTTAATACTTAATAGAGAAAAAATATTTTGTTTTTGTTTATTTAATTGCCACATTTAAAACCATACCTTAGCTAATTAAAACGATTTTTATATTGTTATTACGAATATTTAAAAAGATTTATATATTTATAGTTTCGTTATATTTTTCGTTGTTTTTAAAATTAGCTTTTAGACCATTATAACGTTAATTATTTAATTTTGACTTACCTTTTCTAAACAACATTATTTTTAACAAGACTCAGGGGTTCATAAAAGTTGATTTCGGTAAAAACTCTAATAAGTAGTAATTTGTGATGATTTAAGGTAAATGCAAGTGTACGGAAAAAGAGTACTTACTTGTAAAAATGCAAAACCAAATATTTGATTATAAATCGTACCTACTAACTGTGATTTTATTTGTAATCTTGGTTATAATTATGGTTTTAAGTTATTTAAACTGTGAATGATGTAAAATCACTTTCTGATAGATACAAAGTAAAATATAAAAACTTGATTTCCTTAAAAATCGTTTTATTTGTGTCCTGTATTAAAAGAAAGCATTTTGTACGTGATAGTACTTTTTTCTTGAAACTTTTCGATAAAGTATAGGTGTGTGCGAATCGCATACTACTAATTCTTGAAGGGGTCGATTCGCACGCAATTTAAATACTTCCGTGCGAATCGCCTACTAAAAAAATATTTTTATTGAAAGGGGACGATTCGCACGATCGTGCGGATAATTTTCGTGCGAATCGACTACTAACCCGTTATAACACGATAAGGTATCCATAATCTGCAGGTACATTAAATGACTTGTATGTTGCTGCTCCGTAAACTAAGTAATTTTATTTCTTTATTTAATGGTTCACTAACGATTGAATCACTTACAAGTAAACTCCGCATGCTTAAAGAAGTTGTACAATTCAAGATAATAATCTCGTTTTAAATAATTACTTATCTGGAAGTCTAAAAGTCTAACTCTAAATAATTAATATAATAACATATGGTAGATACTTGTAATCATAATATCTTTATTGTGGGCATATGTTTGTTACAGGTCATAACAAAAAAAAAAAAAAAAGTTCCAATAATATGTCCTGCCGAATAGGCATACAAGAATTATGTATTGTGGCATTAAATTTAAAATTATTTATTAAACGTAAACACGTCATTACCCCAAAAAAAAATAAGTTCCAATATGTCCTGCCTCATAGGCATACAAGAATTATGTATTGTGGCATTAAATTTAAAATTATTTGTTAAACGTAAACACGTCATTACCCTTCTAAGGAGATAATGAAAAGTCATACTTATAATATAACCATAGACCTATAAAAAACCTTTTTTTTTACGTCTATGCTTATAACCACGATTAACCACATAATAATAGTCTGTTAATTATGAATAGAGCAATTAATAATCACGATGGTTTCCGCGAAGTCGGTACTTATTTGTTTGAACGAATTTAAAATTAAGTATTTAAATAATAAAAGTGTAGGTATCTCTTGTGGTTTCGCTTGAATTTATTATTAGTAGGTACCTACTTAAGGGTTTTGGGTCATTAGAATCCTATTTACCGTTACTGTCATGAACTCATAAATAAGTCATAACTCATGCATGTCCCATTAGTCCCGTATCAATAAATACCAAATGTAGTTCACGGAATATAGTAAAGTATTTTTGTTTTAATTAACTATACATATATTAAATCAACTTAATAGCAGACCAGCTCCATTTAGGTATAGGTACAACATGGCAGGCACCACAACAAAGTCTGCTTGTGACAGCCTGGCTACAAGATTACATCAAACCATAGGTATCGATATCCGTGCATCAAACTGTTTTATATTTTGGTATAGGCACTTAAAATACCACCTTCCAACCACCTTAAACCACCTTTACCACCTTATAATACCGCAGTGTCTCAAGACGAAAGCCTTTGACCAGTGCGTGTTGCCACTGATGACCTATGGCACTGAAACGTGGTCGCTCACAATGGGCCTTATCAGAAGACTAAGTCACCCAAAGGGCAATGGAGAGGGCTATTCTTGGAGTTTCCCTACGTGATCGAATCAGAAATGAAGAGATCCGCAAGAGAACTAAGGTACCTAAACCGACATAGCCCGAAGAATTTCCAAACTTAAGTGGCAATGGGCAGGGCACATTGATCGCAGAACAGATGGCCGATGGAGCCGAAAGGTTCTGAGTGGCGACCGCGTACCGGAAGACGTAGCGTTGGAAGGCTTTCCACAAGGTGGACCGATGACCTCGCAAAGGCCGCAGGAATCCGCTGGATGCGGGAGTCACAGAATCGGTCGAAGTGGCGGTGCTTGGGGGAGGCCTATGTCCAGCAGTGGACGTCTTTCGGCTGAAATGATGATGATGATGGATGACTTATAATTTAAATAACCTGCCACATTGTGATGCGCATAAAAATACAAAGGTGAAATTCGACCTCGTCCTAAAAAATAAATGGTTTGGTTGGACAAATTAATACACCTCGGCAGACGATGTGGCTTTGCCTGTCACAAGTTGACATGGTCACAATTGCTTTTAAATTTTGGCGAGTTTGCAAAGAAAATGACAAACAAATGATATTTCATGTGTGACATTTTAGGAACATAACATGATGTAAAGGGTCTTCTAAGGTACGCCTTTAATGTCCTCGTATCGAATACCTAATTAAAGCCAAATAAAAAGTCGTCGAATCGACTACAACGATGGAGAACAACATAAAATTATGAGTGGCAGTTGTCGATGAAATCCTATAAGTAATTCAATTACAGTTCTTGCCAATTCATATAATATAGGTAGGTAGGTAACGTAATTTGAATATTATATGGATTCATTTCATCACCTCGCAGTTATTTCGTTGACCTTGTACATTGAATTTCTTAAAACCAACTCCAATATTATTCTCTTAGATTGGTGGTTTTGATTCAACCGATAGTGTCAACCAATGCGTGAACAATTTATAAGGTACTGCATAATTTAATAAAGCTTCACCCACACTTAAATTCATGCCCGTGAATGTTCTAAGTAGACTAAGTAACATAATCTACCTACGAGTATGTTCATAAAGACAAAAAATCGCAAACTTCGTATTAAAATTAAGTGGAACAATCACGAAACTGCTGTCAGATTAGTGGGGGGTGAGTGACGACCTTGCAAGGTCGATGGCGCTGCTATGCCGTATGCGAGGGTAAAGGCAACGGGTTGGCAACGTCACAGCCACACCCGCAGAGCCGCATTCAACAACAAATTATAGGTGAAACTTCTGAAAACATAATGTTGGTGCAATATCTGTACATTAAGAATTGGATTTCAGCCAGGGACGGCAGCATTATTGCTCACTTTAGCTTCACAGTTCTATAAACTGCTTGCTACTATATTTCATGAATATCGTAGATGAAGTAAACCTATTTAAGTAGGTACTTAAATACAATAACGGAGTGATACAGCAGAAATCTCTATAAAAGCTACATTTTATTTACTTCTGTTTCATATAATTTATTGGAGAAATAATTTTAACTTCAATTTAATATAATTTTAATTTGACATTATCTTTTAAGTTGTAATATAAGATTATGTACGGTCTACGGGTGTGTCAGTGTCTATATTAGGCGAGATTTTGGCCTTGCTGGTTTTTATTAGCTTATCGATTTCCGTGTACCAATTACAATACAATATCAACGATAAACAATAATAAGGAACAGGGTCTCTCGCAAATTAATTTTAATTAATGTTGTATTTTTCAATTTTTCCTGTGGAAAACTTCAACATTTAGCTACGCTGAAGTGGCTATATTATTATGATATAATTTCCTGCACCCTAATTGCGTAACACACGGTCAATCATAACCTGAATCATTTTGACGGATATGCTAATGGATTGCTTCGTATACGTTCGAAAAATGTGTCTGCTCATCAACGTAAATAACGCAATGAATGTTGTTGAACTGTCAAATCGAAACAGATCGTAATTGATCGTGTATTACGCAATTAGGGTGCTGATTACCATATTATGTCTACTATAGCTATAATATTATTAGACGATTAATAATCAGGAGCGAGAGCCAGCAAGAGAACTTTAGATATGCCCGAATGAATCCCGTTATCCTTATATATCTTAAGGTCATATTCAATTCTTATTACCTACTAGCTTCGCCAGCATGGATGTCGGAAAATACGTCTCCGTGTGAGGGAACGTACCTACTATCGGGATTAAAAGTAACCTTAGTGTTTATCCAAGTTATATACTATCTGTGAGCCAAATTTCATCCGAATTCGTTCAGCCGTTTTTGCGCCATTTCGGAACATCCATACGTAATGTAAAAGGACAAAAATTCTAAAAACTATACTATCGCGATAGGCATCAGACTCGTTCCCCTCGTAGCAACTATTGTTGCAAAAATATTTAATGTGCAGTTTTGACTTCACTCTGTTTTATTAAATGTATAGACTTTGTCTAAGACCTAATCTAACAGATACTTTTAGAAAACAAATTAGACTTTGTCACAAGCTCCCAAACTATCGAAATCAACCCTAGCAGTAAGTACTACGGCACAGCTGCGCATTGCGACGATATGGCGAGGTCATTCTCACAAACGGCACTGATAAACGTTCAGAGTTCAGACTCCACTGGCCTCAAATGGACTGCTAAATTATTCATGTGTAATTGCCCTTTGAACTACATTAAAATATTGTCATGAAACCAGTGCATTTTAATACTTTTATCTTCTAAAACGTTTGCCTTATTTTTTTTTTGTGTTTGGTAGCTGGTTAGTGAATCCCCGTAAAAACGTTAATATATTATTCAAACCCAACAATAATACTCTCTGACACTACACCAGTCTAGTCATCCTTCGTTTGACTCGACCTTATCCATTTATTTTAAGCTACTACAGACCGTATTGGTAAGAGACAAGAACCATTTTTGAAAGCAGTCCAGTTTCCTATTGTTCGATGTAGAAAGTGCACCACGAACTGGGATCACGACGAGCATTCTAATTGCGGTTATTCTACGAAAATACCACTTGGAGCTAAATTTTTTGGATGTTACCTCGTGCTTCCATTGATCCCTTTGTTTTTTTTTTTTCTATTTCGGTCCTAATTTACTAAACGTAGCAGGTGGAGTTTATTTTTTGTTGGAATTTAAAATGTTGCTCGCTTGCAATAACTAGCGTTTTTTTACTCTAAACTAAGAATATATTACAGCCAGGTAACCCAGCATAAGTTTCTGACATGGAGAAGATACTACTACATTCTGTTTTATAATTAGAATAACCTTATAGCTCACACTTACGCACGCGGTTAACTCTTACTAATTAGGACGTGGGACGTAAACAGGTATCGTGTTCTGTTTTTAAACCAGTCATACTGAAAACCCTCAGCTTTTTCTGCATGGATCAGCCTTTGAGCCTAAGGTACCTACTGATAAGGTGCAAACTCATTCTATATTCAGATTACTCGTGACAGTCGGTCACCATTAGGGTCGTTGTCAAATAACAATGGCCACAAAATTACATGCAATTTAGTCCGTTCTCAGAAAAATTGTGTTTGTTACGTAAGCTTCACTTTCCCTTGAATTTAGACAAGCAGCCCCCGCGGTTTCTAATCGATTTCATGCTTTTTAGCTTGTTGATTAACTAACTACCAAAGACTTATAGACGAGGCAAATTTTCAATCAGTGTATGTAGTTACTTACCTTTTTATTGGCATTATTTAATGAGATCATTAATCAAAAACAATCCAAGTTAATTAAGCTAAGTAATGTGAACTTATTACGCCATAGCGATTGTACTCTTAAGTCATTGCGTCACTGAATCTTTGAAACGGTTAATAGAAGTGGTATTGTCTACAGTAAGTCAGCTCGTTACATAGTTAAGTAGGTAACGTAACACACACCACACGGGCTGTACTATTGTTTTGCATTTAGAAACTTGTTTAAAGTAGCATTGAACTTATTACAGCAACAAGAATACGATACGATTTAGGCCATGCTGTTGATCTGAAAACCTTGCAGTATCAGATATTCCGTGTCTCATACAAAGATTGTAGGCTTTGTAGCATTTGTATGCAGCGTAGACTATTATGAGATTATAACCTGAAACTGGAGAAACTATTCGTAGCACAATAAATTGCACTGCCTTCCAATTTCAAAGCTTTTTGGAGCATCAAAGATCTCTTCTCTCTTCCCCAAGCCCTTCTTCGTACAGTCACACACACCATTCTATTGGCAAAACAATACTTTATAAATGTTTAGAAGGTTTCGGCTGTCTATATTCTGTCTATTATAATTCTCCAACACCGTTTCCTCGTTCTCTTCGTGTCAATGGACCACCTTTTTTTACGACAAAAATGTAACTTGTTTACCTGTAATGTACAACGACCTTTTCTTCCCTTTACCTCATTTAAATTTTGATGGGTACAGTTTTTTAATAATCAAAAACAAACATTTTGTATACTCTCCATGTTTTTTTTGTCTAAGTATTAAATGTTATCGAATGAACATAATTTTGACTGCGCCTAATTGTCTTGAACATTCGCTTGAAGGTCAAACTGTTATGGAACGTTTTTGGAACCTATTTGTGTAATTAAAAATTTAATAAATGAAAGTCCTACTCATAATGGCACTACTACGCCTACCACCAACACATCATGCTCCCCAGCAACCCCATCACCTGTTTTTCCATTTATAAGTTTAATACTTTTGTGCTCAATATGTACTCAATTTGTAGGTATATACTTACAAAAAAAATACCTTGAGATAGCTGTAGGTAGAGCATCTTTCCAGCAACACCAAGTTAAAATATGAAGAAACTTACGTAGATGCTCATTGTATTTACAAGAAGTGTCCGAAAATAATTGCACTGTTGTTTTTACCATTAAATAAGTGTGCAAGCTGTGACTAGTTAGGTATGTCAAGTTTAAAATTCTCGGGCGAACCTACCTTCTTGATGCTTTTTGCTTTTTAGTAAAAATCATCTTAAAACTAATTTGTTTAGCAGTTCTAAGCATTATCTGCGTCTTACTCATTTCAGTGAGTTTATTGACCAGACTGTCACCTTGAAATATACAGGGTGTTTGGTGCATCGTGTGCCAAATTGAAATGGTCGGACCATCCGCTATCCTTTCAGACCCCTAAACACCTCTCATGACCTGTGGATTTTTTAAAATAGTTTTTATTGTTTTATTATAAAAAGACCCAAATTTTACATTAAAATACAAATTTTAAAAAAAGTATAAGGCGTAGACTGAAATTTAATTTAATTTATATGTGTATTGTTTTAGATTACTTTTAAATGCAAAATTAGTGACTGTAGTCACAAATTTTAGTTAAATTTTTCTATTTTAAATTAGTGACTTATGTCACTAATTTTGTATTTAAAAGTAATCTAATCGATAGCAGATGACCCCTTCAGTCGACCATTTCAATTTGGCACACGATGCACCAAACACCCTGTATAACTGCAAAGATAACCTACCAACGTATAGGTAAACCGATTCAGTATAGTTTAGTTACAGGTGTAGAAGTAGGTAGGTACGTAAAACTAGCATTTAGCATATTGCGCAACAGAAGATGAATCAGTGCGGGCGAGGCAGGAGGCGTGCGCGACGATGACCCACCAGCCGGTCGCTCACCTCAACACGATCTGTCCTTTGCCACATCTAGGACATCTACAATAGGGCCTGCTTGTTAATGAAAATATCCTTATTCTCCTTTCTTGATCTAAAACTTGAGAGATACCTGACTCTAAAATATTTAGTGAGTTTACTACTGCTTCTTCTATCCACAAATCGTGGCTACACGTTTGGGCGTCAGAATAAACAATGTGCATGAGTCATTTATTTATTATCTCATCACAATAGTAAACAGTTGAACACATCTTAATTTAGTCTATGAAAACAGTTGCTTTAGTGTTTGTAATGTGCAGACAGCATATTTACTTACTTACTAAAAGTCGCTACACATGGCTGCTATAGATAATTTTGCTTTGCCGTCATTCACCCATATGGTAGATACTTTTAGAACTTGTTTTTGTTTACCAAAGGCCCACTTACCTTCACATAAGATTTGTTTAGCAAATTGCTGGCGTAAAGTTTAGTTTTAGTCTTCCTCACCTTGCTGTCTGAGTATAAAAGTTGTTTTTAAAAGTTCACGGTCAGCATTTAGATAGTGCAATCCACGACGACGCGCCCCACTCCGCTCCGCTCCGTCAAGTACAGCTTACAGTACAGTAATCGTGGAGTGGAGCGCGTCGCACGGTGGATCGAAAATGGGCTGTAGAAGACATAGGATCTCGATTTCTTAAATGTTATTTTTTTTGCTGGAAATGACTTCTGCTGATCATTACTGTTCTATAAAATGTCATATGAAGTAAATGTGTGCACAAATGGAAGAGTTATAATTTTTATAAGAAAAAAATGTATGGAGCTAGTATGAAAAATCGAATTATCTCCTAAACGGCATGTTTAACCGTACCATCCTTGGAGGTGGTCATAGTGCTAATTATTTATAATTTTTTGGTTGCGGATTTGACGAAAAATTTAATGCCGTTTTTTTAAAAAAAATCGTCAAAATATTTTTATTTATTTTTACATGTAAAACGATCCCTTTTAGTGTCCAAGTTAAAAAGTTCGATATGTTATTAACCCAAATATTAAGAACACACAAAACAAGAAAAATTAAATAAAAAAATTGCTGTTTTTTGACACATTTTTATTAATTTAAATAAAAAAAGATTACCAAACTCTTATTTAAGTAACATATAAAGTTATATTATACACAAAATAATTTAATTGAAGGAATTAATACTAAGCATTTGTAAAATAAAGTAAAAAAATAAAAAAAAAGACAAAATATCATTAAATATTACAAAAAAAAACCCAAACAGACTCAAATACAAATTTACAAATGTATAATTTTTTTACAAATTTTCCTTATCACTCTCGTTGTCAGACTCCAATTCTGAGTCAGCATCCAGATTGGATATGTCCAAAAACTCGAACTCAGTTTCCTGAAATTGAATTAAGTCGAGAGTTTCAGCAAAAAAGCTCTGCTTTTTCTTGGCATCTAACTTAGGCCTTTGTGCACTTAGCAAAGGATCCGAAGAAACAACAAGCATATTTAAAATGTCTTGATTGGAATCCTGCCTGCTTCTTTTCCGCGAATGATGTTCTCGAAACCTCCTAAAATCTTTGTTTCGAGACTCTGAGGCTTCTTCCGAGAGAGTCCCAATCGGCACAATATTATTTTTCTCGATTATGTCAGCCCCATGGATTAATAATTTATGAACGGTTGACGACATGTAGTACCAGTCGTATAATAATACGTACTTTTCTGCTGTTTTGCGGGCATAATCTCTAAATTTTATTATATCGACCTGCTCTCCAGATGTAATTGCTTGTAAAATTACAGCAAATCTTTTGATGAGGTCTTCATCCAAACCGGTTATAGCTGCGGTTTTATTAGGAAACTCAAAGAATTTTCTTGCAGTATTCCCGTCATTGGTGGTTCCCGAGCCTTGTTTTACTATATCAATCAACAGATTGAGTTCATCTTTGAATTTATTTTGAATTATTTTCTTCCTTGTCTGTAGCATTTCTTTGTGCTCATCACTTCTCGCTGCCCACCGTTTGAAGTCGAGCCTGTATGCAATGTGTAACAGACATTCCATACAATTTATACGGGCGTGTAGGGATGACAAGCCTAATTCATAAAGGTCAGAACACACAATTTTTGATGTTACAGCATCTAAGCGGTTCATTTCTGTAGGCTTTGCTAAGCACAGGTAGCACGATGCATTTGATCTAGCTTCAGAAAGGTAAGTGCAAACTTTAGCGTCGATCATCGTCATCATTAGTTCATGAGTCACCCTATTATTATTATTGCACTCTGTGGGGATAAGGGCCTCAATTTCTTCATCCATTTGTTTTTTCAGCTCAAGGACAACTGCTTCACTCTCCTTTACAAAAGTAAACTGAACTGGACGACAATACAAAACTGAGCATGGTTTTGGGTTCGTCCATAAGATGTTGTCTCCATCTGTCAGTTTAAGTGGCACCAAGGAGGTCATAAAAATGCTCGAGTCATCTTCCTCACCCTCCATTTTCTGCTTGTATCGGCTTTGGTTAGAAGCACCATCAAATCCCCACTTGGATATCAGCTTCAACTGCTTGTTATGCTCTTCCTTAGAAAGGCTTTGAAGGATTCTTGTAACTGTGATATCAAGTAAAGCTTGAAGTGTAATCCTAGCCGATGAATCAGTAACTGTCACTGATTGCTTCGGAGGGTAGCAATCAAGCTTAGTTTGTTGCACTTTATAGTAAGATGGATAAATATCCTTAGCACCTTCCCGAATGGCAGCCTCTCGCAACGTAATATATTGCCACTTTGAGAGTTTTAGCGAAAGAAGCAATCCAAGCGCCTTTTCTGACGTAAATATGATTGTTTTCGCTGGTTTCTTAAGCGTTTCATTTAATTTAGCGGCTGCTTCAGGATTTTTCATCATGTATTCGATGACAGAGGCGATATCTCCATGCCCTTCTTCTTTTAAACGTGCTGCAGCTGCATATGCCAATTCACTGGAATCTTCGCCTGTGTGTTCATCAGATCTTCTCTTTTTTTGTTTACTTCCCAGATCTTCGAATGGTTTACGGGATCTTTTCGTCATTGTTCCAATGGACGTTGATGTCAACGGTTCTGGAGAGACTGAGGGCGCTCTTGGTATCTCATCAACACTTGGTTCTTGATTAACTAAAGTTTGCACAAAACTCGGCCAATCAATATTTGCTCCCAACCAATTCTCGTACTTTCTCCTGAAATTATCAAGGAATCGGTTGGATTTCTGCCACCTTTGTAAAGCGGCTCGCGTAAATCTCCGACAAAATTCTTTGAGAACAACACGATCTTCGTCAGACAGGCAATCGCCTATGCGGGATACAACTGCACTGAACAATACTTCATGATCAAATGAAGTACTCTCACTTCGTAGAAGAACAAACAAGTCTAAATTCGTGATTAAACTTTCCATTCTAAGATTTTATAGTCGCAGATTTAGTGTTAGCAGTTACACAGTTGTGAACAAACTAAATTATAAAACAAAACTTTAGCCCTTTTATTGCAAAACGCCAATAATTAGGTAACTACCCTCATTCGTTATCTTCTCATTAGCTAATGAAAATTTATAATTGTCACTAACTATTCTTAGAACTCATAGCACTGCTAATTAACAAATTAGCTTACTTATCAAGAAAAGTTGAATGTAATCCATAGTTGGCATTGTCGTGAGATATTGAAAATCATTAAATCACCTATAAAGACTCATTAGAAGACCTAATCAGTGTAGTTACTTAATCACTTCTTTTCGGACTCATTAGAAGAGTAAACAATTGGTAATTTGGTTGTATGAAAGGTTTTAAAACTCATGATGTGTTGATAAATATCTAGCTCAAACATAGTTGTCTACGTGTGGGTGTACTATAAACCTCTGCCAACTCCTTCGGAAATATAGGAGTGATGCTATTTTATGTTACGTGTAGTTAAAAGTCCGTGTTCTTCAACATAAACACTAAAATGAATAGTTTTATATGAAAAAACAAATAAAAATATTTTGACGATTTTTTAAAAAAAAACGGCATGAAATTTTTCGTCAAATCCGCAACCAAAAAATTATAAATAATTAGCACTATGACCACCTCCAAGGATGGTACGGTTAAACATGCCGTTTAGGAGATAATTCGATTTTTCATACTAGCTCCATACATTTTTTTCTTATAAAAATTATAACTCTTCCATTTGTGCACACATTTACTTCATATGACATTTTATAGAACAGTAATGATCAGCAGAAGTCATTTCCAGCAAAAAAAATAACATTTAAGAAATCGAGATCCTATGTCTTCTACAGCCCATTTTCGATCCACCGTGCGTCGTCGTCGTGGATTGCACTATCTGTACCTGCATCCGGAAAACACGCTAAGCTTTATTCAATCATGGAATTTAAATTCCGAAGTGTTTTGCCTACTAATTCTTTGAGTCAACCTCAAATGAATTGAAACTCCTAATGATGCCGTGGCAGACATATTAGAGTACCTATACCTAAAACGTTTTATAAAACACTTTTACTACTACCTAACGTAGGCTATGAATCATCATCCATTGCCTTCTTTCCCATCCCAGATGAGTTTTATAAAATCCGTTCCCAAAATCGTTTGATGTGATTGAACCGGTCGTAAAAATCAACATTCCTGAGACCAACGTTTCAGATCTATCAAGACTATTCAAGACACGTAGTTTGCATTGGCAATCTATTTTAATGCCATAAAACCTTTTAAAAGAATTTATGGCAAGATGAAGAGTGATAGTGGGTGGTTATTGCCATAAACCTCATCTCAATGTTATGTGGGGCAGGGAAAGCGGTGTTTCTATCCGCTCTATGATTATTCTCATAATTGATCATGATAAGGGGGTCGATGCCTTCTGTGTCATCTGAACTAGGACAAAACTATATTTAGGTCTGTAAATTAAGCAGAATTAGGAATTTAGAAAGCTTTATAGTTAGTATATTAATAAATTATTATGGCAACAATATATGTGAACCTTTCACATATTTTTGTTTATCTTCATATATAAATGATTTTGTACTGCGTTAACACCACGGATATCTATGGTTAACACGCATATTGTTTTCAATACAGATATAAACCCGTGAAACGGAGCGTTGTATTGGCATGACCGCATAACATTTCCTTAATATTTTGGTATATAACCTATAAACTTGAACATTATCAAACATTTTCTTAACAATACAGATTTCGAAGCGCAAGAAACTGAAAGGTTAAAAGAAACGTCATTAATAGCTGAATAATATTTTGCCTGTCAATACCATGTAATAAACGAACATAAAAAAGAAGATTCAATTACTTACTCATTAAAATTCTTAACCTCAGTTCAAATCTTTCTCTGTTTATTCCACTGGTTACCTGGTTCTTGTTGTCCGGTTGTTTTATGTTGTATCTTTTATCTTCGCTGCCACTGCTAAGCCTTGTGATAAAACCATAAAATTTGTAATTTTTTATTATTATGTAAAATACCACAAAAAAAAGAAAAAAATGTATTATGTAGTTTACTAACCACACGAAAAGAAGAAGATTATGTAAAATCATTAAAATATACCCTTTTTATACATAACATATTGACATTGTTGAAAATTATAATTCAAAATGACATGATTATTATAGTGGACCTGTCGTCCACTCAAATCTGTGTGGTTCTTTTCTCAAAAGACCATTTCAGACTAATCTACATGGTCCTCATTGGACTGACCAAGATTATGTCTGGACTTTAAAAGAGACGGTGACCTCTCAGTTTGTTTCGGCCTTTCTTCTAGAGTAGTTAGATAGGAAACGCCGGACTCATCTAGCTAATTTTTAATTATTTTTTTAAGATGACGTGTAAAAGTGATTCCAATATCCTATTTACAGAAACAATTTCATTTCACTTGTGAACGACGCAATTTCTGGAGACATCGAATGTTTTTGGAGTATAGTCAGATTACTCGAGTCGTAACCAGAGTTAAGTGAGGACAGGCTTTAAATCAGAAGAACGCCTATTAACGAGCAACTCTAATGAATATGATACGAAATTATTAGACACAAATTATTATGAATACAATTTCGTTCATGAGTTCACGACTGGAAGATGTCATCTCTAGACCTATTAAGAGAATACAAATTTGTTTCCAGCGCTGTATTATTAAAGATACCGATGCGTAGACGTAGTGTAGGCGATGCCGTAGCCGACGCGTAGAGGCTGCCGTAACCGACGCGACTGCCTTATTCGACCCGTAGACGTCGCTTCGCTGCTACGCCGAGTAGCGTTAGCAGCTGCGTCGCGTAGTCGAAGACTCGAATTATTTTATAATTATTTTCTGTTTCCCAAACATTTTCATTACGATTGTACATGTCGCGCATCTGTCGGTTAGAAGACCGCGTACCCGCAGCGTCTACGCGACGTCAAAACATAAGAACGTTTACATAGAAACACTGCCTATCATAAAATAACAACATTGATCGTATTGTGATTTCATTGCATTATTATCATTGCACGTGAACTGGGAAGTATGATATTGTAATCGAGAAATGATGTGCTACATTTAAAAGTTTAACGATAAACCTATTATAGCGTCACTGCGTCACACTCGTTGTTCACAGTTATTCGTTTTTGTTTGTACTTTGATAACTATTGAGGCACGCAGCGGGGGCTGTACTCGACATTTAATTACTTACTTACACTTAAATGATACGGTCTTGAAAAATATTTGTTTACTTGTCTGCTTTATCATCTTATCTCATGTTCTGTAGTCTGGTTTTTTTAAATGAGCCCGTGCCCGCTTTGATATTTTGTTCAAGCTTTATCCAACGCGTTGCCTCTTGTTGGCAACTAAGTAAAGAAAACTCACTAACATCATGTTGGTATGATGAAAACAACACAAACAAACACTTAAAATAAAATGTAATGTTTGGGTTTTATTTTACTTATATGAACTATAAATATTTATGTGGTGGTACCACGGATATCGATGGATATCTATGGGTGGTACCATATGGAACTACTTGAAACTTTGATCACTTCGCAAGAGAAAAAGCGTAGGCGATATTGCATAAGTATTTCGAAAAGCTAAAATAAACTAAAATTGTGTTAGCACTGCCACACTCCAAATGCTTGATACAAGTGGCACTTGTGTGGATTACTTTGGACCGTAGTCCAGCTTCGAAGTGTTGACTAGCAACTTATCGATTTTCTACGAGTGGCTATGCTGTAAATGGCTGTAACGTAACGTAATAACACATAAAGTAATACTTTGTATTCTTCTAGAATACTGTAGTCGTGTTCTGGTATTTTTTACAGTCATTATGAGACGGCATTTTTTTTTGTTTTCTATTTTGATATTAAAAGAAAGAAAAGAAAGAAAGAAAAATATTTTATTTGGGACACGCACAGGATATATACAAACAGTAATAATATTTTTTTTTTTAAAAGAACAAAATTATATAAATTAAAAAAAGAAGCAGCAAAACTAACAAAAAAAATAAAATAAAAAAGACCTGTGCGAGGCCAAAAAGGCCCATATCTCAGCATAATGCGGCGATATTTAAAAAATAATAATTAAATACCACCGCGCTGGTATTCTGATAGGGCCCAAAATACATATTTAGCAATCAAAGTCAAACGCTTAGGGACAACTAGTATCATCCGTAAGCCTTTTATAAACAATTAAATTATATAAAATCCTTTTTTCTTGCAGATTTGGAATGCGTACAACGACAGTCATCTATCAAAAGTTGTGAAGGTATTGTAATTCAAATAATTTAGACGCTACATTATTGTTTAATAACA
Source organism: Xanthia togata (assembly GCA_963853775.1). Lineage (NCBI taxonomy): Eukaryota > Metazoa > Arthropoda > Insecta > Lepidoptera > Noctuidae > Xanthia > Xanthia togata. The sequence continues at coordinate 12,157,878 of OY970792.1, read as the reverse complement.
ACATTTAGATATTCCTTTTGTCATTTCCATACAAAGACTAACTCGGAACCTAACTTCATACAATTATAAAGCAAGAGTTTCTCATTTCGTAGTCAGTGAAATTACTAAAACTGTAACTAGTTTTTGATAAAATGTCGAGTTTGTCGAACTAAATTGTAAATTGAAGCGTGTTTCATCCCTGTTATTGGGGAAATTGTTCCATCAACTTCCATCCAGTCTGCATTAACGTGTGAGAGCCGTGCAAACAACGCGAGCACTCAGAGGCTTCACGATACACCGTGGAATATGTTTTGTAATCCCACCATTCATACACACGTTCGGCGTATGTGTATACGTCGAACGTTTTTATTTTCATTCACGCATATTTCAGTGTGACTCATTCGTTTTATACTTCAAAAAAAGTATTACTTTTTTACAGCATAACTTTAAAGTGACAATAAAATGAAAATTGCTCGCAATTTCGCAGTTTTTTACACTTTGTGTTCAATGCTATAATACTTTATATTTTCTATCAAGTTGATATGAAACTCCATTGTTCTTAATGCTGCGCTAAATCGAAATGATTATACAAAATACATAAGATAAAAAAACGGATCGGAAAAACGAAACGGGTCCACCATATTGTCGGAGTCATAATAATATTTTTAAAAAACGTCACGTCAATCCAGAACATGTAAAATCGTCGACATAAGTTGGACAACAAGTGAGTCATCAACATCATTGAGCATGCATGTTTGTCTGGCTGGGACCAAACCGGTCCTCAGGTTGAGTGGCGATCGTTCATTGCCACTGCACTCTGCCTCATGCGTGCCGCCTCAACCTCCTAATTCTCTTTTATCCATCCTACATGCAACTATTTTTATGTTCGATAGACACGTTCCGAATAAAGCAATTTAATGGGCAATTAATGCTTTTATTCCATGAACGTTTATCTTCTTTAATCTGATAGCTGCAGTCGTGCTCGTTGTCGTTATGAAGGACTCAAAGTAACAGTAGAGTAGTGCTTCATTATCTTTGCCCTCGACAATGGACACGTTTAGTTAGATAAGTGCATTATGTGCATTACATCTCTAATATTATTTATATTAACAACATCTCTTACAAAATGTCATTGCATACTTGAATATTGAATTACGAGTCTCCGGTATTGCTAGATGCAGTAATTAGTCTCACGTAGGTATTTATTGCATGTTCTTTTGCAATCTCGTGCTCTTCATTTAATAACTAGGTATTTGTTTCTATGATGAAGTGTTTGGCAAATGGTAAAACAGAATTTAAGACGATGGAATAAAATCATTTTACTGCAGCCAGCATTACGTAGTTTGCAAACGTGTTTATCCTGACATAAAGAAAACCCAGTACTTGATAAAACTGAGGATTGCGCTGAGTAGTAGCTATAACTAAAAGTAGTGATAACACCATTCCATAATGTACCATCCACTCAAGTTAAAAGGGATCCTTAGTCTTAGTACTCTCCGTTCGCTTATCCGAAAGGTTACCTCATCCTAGTAGACTTTGAGATAGCATGCGCTATTACCATAGAGTACGTATATAAGCAGGTATTAATACGCCACAGCCAAAAGCCGTATTTTAATTAAAATAATAATTACTATCTGTATAATTTACCTGGCAACAAGAGCAGCCCGCACTCAACCTTTATTTGATATTCATTGCTGTTGCTAGGTCACGATAATGCAACGGCCCGATTCAGCTCATTTCAATTACCTAACTTCAAAGTGAATTGTTGTTCTCGCCGAAATTGCAAGAATTTGTTTTAAAACATGAGCTGAACGATTCCAAGCTTAATGAAAACCTAATTGCATGTGTTTGTTCATACACAACTGAATAGAGGCCTTATTTGAACTTGTTTCTACATAAATAATATTTAATTAAACGTTGTCATCAGCAGGTATTACTTCTAGGCCATTCTTACATAGTAATACATACGTACACAATAATCACTTCTCTTCCTTGGCCATCTATTCTATATAAATACTTGCATATTACTTATAAAGTCGCCTTTCTTGTTTGTCTGTGTGGTGTCCGCCTTGTTCTTTTAAACCGTTTAGTCGACATTTGACAGATTCTACTTTTGACATCATAGTCTACATATGACAGATTCTATGTATGACAGATTCTATATATGACAGATTCTACATATGACAGATTCTACTTATGACAGATTCTACATATGACAGATTCTACATATGACAGATTCTACGTTTGTCAGATTTTGAAAAAAGTGACAAGTCAGGAACATTGAAAAAATAATACTGTTATATAGTAATCACTATATTTATTGATAAGCTTAATTTGTTTTTATGACTATACTAGTCATAAATGTTTGAATTATAGTAACTAATATTTTTCGATACATAGGTATTTAAACAATCACATTGAAAAATAAAACGCAAAATGGTACTTATTAGTAAGTAAATAGAGATTAAAAATAAAAATTACAGGAGCAAAGTAAGTAAATTATTTTCTTAAAAAAAGTCTTCGACCGATATTTCATCGCTTTGAAGTTTCTTGATACATAAGTATGCTGTATTTTTTGTCAAAATTAATGTCGCGGTACCGGCGACGATTTTTTCGCACAGATTGGCTACTATTACGGAGCCTAATATTGCAGTGGTGGGCTTCTTTCCGCAACTTTTGGATAAAATTGAACAGGGTTGGTCGCTTTGAGATTAGGACGTTAATTCTGTGATGCCATCCTCATTGTTCGTTCGATGACGTTGGTTGGCACAACTTAAAATTGAAGGACTTAAACGGAACCATTGCCTCTTGTAATAATTACTGAATTCTTGCATTTTATCGGTATGAACAGATTCCATTTTGTCCAAAATCAATTGACGACAATCTGAAATGTACTGGGCTGGCAGTAAAGGTAGGATAGCAGCCATTCTTACAATTCGTCTTTCTTCACTAGTCCTATTTACTTTTATTTCTGTGGCTTTCTGCCGCACAGCTCTTTGATAGTGGTAGTAGCATCCACTTACATTTGATTCCGGGAAAACTGATCTTACAGCATTCATAATGCCTACTTCGTAGTCGCATTTGAAATTACGGATACTAAAACCCAAATTACTAATAATTTCAAATAGTCGAATGTATGTATGTAGCTTGGGACTTATTTGGCAGTAACGCTTTTAACACGGGGTCAAAGTCAAAGTCAAATAATTTATTTCAATTAGGCACAAAAAAGGCACTTTTGAACGTCAAACTTTACAAAAAATAATAAAACTGATTCTAGTCGCCCATTCCAAAAGGTAGTTTTCGTATGGAGAAGAATGGGCAAGAAACTCCACCGTTATTCTTAAAAAAAAATCATTATATCTTGTATATACTAATTATATGTGAAGACAATGCACCTAGACTAAGATTAATATACCACGATAGGTAAAAAGAATGAAAAATGAAGGAATGACATAAATTAATTAGATATGTGATAGATGCATGGTGCTCACATACTTACAAACATTGTAAAATTATACTATATTTCTAACATTATAATAAATAATACTAATAATAATAAGTCAGTGTGTGAGTTCAAGTAATCACAAAAAATAAAATAAATGTAAAAAAAAAATAAAAAAATATACAATTAAATTAGCAACCAGTTCGATTTTGTGTAGATTCTGAATTGCCCTATGGAGCAGGACCAGCATGTTTCCAAGCATTTTTATCTTGGATATAATCCTCTAATTTGTAATATGCTTGTTTACAAAGTGTACTTTTTATATCATTTTTAAATTTTCTTTCATTTAATTCTTAAATTCGGGGACTATATTTGTTGAGTTTGTATCAGAATTTAGGTTTATGTGGAGATTAAACAGTTGATAGAATGGCTTGGGAGCACTTTTAAATGTACCATCACCGAAGCAAAACCTTGCACTGCGCAATTTTTTTTAAAATAATTTAGTCATAAAACCAATATTTTCTCTTCTGTACCTTCTTCAGCAACTAGAAAATTCTCACCTAGGACTTTGGGAATAAACACATCTTCAATTTTATTAAATGACAATTGTTTTGCGCCCAAATACTTTTTTCTTGCATTTTGCGTTTTATTTTTCAATGTGATTGTTTAAATGTCTATGTATCGAAAAATATTAGTTACTATAATTCAAACATTTAATAAAAGTTATAAAAACAAAATAAGCTTATCAATAAATATAGTGATTACTATGTAACAGTATTATTTTTTCAATGTTCCTTACTTGTCACTTTTTTCAAAATCTGACAAACGTAGAATCTGTCATATGTAGAATCTGTCATATGTAGAATCTGTCATATGTAGAATCTGTCATATGTAGAATCTGTCATATGTAGAATCTGTCATACATAGAATCTGTCATATGTAGACTATGACGTCAAAAGTAGAATCTGTCAAATGTAGACTAAACGTTTTAAACTTTGCAACGGATTTTGATGCGGTCTTCACCATAATTAAGATAATTGATTCCGGATGGTTATAAATAACACACCATGAAATTATCAATTATAAGATATGGCCACGACATCTACATTAATATTTAAAAGAATTTTATTTTTGTTTGTAATTAATAAACTGAAATACGACAAACCGGTTTAAAAATTCTTTCACTAGTAGAATCCTATAGATACATTACTAGATATCCGACATCAATAACATTGTTTTCTTCATAGCAATCTCTAGTTCAATTTACATTGTGTTTAAATGTAATAACCCAATCTGTAGTTATTCCTCGTTGTAGTGAAATAAATCAATACATTTAATGACGAGGATCCTGGTCACGACACCACATGTGACTGTACCTAAAATTATCTATCACTGAGTAACATAGGCTATAATATAAAGATATCACGCGGGCGAAGACGCTGGCGGATGCTGGTTATAATAAATTAATATTGAACTTATAATAAAAAATATCGATTTTTTATCAACTCGTCAAAACCATGCGAAGCCGAGGCGCTAGTATTTAGATAAAAACAAAAGTAAATGGTCAGACACAACTCACAAATCAGGTTTCAAATAAGCAACAAAGGTTGACATTTAGATCAATCCTGATCGGGCAGCGTCGCCCACGCCGACTTGTCGGCCTTGCAGCCTTTCCCTCGGTGACGCGGCTACTAGAGGCCGAGCACGCACTAACACGGACCTCAAGTCACACTCATGAGAACGCACAGGAGTAGGCCCACTTCGTACAAATCGTACAACGATCATAGTTCCCATAGAATCCGAATAGACGGTCATATCAAAGTCACTTGCAAAACCTGCTATAGTCTGGAAACAGAGAAAAGCTGACCCTTGACGTTATTCATGGAAACACGGGTCGATATATGCGGTCGCACCATCATTTACAGCGTCTTCATGACTTTTATGACCTGAGCAGACAGTACCTATAACGAGAAACAGAAATATATTAAAAGATATGCTCTTTCCATGTCCTAGTTTTATTTAGCCCTAGATTTATTAGAAGCGTTGTTTGGTATGCGCGTGTGCAATTATGCAAAGTGTTAAATTCTTAAATTAGGTAGCTACGCCTTGTATGAAGTGGGTCTTCTGTGCTTGTGTCTTCTTAAGCCACAATAGAAAGATACACGTCACTTACGCTACGCTGTCTGCCTAACAATAATATCTATAATGAAAGTAATTTTATTTGGTCATACATGGTCGACAGTTCCGGCCGAGTTTATAAAAGTTTGAAAGTAGAAACTAAATTATTATTCGTTTCACTAATACTGAAATTATATTTTTAGCAAATATAGCAATTTTTTGATAAAACAAATAAACACAAATGTATAAGCAAAATGTTTTCGTGTATCAATTAAACTTAGCACATACTTAGCACCACTTGGAGATTGAGTTTGAATAGGGCCACATAGGTCTGTAGTCTGTATGCACTAAAATACGAGCGTTTTCGAGTGTTATAAACCACGCTCTGCTACCACTGCTGCTGCCCCTGACGTCACTTGTCAATTTTGACATGCCTCACTGAAAAACAAAACAAGTCTTTGTCGTAATTACTGGCAACCACGCGATACATAGATAAAAAATTATAATTAGATAAATCTTGCCAAATACTAACTGAAGTAATTTTTTATACTTCCATTAACTAACTGAAGTGTTACTTGGATTATTTGTATACATTAAATGTTACAGCGTGTTATCTAAACGATGATCAAAACGAAACATCAGTGAGTGTTTTAGCTTTCCCAATGTGAACATGCAATGATATAAGGCGTTCTATAATGAATACCTTGCGGACATGGTTTACATCAAACACCCACCCTCCATTTTCCCTAAAGGCTTTAATTAATTATAAAAGCCTACAAAATAGCTATTAAAGTTATTGAACGGCTTTTGGCACGTTTAACGTAAGCGTAACACTATAAGTACACAATATAAGTAGCATGACTGCATTAACGATGGTTAATGCAGTCATGCTACTTATATTCGATAAGATCTATCAGTAAATTGGCGAATACTTTAGTCTTGCTAGAACATTGACTTCAACCCATTTCTGAAAAAAATATGTGATTGGCCAAGTAATACCAACTTAATTTACTATTATTTCAGTAAATCGTTCGACCACGCTGCGTAGAAAAGAAGACACACCCTTCGAATTTGTGATTAAGGAATACATTCTAGGCGCTTCGGCAGCCATTGTATCGACCGTATAACCTATGGGCATGACAGCGCCGAGCCTATTAACCTTGAACGCACACCTACTTTCACATGAAAGATCCTCATGTGTATGATGCGAATCTGCTAAACCGTAAATTTGTTTGTTTACACGTGCCAACAGTTTCTGCGAAGCAATTTATTGCTTTCAATCCTTACTCGTCAATATTGAAAACACTTGTGGTATTACTTAATGTTTACCATTCACATGATACTCAATACTCGTCGAAAACGGTAAAAACACAAATTAGTACTTCGAACTTCCATCTCGTGTATATTGCAGGATTTTCCCAGAAGTGTTAAAGAACGGACATGAAAAAAAAAACAATTAAAAAAGTTATTAATGAATGTATTTCTAAAACGTGTGTGTCTATGTGTTAATTCAAAGTGACTTCAATTATAACGTTTACTTAACTGATTAAATTTCTCTAGAGAATGTTCGAAAGCTAAAGCACGCTCTTTTAAGTCATTTAGATATAGTTTTGTTTTTAGTCACTTTCTCTGTTTCGGCCAATTAAAACATATTTTGTTATAGTCTATTTTTACTTTTGGTTCTTGAATAATAAAAAAGTAATAATTTAAGCTACTAATAGCCCCAATTTTTTGAGAGTCGGTACCTCTTTTACTTCCAATGAACAGCTACTTAGCAGTCGTCATTTCAGTGTTCACTTCTTTCTTAGTATAAGTCTAGCCGTATCGTCTTTCATTTCGTTACTTTGCTTATAGCATTCACATTCACAGTGAACTTACTTGTGCGTCTTAATCCTCCACATCACAGTCATCTTCCTCAGCTTTTCTGTCACTGGAGCGCTACGCGAAACCTCACTCTTAATACCTCTTGATACTCATCAACAAATCACAATCATACAGCCGAAAGACGTCCAATGCTAGGATGGGCCTCCGAAGCATCGCCGCATGATCGCCACTCAACTCGATATCTAGATCAATCAATCTGCCTAGCCTTTTCCCAACTATATTGGGGTCGGCTTCCAGTCTAACTGGATGCAGCTGTATACCAGTATTTTACATGGAGTGACTGCCTATCTGACCTCCACAACCCAGTAACTGGGTAATACGATACCCCTTGGTAAGACTGGTTGAGAGACTTTCGGGCGTCTGACGACCTGTAACGACTGTCATAGATCTACGAATGACATCCGGGACCAACGGCTCAACGTGCTTTCTGAGGCACGGAGGTAAAGTTGGTCACTCATACACAGACCAACCCCGGCAAACGTATTTTAACCTGTTGGATCGTTCCGTGCGGCAGTTATTACGTACCCACGAGCTCCTTGATATCTAGATGCGATAAGTATAATATCATCAACTGATAGTTATTATACTCTTTAGACAAATAACCACGGTAAGTGATGCTGCTTGTTTACCATTCTAACGAAACGTATACAGTTAGCACTATAGCGCATTATCACAACCATATGAGATGTAGTCATGAGGTAGAATAAAGATGGTGGGTATTCACTATTCATATTCAGCGAGCCATTGTTAGCCTGCACGAGCGAGACGCGGCTGTTGTTAAAAAGAACAGCCTTCACCTTGCCTTGTCTCAGATGATTAGACTGTTTTAAATACAGCGAATATAAGGATTCCACGTGTTACGCGTCTTAACGTTTAAATTACTTGTTTTTTTCAGAAACATTCAGCATGTCTGCCATCATGATCATAATCATGTTTCTCTTCTATGCCTTCATTCTCTTCGTAGTTTATGGGCATGTCATGGCTTACCTTCAATGGCTCCATCAATGTTTCTAGAGTTTCGCTTAATCCGAATCACAAGAGTTTATAAACACGATTTACAACCTCTATGTCACATCGCAGTCATGCTCTTGACATTGACACTCATAATATTTTTATGTAATGTTTTGAAAGCCTGGTAGTTCATTAACATTTTAATTGAGTTCATTTCATTAGCTGATAAGTCCTTTAAAAATTTCAAGGAATTTCAAATAACAGATTAATTGAGGAAAATATTACACGCGGACGCTTTTATTTCCTATTTTCTTTCTAACGTTGGGAGTGCCTACTACAGTTCGTTTTTTTAAACGACTTCCAAAAAGGTGGAGGTTCTATGTTCTTAGCGTATGGGCTCGGGCTAGATTTGCAATAGGATATTGTATTGTCTTAGCATTGTCAAGTGTCGTTGAGTCTTTGTACAGAGACGTGTTCATAATTATTTTTGCCGTATTGCAACTTAGATAACGTCAAGGCAGCCGTTTCTTTGGTTACTTGAGCATAAAGAAATACCACTGAAGAATATTCATATTCATAATGACGGCTTATTAACGGACATGCATTTACAAAAAATGTTTAATAGTTACTAAATTGCTGCACTTTTTTTTTGTTTGAATTGCTCTAATTATACAAAAGGCAGCAGTTTACGGAATATCTTAGCAACTCTTTTATTTATTATGCTTAAAACTAAACTTACGTAGAAAGCGGAAAACTCTAGTAAAGTTATGTAACACTAATTCTGATGTTGAGCGGACACGCAGCGGTGGTTAGATGTTATGTGAGAATTTTAAAAATCGTTTAGATTGCTGTGTCGGTCCCGCAGTGAAACCATTCTCCGATTCTCCGGAAAGGCGACCGGCAGCAGTTGGCGCGGAGTGAAATTTTGGCATCCGTCCTACTCTGCGAAATTGTTACATAACAATGCAGGTATGCGCCCACTTCACGACAAGACAGGATGTTTTGTCGATGCTCCGATGTATCCAAGCCATTCAATGCACATTACAGCCCTGAGTACAGCCCTGACCTTCATTGGGGACATAGTAGCATAAAAACGACAACAAATTCTTAGAAGTAAGCCACCGTGAACAATAGACTGACACGTCAATAAAAGTCCACGTTCGGTACTTATGTGAGTATTTGTTATATGGAAGCCATCAAAATTATATTCTGTTGTCAGTAATTGTGTACATAAAAACATATTGTTTAAACATAACTCGTCAATCGTCATGAATAATTATAAAGTATAATGTTAATATCGACAATGACACGTATTATCGAGAAGTGGACTTGTGGATCAGTCATTCAACTGCGCTAAACATATCGACTTGTCGTCTATCGCGTCAGCAGTATTTAGCGACAGTGGCGTCTTTCTGAGTATTCACTTTATGCCATACGGTGAACGGCGTCGTAAACCATCTGTTGTGACTATTATATTGCAAGGTTTCTTCATTCAAGTGCCCTCATTTCAAGTATACAGTTATATCCTTGTCTACCTGCTTCTACGACTAATATTTGACACTGGCGAAATGATTTCATGCCAGCGTTCTTTCTTTGCAATGTTTACTGATTTATGACTGTATCAATCACTTTTGATTGTTCATACGTCCAATAATCATGTATGTTGTTACACGACTAGCGACTGCTGGATTCGAATGGGATTATCACAATGCTCCAAAAATTTTACACTGTAGGTGATACCAACTTAAGCGTTGAGACCAAAACTATTAGTTTAGTAGTGTGGCATTATAGCTCTATGCTACATTGTGTGGAGTCGGTATCATTTATTGCGCCATTCCACTGCAAGGTGGACAGTTATAACGATGCACGCTGTAACACTAACCGTGAGAGCCCACTTTGTGTTCATTATACTGTTCTCACTGCCGTTACTCGCGCGAATTTTGTTACAAGTATTAATTATTTAATAAAACAGTTGTGAATTCCGCATAATGAATAGTATCTGTCGGACAACCCCTTCAGAACAGTCATATAAATGATATTGAACAGGTATGCTAATTTTGACCGTCGCTGGGGCCAAAAATATTAAGTTTGGCATAATGATCACCTTATTTTTTGCGCATATTTTGATAGTCAATTTCGCTGGCATGCTATAAACGGACTTAATCAACCCGCTGTGTGGTGACTGGTGACCTAAATCTGCAATATTGAATATTAGGACGTAAAACTGCGGCAGGCCAACTTAATTAAGTGCCTAACCGCGATGTGTCGGTGTCAAATTAAAAGAAATCCTTTATTTCCATTTATTGGTCCAAAACACATGGGTTAATTTATATCTTGCGCAAAGGCGATCAGCTGGATTTCTGATTGCATTTACTGTGAATAGTGCTAAGGTGGTGCGTGCGTATGCTCAAGTAAAGTGCAGTAGGCAACATGAATTTTAATTTGGCGTATTTCAAATTGATGAAATCATTGGGAGACTGTTTGATTAAAATTATAGATTCTGTTAAATACTACCTTTAAAGGTTTTTCAGTTTTATAAAACCACAATATTCAGATTCCATTTACAACTGTATTTTATATTATTCAGCAAATTGTAGATAATTTACCGTAAATTTATAGGTACTTAGGTAGGTACGTTTACGGTACATTTACGATAAATATTAGCAGTGAGTTTAGACACGGCATTTTTGCTTTTGCACGAAATGACCGCATATATTTCCCGTTAGATACCGTACCTACCCAGCACGGGGTACGCTCACTGGTAGTTTGACCGCAATCAACTGAATTGGAATATATTCTCAGAAATGTGAACGACTTACATTAGCCGCTCAATTTGGACGTGGTACTCCATCCGAACAGCCTGTTTATTTATGTAATTCACAGCATGTCACAAGGAGGTCAACCTTGCGGAAATATTTTTATCTGAAATATCAGAATATGTAGGTACATGAATCATAGACTTGATTGAGTCTACCAACCCCGTCATAACGTCGTTGCTATAACAAAACGATCTATCGATTGCTGACGAACAGGTAGGTACTTACTGACAGTACTTAACTTACTAGCTATTAAACTGTTATGTCTGCAGTCAGACTATAACAAAGGAATATATTTTAAGACCAGCATGTGATACTCATACATAACCCTCCACGGGCCACCTGTGCTATAGTAAACAATTCGCCTGTGTCCCAAGACTCATCGCAGGACGACCATATGTTGTAAACCACAACGCCGGGGGTCATGGGGACAGAATCATCGCACCAATAATAACCAGCTAACCCACCGCGGTTTACGTATTTGGAATTTCTAATAAAAGATTTTTTATTCTTCTGGTCATCAACAGCGTGTTGGAAAACCACAGTAAAAAAAAAAGTTAGGTTTTGAAGTATCTGTGAACATGTTGCTACAACAGGAGAATCCCGTATAGGTTTTGTTTGACAAAGCATACGAGTATAATGTGGTTATTCTTTGCTAGCTTTTCGCCAATAAAATTGGCAATGTTTACTGCTTTTCTTAGATGTTACTTAACGATTAATCCTTAATCATAGGGCCCGGAGATAACACACGTATCGTTTATTCGTTTCGGTTCAGCCCATTTCATTAAACTGAAAAAGTTTGCTTAGGATCATTTACGCAAAACATCGTTCTCATTTTGTAAATGTTTTGTGTAAATAAAAAAACTGCTAGCCCATTGTTTTCATGTAACATGACTCATATAGTTTCGTAATTGAATACAGTAGCAAAATTTTAATATTAGGTACGTGAATATAAATTGACTAACGTGCTAGCGTGGCCCTTAGTCGAATTGCCATTAGTGAGGAACCGTCAACCTTCAGTATTGAGGCGTCAGCGTGACCTTGCCGTGTCAGCGTGATATAGCGATCTAACTTTAATTTATGGTACATATTTTATTTGCCAAATCGTCTGATCAATACATTGCGTCTATATTTTTGTAAATCCGTATTTCTTTTGTGCAGTAAAGCTGGAAGCTATCCAAAAAAACATTGATGATAAATTGATAACCGTCCACCAGATGAACACGTAATAGGTACACTGTACAGTTTGTTCAAGCAATACATAACAGTACATTCTTCATATATGCAAGAAAAGCGTAGGGATGTTATGACGAAGCTAATTATATATAGCCTCTTCACCTGTCCGTCAGCTTTTCATATTTCTAGACATTGTTTTTCAATGACGAACGAAAGCACTCGGTGAACAGAGATTTTGTTCTTGGCACGAATTTTTACATAAACGTTAGGACGTTACAGATAGTGCAATCCACGACGACGCGCCCCACTCCGCGATTACAGTACTGTAAGCTGTACTTTAGTACGGAGCGGAGTGAGGCGCGTCGTCGTGGATTGCACTATCTATACCCCGTATCTACTTAAACTGAAAATTAAAGTTTCGGACCATAAGCATTTCTCGCTTCTTTTTCGGATGAAACAGTGAAAAAATATTTTTATTTAAGGTCGTTTATATTTTGTATCAGGTGGAGGTGCGTGGAAGTGAAGACTGGTATGGGCGTGCGGTGAGACGCGGAGTTCCACCACATGATGACGGAGGGCGAGCGGCAACAGAACGCGGGCGGCACCAACGCCGCGCCTCAGCACAGGAAAGGGCACAGGTTGGTTAATAAACTAATTTAAAAAAATATATCCCTGAGTCTAGGGAAGAAAGAATAGCCAGGGAAAACACTCGTAGAATGGACTTTAAAAATAAAGTTGTACCTAATTTTAACATTGTCAAGCATAGCCCTCATTACAGATAGTTCAACTCATCTGTGCGCGCGGCGCCATGTGTGCGTGCGCTGTAATTTTACAGCTTTCATTTGTGTTGCGCTCGGATGACAGCCGCGTCACTGCCACAAGAGGGAACAGTTTCTGCGATTCTCCATACAAATGTATTCCCCTTTTTTCTTACTGAATAATGACTCTAGCGAAATAATTTTTTAAAATAAAATCAAGGTCTGCTGTAGACACGTCCCTGTTATTTCCTATTTTTCAGAAACTTATTGGTAAAGAAAATATAACCCTCCAAAAATTACAAAATTGCCTCATTTTTACCGCCGTGAGTAGAGGACCACCAGAAAAATTCTAAAAGATTTTAACATAAAAGAAAATGATAGGAACCTAGATAATTATTAAATACTCTTTCTTAAAATTTTAATGTAAAAAATAATTGAATTTGCTCAGTTTTCGAGGAGAAAAAAGGAGAATACGAAACGTCGATCTAGTCAATTTTTTTTGTGCTATTATCGGTCGTGCTGCTGCTGTCCCTGTCGCACTCTACGGAAGCAGACTTGAGGTAAGACGACGGCAATAGTTTCTTCAAATACCTATTTTTTAAATTCCTCGCAGGCCCTGTTCCCTCTTCAAGTTGTATTTACAGCGCACGCACAAATGGCGCCGCGCGCACAGATGAGTTGAACTATCTACGCCAAGCTGTCCTACAAATATTTAATAAACTGCCAGTGGATTTGAATATTTTGTTAAAGACTAAGTAGCTCTTTTAAGCCTAAGCTCAAAGCATTTCTGTTACATAAAAACTTGTACTCAATGGACGAACTGTAATTTAATATTCTAATTGAACTGTAATTTAATTGAAATTTTCTATTTAAACGCTATTTATTATTATTGATTATTGTGAACGTGTTTTTTATATTTTTTTATTGCTGCATGTTCAATTATGATGTATGTAATGTAAATGTATCAAACACAATACAAATTGTTCTTGATAAATAAATGATAACTTCACATGGCCCATCACCATCCATAATAGGCTATAAGTATCGACCAAAAGACACCATCTTTCCAGGCAAGGAACGATATTAGTCCTATAGCAGCCGATCTGCCTGATCGTAATCGTAATGGCCCAATAAGAAGTGTCATTTCTTTTCCATTGGTATAACTTTACCAACAACACAAGGCTTCGATATTACTTTACGCACTCAGTATCCAGACCTCCTGTTTTGGCCTGGAGCAAGTATCCAGCGATCTTCAAAGCTTTTATCGCTAAGCTGCAAGTTGTATTGTATCACTGCGTGATTTATTCACGCAATCTTCATACAATCTTGTATAGGTAAGCTGAATCTTATAAACACTTATATGTTCACAATATTTCTTTGCTAAATACAGGGTGTTTGGCAGAACGTTGAACATACGAAAATGGTGGATAGGTGGGGTCATCTGCTACTTACTCAATCCATTTTTTTATTTTTTTAATGTAAGTTAAAATTTATTTTCAAGTATTTTTTACATATTTCTGTAAGTTTGAGTACTTATAACTTTTTTTCTAGCTAACATCTGAATAAAGCAATAGTTTTATAAGAATCTACCAACATTAACGATATAAAAAAATGCCTGTTTTATCCATTTGTGATAAAAATTACACTTTTGTTATGAAAGTGGTGAAATTAGAAGAAAGCAAAAAAAAATTTTTTTTGATATCCTGGGACCCAGGGCCAAATAAATTAGGGCTGAGTAAGTAGCAGATGACCCAACCTATCCACCATTTTCGTATGTTCAACGTTCTGCCAAACACCCTGTATATGAATAGTCTTTCATGTAGTACGTCATTAAAAGTGACATCATTATTATCGCCAGTGAATTTCCTTGGCGTCATCTCAAAATTATTTTTCGCGAATCAACTTTCACTCATAATTTCCGAATGACCTGATGCAAAACGGTATTGTCGAATACAATGTAAACCGTATTCTGAATTTTCGCTTGTCATAAATAGAGTTATATTTTGGACAGTATTGTTTCAGGAGCCTGACTGTGGCTGCCAACAATACATTGGAACAAACAAAAAAGCTTTCTATTTTTGTCCGTAACTTTACTGAAATAATTACGTGCATGTCGGATATGCCTGTGTCAAATTACATTTTTCCGCTTTGTAATCTACTACTAGTGGTGGGCCGATACCTGTTACTGAGGCATACTTTTAATACTGCCACGTACTTGTGGTACTATTATTAGTGATTCATTACAGAGTCCAATTCAATAAAACAACATTGGTGTTTCTATGTGCTCTGGTTCACGACACGAGTGTATCTTCCATGATATTAATATGATGACCCACTTACACCTCGTTTCGTTTGCACGTTGCTGGTTGCATTATCTCTGCATGGAATTAGCTTTGATACTCTTGGTTCATTGAACTTTCGGATCATTTGTATTTGCCAACTGTATGGAGCGGCCTTTTATTTTAATCAGTTATAGCTAGAGATATTTTCACGGTGTCCACGTATGGTATACTTAACATATTGTTTAATCGATATTACTTCGTCATCGCTTGACATCCTAATTCTAACTATATATTATAAATATATATATTAATATACATAAATAAATGCGAAAGTGAATTCGTTTGTTACGCTTTTTCGCTAAAACGGCTGAATAGATTTGGATGAAATTTTGCACATGCACGGGTAGATTATGACCTGGATTAGGACATAGGAGACTTTTCATCCCGATTTTCCCACGGGATCGAGACTTACGCGGTTGAAACCGCGGGACGCAGCTAGTTTCCTATATTTTCGCATTCAGGAACTACTAAACAGTTCCTTCCCGGTCATATACATCCTATAACTAATACGACCGCCTCGTTGGTCTAGTGGTCGCAAGCGCTACTGCTGAGCATGAGGTCCTGGGTTCGATTCCCGGGTCGGGCAGTGTTATTGGGTTTTTCTATCTGGAATTTCTCAGTAGCAGCCCGGAGTCTGGATTTGTGCCTGGTTGATGGCAATAGGCTCGCCCCCTATTACATAACATAACTGGCGAAATGTGGGTGTACCTTACTACAGGTACACCTCTGCCCAACCCTTTGGGGAAACAAGGCGTGATGTGATGTTATGTTAAGTTATATATGTGTGTAACTAATACAAATGCGAAAGTGAGTTTGTTTATATATTTATTTAAACTTTTCACACTCAAAAAAAGTACAACATTCTCTACGAGTCAACCAAGGGTGGTGAAGAAATTAGATGGCAGGTGCTCTGTTTCAGAGTAACAAAGAAAAAACATTACACGGTTATTTATTTGTTACGCTTTCACGCTAAAAACGGCTGAACGGATTTGGATGAAATTTGGCACATGGGTACACCATGACCTGGGTTAGGACAAGGGGTACTTTTTGTCATATTCCCACGGGATCGTGACTTATGCGGGTGAAACCGTGGAGTGACGCTAGTATATAATGTTTTAACAATCCTATTAAGTATCGGCTTTAACTTCCGCAGTTGTAGCTAATTTTTTTATTGCAATTATGACATGTAAATGTATTGGACCATGAAATCAATATGTTCTCCTTTATTGACTGAAATTAGAAACGGAACCAGCTGCGTTAGAATGATTAATATCTTAATATGAATATCCTTTCTCACAAGTCACAACATCTCTGATAGTAGTGTAGTGACCTCGATTTCTTTAGTGCGTAAACATTTTTAAGTTCAGTCTGATTACTCAGATTGAGCAGGTAAACATTAATGTTGAGACTAACAACATTGTATGCGGAATCAAAACACAGGTAATTCATCATCATTACAAAACAACGCTTTCTTCCCAGTCTCACGGTACTGTTTTAACTCCAGTGGTTATTTACCTTTCGAACTAGAAAGAAACGCTAGATATTTCACGTTACATTTTGTAGTTAAAGTCATTACATTTTGTAACCATATTTTTGTTGTTTGTTTTGCCTCGGTGATGAGTAGGTACGTAGTTTAAATATCCCCTGACAACGAGGTCATTTGATCATACATTATCATTCAAGATAATCGCTCCTGATATCGTTCCATTGAATTCACTGATGATTCATTTTAATACCCATGTAACTTTATGAAAAATTGAGATAAACTAAACACTGAATGCTAGATTGTAAATACCTACTCGGAATAACCAAAAGGGGGAAATATTTTTAAACACACTGTCAATGTTCCTTATACCTTATCACTAGGTAAATATGTAGGTATGTATAGATATGTGATGGTAGTTAAAAGTGCCGCTGTTTAGAGAATAGTTATAATTTACGTTCCGTAATGAGGCTAGTAGGCTAGGCTACATTTAGATGTTTAGACTAGGCTACACCACTCCTATGTATGTGCCGCCATGTGTATTGCATGCAATTTCAGCAGTCTAGCATTGTTATGATTCAATCGCTTCTGTTTTTATACAACCAGATGTAATGCTAGTATCATTGTGTGAGTTGTACACAAAAACAGGTAATACTCACGTAATAATACAGGAAGGTTTAGTATTTGGTACCGATTCTTTAGCTGTTATCATCTCTGAGATGTCCAAGAACATTACCTGATCCGGCCCCTGCCACCTGTGTGTCTGGCACAAACAAATCCTCTGGTCCCTAGCGGTGATAACGTCGTACTCGTCATATCGTAGATAACGTTAGGTTTGCGACACCTGGCCCATATTTGTACCTAATCGCGCGCTGTGCTGATATCACCCGCCGCAGACAAAGCTTTAAGTTTATTCATCTTAGTACTAATGTCATGTTTGGGCACGCACCACGTAACACCACACTTTAAATTAAACCGTGTAATGGAACTGCAATTCCTCCAATTTAGACAATCGCTGTCTGATATACCTATATCATATTTACGTTGTATTCGTGTCTCGTCATTAGGAAGTTATTTTATTTATCAACTGTGTTTGTGAAGTAATCGTTACTCGTGCCGAAATGTCGGAAAGAACGGAACAACTTAACTATTTATTAGACAGGTATTAATTTGTATTTCTTAATATTATTATTAAAACTGCGGTTTATTAGTATCCATTCAACGATGTGATTGTTTTGTGTGTTTGTTAACAATGCTCACTTTGCAAGTTTTCCCACAGTTCTCTTAGCACTTTCCATCATTAACTGAATGCCTATCTGTTGCCTAGAAAACCTTAGATTCCGTTAAAAGCAAGAAAAGAATGACAACCGTGGCAAAATATTGTGCAAACACCATAATTATTATGTTATGTAGGTACAAAACTTTTACATTACATGAAATAATTAGGTAGGTATAATTGCTTCTGTGGTGTGATTATTGTAATACCCTATGTACATAATTTGTAATTATAATCCCATCATGGGTGAAATTACCGGATGTGGTGCAAAATTATATCACATACCTATTGTATAGATAGTATTCTCCAGATAATTTCGAAAGTCCGACAAACTAACAAGTTATGTGGAACAGTTTCAAAGGACCATTTGTATGTAGGCTGGTTGACATACAAACCATTTATCATAGCGACGATTGTCGTGACTGCTCTGACGGATACCCATATCGTGTCGTGAAGCCCCAAGTTCTGCATGCAAAGTTATGAGAACCCTAACCTATATCTTGAAGACATTACAGTTTTATAAATTCGTACATTCTTGAACATTGCATGTCTCTTATAGATTTTATAGTTGGGTATAAAAACTTGGCACTAAAACAATATACCGCAACTTGAGCTTGCTGTGTTGAATTATTTTTTCTTTAGCATTATGTTATGCCATTATTTATTGAAGAATAAAAGAGATACCTAATCCAAATGTCAGCGACGTTGATATTCTTGAACAGGAGTTTTTCCTGACCCAGTGTCACAAAACTTGAGAAATTCCTCTTGACTACAGCAATTATTGATAATAATATTACCGACTTTTCTATTATTATTCCTGCGCGTTTACACATACATATAGGAAAGTGTCAGCTGCAGCATTTTCCCAGGCCATTAAGTTACGATGTCTTTGTAGAAACTTATAAGATCTGCATTTCTGCAGCCTACTAATACCCATACATTTTGCATTGAACAAATAAAAAATAAACCACAATCAGAAGTACGTACCTAGTACATTGTACTTCATAAGGAAAATTACTAACCCTTGAAGCCAAAATGATTGCTAACAGAAAAGAAACTCATTGATTCCTGATGGTACTGTCTCACTCTTCATTAGAGTCAGAAGATAATTGAATTTAATGTCAGGTGAGAGAGAATCTACGAGAAGATGCGATGCTTCTTGAAAACATTAACGTGAACCAAAAATTATCCTATTCCCAACCAAACAGCAGTGATGTGCAGACAAATCAAGGAGGGTTACCAAACACTCTTATCTCAGGTCAATATTAGACGAAAAGTGGTGTCATGCGAAGAGCCAAGCGATTTAGTATCTTAAGTTGTGCAACTATTACCTGTGATCTTGAATTTTCCTACACATTCTCCGCCCAAAAGGTAGGGCCCTGGGAATTTATCAAATAAGTATTACAATGAAGCTGTGTTTTCAGGAGGCAAGAGTCAATGTACGCGATGACGGGATTGTACGCGGAATCGGGGTGCGCAGACGGCGCGAGCGACGAGGCCGGGCCCAGCACCCCCCCGCACCCGTCTCACCCGCCGCGGGAGTCCGTCAAGTGCCACAGCCGAAACCCTTCGGCCGGCGTATGCGACAGGTGAACTAGCTATAGATAAAAATACGCCAAGTAGTTTATGAGTAATAACGAAACAGATGAACATACATAGCCTGATAAACTCATAATTCTCCGTTGGCTTGGCTGTAGTCGGGTAATTAGATCTTTATCTTTCGGGTCAGCACGAGCTACACGAACTATATATAGATGATGTCGTGGTAAAAAGATTTAGCTAGTCCAGCAGGTTGCTAGTTGTTAGTGCACCTGACTTCCCGGAAGAACTTGCCGTTTCCCTAGCCCTTGAAGTCTATTTTATTGCACCACTAACTGTACCACCAGCCTTCTACACCAGACGTGCAGCTTCTCCATTCACTGTAACCCGAAAATGAATTCGCATTGTGATGTATATTAAAGGAGATATACGAGTATACGCATTGTGCTGATATGACCCCGCACTCGCACTTATGACACCGGAACTGACGAACTCGTTTAAATTCGAGATTGCACAGCATTACTTAGTGAGACATCTCATACCAAAACTTTACAATAGCGTCCTATAGATACGATAGAAATAGTTTTACTTTTAATTGCCAATGTCAAGAGTTAGATGACCTAATGGAAAATCAAGAAATACCTGTCAGTATATCGACCTGCGCACGCGCCGTGAATAGTTTGAGCTGCTGTAGTTATATTCGTTGAATTAACTGTAGCATAAATTAATGTTAATTACAGGAACTAACGCGCGTTTTCCATCTGTTTATAGAGATCGCGAGCGGGACAAGGAAAGAGAAAAGCCACGGCAACTGTACCCAGAAATATTAGACATTCCTCATGACGCAAGAGATTGCGGTATCTTGTCGTGGAGGCCGCTTTTCATACAACAATTTTCTAGTATTAAAGTAAGTACATACATATACACACTTACATAAACTCGCTCCTTCTTCCCATGGGGGTAGGTAGAAACTACAGAACGCCACCCGCTACGATCCTTTTGCCTCGTTTACGTTCATATGCATGACGCACGCCGGTTGCGAGTAATATGCACCTGTCCTTTCTGAAGAACATCACCAATAAGGTCAGCATATGTCCTCCTAACGGTTGGAAGTTAAATATGTTTCACTTTGAAAATCGGTTCTACTATTGTAGGGGATGCCTACACTTAGTGATATGATAGCGGGGCGATTCTATTGGGATGATGACAAGCAAGCAAGGAAGCAAGCGGGGGGCAAGTTTTCGTCCTTGATAAGAACGACGTCATCGATTTCGAAGTTCCTACTTGGCTTACGCCATTTTGATCTAGCCTGCAGTTGTTGAAGATATTCGCTTGACCACCTTTTCCAAAGCTGTTTGTTCATTGATTGAATGAGTTGCCACCTTGTTGATTGATTCATGTGATCTGGATCCGTCTGTGGCCTAGATAGAAGTGGGCCACCGATCAAGAAGTGTCCTGGAGTAAGAACGTCGTCGTCGGGACTCTCTGTCAACTGACAGAGAGGCCTTGAGTTCAGGCATGCCTCGATTTGATGTAATAGCGTGGTAAACTCCTCGTAAGTGAGTTTCTGATCGCCGATGATACGCTTTAGATGATATTTGAGGCTTTTGACCGCAGCTTCCCAAAGACCACCTGCACTTGGCCACGCAGGAGCATTGAAGTGCCACTTAATATTTATGTCATTGATGTTATTGAAAAAATCGGTGTTGATGGTGGCTATGATCTCTTGGTACTCCTTCTTAATGATACGATTGGCACCAACGAAATTCGTGCCATTGTCACTGTATATGTGACTTGGCGTTCCACGTCGGGCCGTAAACCTACGAAAGGCTGCTAAAAATGCTGGAGTACTCAGATCGGAAACTAGTTCCAGATGTACAGCCTTAGTAGACAAGCAAACAAACACTGCAATATACCCCTTGACTGTTTTTATTCCACGTCCTTTATTGGCCTTCAACTCGACGTGTCCGGTAAAATCAACACCGGTGTGAGAGAAAGGTCGTGATGGGGTGACTCGTGGCTGTGGAAGATCGGCCATGATTTGTTGATATTGCGTTTGACTGAAGCGCTGACACTTAACGCATGATCTCAACTTCCTCTTGACAGTACGGATTCCACTGGTTATCCAATATCTGTCTCGGATGTATGAAAGTGTGAGTCGCGGGCCTCCATGTAATGTGGTAATGTGGGCCTGATCAATAATTAAATCGGTGAGACGACTGTGACTTGACAATATGATAGGGTGTTTTGATGAGTCACTGATACATGCGTTTTTAAGTCGTCCACCCACTCTAAGGTTGCCGTGCTCATCCATGAAAGGATTTAGACATGATATTTTGCTTCTAGGATGCACGTGCCCCTTTTGATTGATAAATATAATATCTTCATGAAATTGGTGTGACTGATCATCTTTGATAATGAGATTCAATGCATTGTCCATCTCTGATGACGTCAATACATCCGTTCTTGAAGTGCATTTGCCTCGTGATTGCGTAATGAAACGCGATATCCAGGCGATTATTTTTACAATGCGAGTTAATGAACTGTAATTCTGTAATAACTCGTGTATGATTGAAATATGACTTTGATATAAAGCCGTGTTTACACTAATCTGCTTGGTTTCCAAATCTGGTGATTGATATGAGGTGATAGGAAGGGTACTATGTTCGAAATTGGTTATCCATTTCGGACCCTGCCACCACAACGGATGGCTTAATAACTTCCGTGACGTCAGACCCCGAGTAGCACAATCTGCAGCATTCTCCTCTGACCTCACATGACGCCAACAAGATGATGGAATGATACTAATGATTTTGATAATTCTGTTAGCTACGAACTGCTTCCACTTTTTCACGTCGCCTTTGATCCAACCTAAAACTATCATGGAGTCTGTCCAGGCGTAAATCTCTACATCCTGATTTGATAAAGATTCCATGACTTTCTTGATAAGTTGAGATAGCAGTAGCGCACCACATAGTTCTAGTCGTGGCAATGACACCTTTTTTGCCAGAGGTGCTAACTTCGTTTTTGCTACAGCGAGCGTTGATGTGTACTCGCCCTTATTGTCTTTTGCTACTACATACACAACACATGCGTATGCTTTGTCGGAAGCGTCACAAAATCCATGAATTTGATATGATTGATTTGTGTTACCGAGATAACGTGGTATGATAAATTGATCTATGATGCTGAAATCATACTTAAGGCTGCAGTCTCGCAAAATGCACTCGCGGCGAATTATTTGCGTAACTTTGTATTTTTATTTTTAACAAAATAATGAAATAACATGAAATATTTTTATTGCACATAAATAACCATAATATAAGTAATAGCTAGTTATTTTTTGTAAGTTCATCTAGGTGGATTATGTTAGGTAAATCAAGCATTAAATACAGCTCTTTCGCGCCCAACATCACTTCGAGTTCTGTTTGCGCGCTTAGTTTATAGCAATGAAGAATTAATTTACAAATCTGTTCAGCGCTTAATTAACTCAATATTCTCGTCTTCAAAATGCGTTGATTAGTTTTTTCTAATTATGTTTCATTTTCTTAATTCAGAGGTCACAATTTCATCAAAATTCTCTGTTTTTAGCTCCTAATAAACGGTTTGTTACATAATAACTATGCATCTTATGTATGTAATAATTAGATTATTTTAAAGCCAAGAGTTTATTTAGCAACTACTAAAAAAATTGCACCTAAATCACACATTACACTAACAATAATAATCATCTTAAAAGACCTCCAAAAAACGAGTTTAAAAACAAGAATTGAGAGAGAAATTCTGTTTTTTTTTAGAGGTATTTTGAGATTATTATTATTGTTAGTGTAATGTGTGATTTAGGTGCAATTTTTTTAGTAGTTGCTAAATAAACTCTTGGCTTTAAAATAATCTAATTATTACATACATAAGATGCATAGTTATTATGTAACAAACCGTTTATTAGGAGCTAAAAACAGAGAATTTTGATGAAATTGTGACCTCTGAATTAAGAAAATGAAACATAATTAGAAAAAACTAATCAACGCATTTTGAAGACGAGAATATTGAGTTAATTAAGCGCTGAACAGATTTGTAAATTAATTCTTCATTGCTATAAACTAAGCGCGCAAACAGAACTCGAAGTGATGTTGGGCGCGAAAGAGCTGTATTTAATGCTTGATTTACCTAACATAATCCACCTAGATGAACTTACAAAAAATAACTAGCTATTACTTATATTATGGTTATTTATGTGCAATAAAAATATTTCATGTTATTTCATTATTTTGTTAAAAATAAAAATACAAAGTTACGCAAATAATTCGCCGCGAGTGCATTTTGCGAGACTGCAGCCTTAAGCTGAATCCAATCATCTTGAACGTTTTGTAAAACTTCTTCATCCCACGATACATGTGATGACCATGCATTTTGAAAAAGCAGTTTAGCTCTGATTGATAATGGTGACAGCCAGCCCTAGGGGTCAAATAGTTTTGAAATTTCCGAAAGCAGCTGTCTTTTTGTGACGCGTTTATCATGATGCTGTAATTGATTCTGAAAGCTAAAGCTATCCATTGATGGGTTCCATCTTAACCCAAGTGTTTTTCTTGTTTCTGAACACTTGAAGTCTAATGGGTTATTGAGTTGGTCAGGTGATAGATCTACCAGTAGGTCCGGTACGTTGCTAGACCATTTTCGGAGGTTCATACCAGCACCCTTCAGCATTTCAATGAGCTGATGCTGAAGCTCCCTGGCTTGATGAATGGTATTTGCTCCACTAAACAGATCGTCCATATAGAATGATTGATTTAATGCTGACGCTGCTAGTGGATATTTGACAGCATCGTCTATCGCCAGCTGTTTAAGCGTTCTCATAGCTAAGTATGGAGCGGCCTTAGTACCGTACGTCACGGTAGTGAGATGATATTCATTCAGTACCTCCTGAGATGATTGCCGCCAAATGATTGATTGAAGATGACGATCTGATTGTCTGATAAAGATTTGCCGGAACATTTTTTCTATGTCCGCCGTGATAACATAACTATAGGTTCTCCAGTTTAAGATGAGTGTCATGAGATCTTTTTGAAGATTCGGTCCACAACACATTACATCATTTAGGCTTTTGCCTGATGTAGATTTCGCCGACGCATTGAAAACGACTCTAAATTTTGTTGTTGTTGAATCTGATTTCATTACGCCGTGATGTGGTAAGTAGAAGGCACATTTTGATTCGTCGACGTTATTGGCAATACACATGTGACCCAGTTCTTGATATTCAGACATAAATGATTTATAATTTTCTGAAAATGATCCAATAGTGCACATTTTTCTTTCCAAATGTTTGAATTGTGCAATAGCCTTGAATTTAGATGATCCAAGCTGATTTTCATATTCAGGTTTCATGGGTATGCCAACCTCGTATCTGCCAGTGTCCAAACGACGAGTAGCTTGCTGATAAAACTCTTCACAATACTGCTCTTCACTGGTAAGAGATGATGATGATGTTTCAACGTCCTCTATCTCCCAATATTTTGATAGGTCTGATAAGTCATTTGTTACGATATGACAATTAAATGTGCGAACGTTGCCAGATAGGATCCATCCGAGTGCCGTCTGTTGCGCAATCGGAGCCTGCGCTGGTCCTTTGATGAGACCGTCCATGATGATTTGAGAATAGATACTCACATCCAAGAGAATATCAATTGGCTTCGACACGTTGTATTCTGGATCTGCTAATTGAAGATGCTGGATATGAGACCATGATTGTTTTTTGAATGGTATACCAGGCAAGCAGTTAGCGACCTTTGACAGAACCAGTGCTTCTGTAGTAAAATGATAGTCACCGTAGATAGATTGACAGTTGATTGACACCCGTCCTTTGCTTTGCCTAGCGCCAGCACCTATTCCTGATACCGATGCGTTGTATTTTCGGCGCTGCAACCCTAACCGCTGTACAGCGTTTTCCGATATTAATGATATTTGTGACCCCTGGTCTAGAAGAGCCCTAAGGATCATGTAGCTGCCATCAGAACACTTGACATTGATTGACAGCGTAGTCAACAATAACTCTTCGTCATCTCCTGCTACATGATTAACATTAGGTTGCTTGTTTGATGATTTTGATGACGAAGCGGTCAATGCAGATGATGGTGATGAAGTTTGAGAAGCTGATTTTGATGATGGGGCATACGCTTCATGGAGTATTGAATGATGATCACCTTGACAGGTTTTGCAACGTTTTTTCGAAGTGCATTGATTTCCATCGTGACTGAATAGGCAATTTCGACAAATATTTGAGTTTGTCACCGTCTTCAATTGCACGTCCGGTGTCATATTCATGAATTTTTTGCACAAAAACAAATTGCGAGCATGATTAGAATTGCATACAGAGCATTTTGAAGTTTGAGTAATGATGGCTTGATAATTTTTATTAATGTAACCTTTATAATTGTTTTGCTTACTAAAGTAATTTGTGTTCTTTGATTGATTTGGGTTCCGCTTGCTTGATGGTGATGGTTCCTTATCGTTTTTATGAATAGGCTCGAGAGCGGTAAACTTACTCTCGAGGAATTCCATTAACTCGTCCAATCTTGGTAACTCACGAGGTGTCCTACGTGCTTCCTTGTAGTCAGCATAAGTTTCTGGATCCAGTTTTTTGCATAATAAATGAACTAACAACGGATCCCACGTATTCGTATCAACGCCGAGATTGTGAATCGCGTGAATACATTCGGTTGAGGTATCATACAACCTTTTGATTTCAAATGATGATTGCTTCTGAATATTGGGTTGATTGAGGAACATTTCGATTTGATTCGTGAAAAGAACTTGAGAATTGTTGTACCGATGTAATAAGATCTCCCACGCAGTATCATAATTCTCAGATGAAATATGGAGATGATAGATGAGACGTTCTGCTTCACCCTTAAGTTTTCCCTTAAGGTGCTGCATCTTCTGAGCTTTAGTGATGGAGTTATTGTTATGAATTGTCTCCGTGAACAAGTCATAGAAGGTTGGCCACTGCGTGTAGTTTCCGCTGAACGATGGTATTTCAATGTGCGGGGTTGATTTTTCTAAATGAGTCGTTGATGAGATTTTCTTATTTAACTCACGTTTGATATTTTTGTAGGCCAATTCATGATGATTAAACTCCTCGTCGTATGATATATCTCCACCAGCAAGTATATGATCGATTTGCAAATGTTGAGCATCAATAATTGTCCACTTAGCTTGAACGTTTTTGAGCTCATCTTCTAGTTCCCATTTATCTGTTATTTGTTCAACTTTGATACCCTTGATTAGGCGATTAAAAGCCCTAAAATTAGTGCGTTGCAGTGATAACAATTCGTCTAACTTACCATCTGGTTGAGTAGATTTTGATGCTTTGCCGTAAGATGATATTAGATTACGAGTCGATTGATAATAGTCTTTACCTTTTTGATATGTGTTGTCAAGGAAATACTCAACCGCCACATTTTTATGCTCAGATATTTTTTGGTGATTTTGTTCGAACTCTCCCCAGAGGTTATCTAACGTCTCTAACCGTTTCCTCAAGTATTCGGCATGTTTGCGAGAATCCGAGTCCTTGTTGAAGTTCACCTTTATTGTATTGAAATTGGTGATGATTTCAGATTGACGGGCAAAAAGAGCTTCCATGATGTAGTTAAAGGAACAGTCTTACTTGGTTATATGATGATCCATGCGTAGCTGTCTGCGCCTGATGCTGCTCCCAAAAGGGTTGATAACGGATGCTTAACCCTCGCGCCGCCCGATGATGAGCTATTCAGAGCCCGATGATGTTGATGTCACGCCGTGATATGCTTACCACGATCGTGCTGTTGACCTAAGCTATATTTGCTCAAGTCAAGAATGAAGTGTGTTTTTTAAAGAATGAGTACACACTGGTTTGATCACAGAACCTTTGAGTCCGAACCGTTCCTCTGACCAGTACGCGCGCTAGGTCAAAGTACCGCGACGAGGTCCTGTAATGCTCGAAGGACCAAAAATAAATGTAGGGGATGCCTACACTTAGTGATATGATAGCGGGGCGATTCTATTGGGATGATGAAATAAAACCGACCGCTTTGAATGTTCGTTAAACACTGATTTATTTAAATATATTTTACATATTATTTGCAATAATAGGTACAAATGTTGTGTGTGCAGAATGCAAGGCGCGTAAGTCGGTAGAATAATGTACGGTTCCGTACAACTATATTACTTATAATATGTAGATGCGAAAGTGAGTTTATTTGTTTGTTACACTTTCACGATAAAACTGCTGAACGAATTTGGATGAAATTTGGCACATGGGTAGACCATGACCTGGGTTCGAACATATGATACTTTTATCCCGATATTCGCACGGGTTCGAGACTTATGCGGCTGAAACCGCGGGGCGCAGCTAGTACCTATGTAACTAAAACCTTAATTCATTTTCCCATGACTTACGTTGGTTTTCTTTCAGGTGTTTGTATTTTTCCTTTCGTTCCTGGTAACGCTGCAACAAGCGTTGAGCTCCGGGTACATAAACTCTGTGATCACAACAATCGAGAAACGCTTCGAAATCCCGTCGAGTCTGTCCGGACTCATCGCGAGCAGCTACGAGATCGGTAACGTCATTACCGTGATCTTCGTATCGTATCTCGGCAGTAGGCGCCACATTCCAGTGTGGATCGCAGTCGGTAAGCATGGACATTTAATTAAAAGCCATTTATAAAGTCCCCTTAGTAACATATTGCACATAGATCTTAACCAATCTTATTTGTTTAAGTTACGCAAGGCCTTTGAGCTTACATTACTTTATTGGCTTTTCGTCTAGCCTTGATCTGAACGCATATTAAAGACTTGACGACATCTGCAGCAACAAAATGTTTATAAGTTTTGTTATTTTAGGTGCCGTGATTATGGGCATCGGCTCGTTAGTGTTCGTCGTTCCGCACTTTATAGCCGAAGTGAATAGCGAAACTTTGATGAACAATAAATCTGACGACAACATCTGTCGGTTGCCACATGCGTTGGAGCAGGATATGGGCGGCTTGGGGCGCCTCTCGCAAGGTTTACCACCCAGCAACCTGAGACCTGACAATTGCATTAAGGTTTGTGTACTTTAAAGAATCATTTTTTCTATTTAGCCTCTTGAAGTGCGCTCCTGGACTTTCAAACCTTTTTCCAAAAAGAAGGTTAGAACAGTAGTCAAATGGTTATAAGTTTATAACATTAGGAAAGTACTTTTTTAATATCGCAATCAAGCTTTTTCTCACATCCTACAATGCGGTGTTCCTTATTTAGCTTAGAATGGAATACCATTTTGTCCTGTCCAATAGTCACCGAAGCCTTTTTCCCCAACCATTTAGAGAAGCAAGACATCTCGGGCTTATGACTAATGTATTCCCATAACTTGGCAGAGTTCCCCGAGCACCTTCATGCCGGTGATGGTGTTCATAGTGGCGCAGCTGCTGCTCGGCTGCGGCGGGTCGCCGCTGCTCACTCTGGGCACGACCTACGTGGACGACCACGTGCGGCCAGAGTCATCCAGCATGTATATAGGTAAGAAATACGTGTAGTAAACATGGAGGAAGAGGAAGAGGAGAGAGGGTGAAGTTTCTATGAGAGAAAATGGCTTAAAATTGTGTGGGAATCCGTAAAGATTCAAACAAACAAACTAATATGTGAATAAATACCTAAAATATATAATAATGTTACAGAGAAGTATAATTTGATTGTTTGTAAGTTTAATGTTTGTTTGGAACTAACAGTCCGAATTGAAAAAATATTTTTGCATTGGATAGCCTAATTCTTGAGGATGGTAAAAGCTAGTAACAAATGAAAGGGAAGTCGAAATTAATAGTTATTCGCTTAATACCTACCATTTGTTAGTGCTGCAATCTATCTTCTCATATCACGACCACTCAACCGGCCGTCGCGTCCGATTACCTGTTTTGCCTTGCCCCGACAGCAAATAGCTGTTGAAAGAATAGCGGTCGTCTATTCGATTGACACTGACAACATTTTAAAAACACCGTTTTTAGGACTACTTCGATAACATTGACTGATGTTCGATTCGGCACGGAAGCGTATTGAATGGTGAACAGCTATGAAGGTTAGTCCTTCGGATAGTTTTATAGCATCACGATTAAGTTTGACCGTGCTAGCAAGTCGTGCGGCGACTTGTCTAAATGTATTCCGATGACTCATGTTGTTTATTCTGTGAGGCATGGCTGCTGGCACATTAGTAAATTAATAGGCAGAGTAGGCACCTCTCGTTTCGTGCTATCATACAGACTTAACTGCTTAAGGCTGGACAAAGGTGGCGTTGCAGCACCTTCGAGAGTAATAACAATGTACTATCGAAGAAGTTCATATCTATACACCGTAAGGACTATTTCTGCTTGCAGCGCTCGGGCGCTTTAGAACTGGGGCGGTAACAGATGTGGTCATCGTGTTCACGGGATTTTGTTTTCAAAGTGCTTAGATATGAAGTTCTTCGATAGTACTCGTACCTTATCGTCTAGTAGTGGCTAATATTCTTTCAAGCTTGTTTATTGAAATCGTCAAACAACAAGAAGTAAGCGTTTGCAAACAAATCACAATGAAGTCATGGCTGCTGTCATAATGCAAAGCCCTGCAGTGGCAGACTCGCTGCAAATCTCATAAATTATTATCACCCTTTGTTAACTTTGAAACGACTTCAATACTATTGTGTCGTGACGCTTATTATACTGTCCGCGTGTCCAGTCCACTTCATATCGCTAGAGTCGTTCATGTCTTTGTTGCCAAGCCAGGCTGCGGTGTGACGGTGTCCCCTCACATGAACTGTGTATAAACCACATTCACGAGTCATTGAACTTCATTCAAACAAACACCTCTAATTAAATTTTTACAGCATTCGCTAGAAGTATAAGTATTCTTATCAACTTCACGCGTTTACATAGAACGTGTTTACAAACACCGAATGGAATAAAAGTAGAACAATAATATATCAATCAGTGTTATCCTTAATTTCAGTATGTTTAACATTTCTAACAATACGAAATAACAATGTTGGCCAACATTGTGTACGAGATAATGACTGGGTTTACGTTGTTATTTATACTATGCAGCGGAGCATGCAACCAGACGCAGACTGTCAATATACATGACGAAGATAGCATAGATTATCTAAGATACTCTAATACAAAATACCCAATTGAAATTAATGTTTTGAATCAAGTACTGCCGCACCTGTTAATGGATCACACGATTTTGCCATTACGGTTCACCTACTTCAATATTAGCTAAAGTGGACAATACAAGATAGTACTTACGTGTGTGACTCATCGGCACGGGTCCCTATGAAACTGCAGGATCCATTTATTAAATGAATTCACGTGAAAGGTCGACGATCCCGAACATGCTCTTTGTGATGTTTGTATAGAATGATCTAGAAAGATAATGCTATGGACCGGACAGGTTGTGTCAATGCTAGTTTTTAGTTTATGACCTCAGTAGACAATGGCTTACCATACCATAGCTCCAAACTTGTATAGGAAAACGATACTCTATCAGCGATCCATAAATTAGGTTCTTCAATCAGGGGGAACTCCCGGACCAATTTTTTATTGCTTATTAAAAACGAATTTTCATATATGGCTTAACTTAATGGCATACTCACGAGTATCCTATTACGATTTATTCATACAAATGGAAATGGTATAAAGTCACCAACGTTGAAAATAGCTGTCAAAAATTTACCTGTTTTGATTAATCTGGCAATATTACTGTATGGAAATAAGAAATGTGGCTAACTAGCGAACTAGAATATTAATAATGAATTGCAATTATACTGATAGTGCAATCCACGACGACGTAAGCTGAACTTTAGTTCAGCTCCGCTCCGTACTAAATTACAGCTTACAGTACAGTAAACGCGGAGTGGGGCGCGTCGTCGTGAATTGCACTATCTATAACATTGAATTTGATGTTGTACCCGTTTTAGGTGTAGTTTTTTTACATGTAAAACTAAGTATTTGCTGTTACGATAATAATTATTGGATTTCATAATACATATTCTAGTTCGCTAGTTAACCCCATTTCTTATTTCCATACAGTAAAATTAATTAAAACAGCGAAATATTTGACAGCTATTTGCGACGCACGTTCAGAATAAACGCTCCCAAACTGAAATTGATATTTATTATGCACATAATTATTTATTTAGACCATAAAAGAAGGCCGTGACCCTTCGACCTTATAAATAACGCCTACCCCACCGTAACATGAAATTCAGAAAATTTGGTTTGGAGCGTCGCGTTGAACGTTATATTGAATAAGTACAGTGTGTTTGGGCTAGCACGATGAAAATTCGGTGCCTTGAAAATTAACCGTATTGGTGGCCCGCGTCCTTGACCCAGTTCCTATATCACAGCCGGTGAGCATACAGTTACTGTTACTTCACTGTCTTGAAAAAAGCCACTTCAGTAAAGACATAACACTGCAAAGTAATATACTTAGGTCAAGAGCAATCCCATATTGAATTTAAATAAAAATCCTTTCATATTTTTTCTGTTGCTTCAAAGTTTTCATAAAGATCGAAGAAAAATGTTCGCTCTTTTGTTAAATGTTTTATTTTCTCTCAGCCTACTTCGTTGTAGCGTCATCGAGGGGAGGGGTTTTAATAAGGCCCTTCACGTTAAGACTCCTATGGACGCGACCTGGATTCGAGAGCCACTCGTATCGCCTGAAGGAGGCCTATATTGATTGATTTATATCCGCTTTAATTATGAATGGCGGTTTATTTTTAACTGCTTTCTCTTGATATCGTCGGGGTTCAGGTCAATGTTCAGCTCTGTTAATCGGCGACTGTTTCCACAAACATTTATCTCTTGCGCCAAACAATTGCCGCGTAAAAGTGAATGAAATTTAAAGTTATGGAAGCGAGCAACACCAACACGCAATGTTTTCATAATACAATATTATTACGTCACACAGCATACATACATGCCACGCCGCAAGTTTTCATACTGCCATTAATTTGTATAATGAGTATAATTTTATTCGGTTGATTTATGATTAAATCAATGATTTATGATTAAAGGTCGATTTGAGCGTTCAAATTACTTTACACTGATGTGTAAAGTAATTTCAACGCTCAAATCGACCTTTGAGATATTCAGGTTGTGAATAATCGTTACCAAGTAAATAAAAAAAAAAGTAAAAGTAGTAAATGGAGCGTATGGAAATGTTTCTCACGCGAACCGATTTCGGGGGACCATAAGTTATTGGTATTAGCGGTGGTATCCGCGCCATTTGCAGCCGCACAAAACAAGACTGACCTACTTTCCACAATATCGGAGTGCCGCGTGCACTTACTGTTTGACACATTACTCGCGTCACAAAAGGACAATGCGATGATTATGTTATCTTACATGCTGCTTGTGACTTGTGATTGATAGGACCTAATTGTTGGTTGCATAATGTCAATCAGAATAGGGATGATGAATAAAAAAATATTTTTTGTCCGTCATGTAGACTATGAAAAAATAACGTACACGTATTTTTTCATTTTTTACTTTATCAAAAGATTAAGGCGATACATTGAGTTATAATATGCCATGACGTCACTTATATGTAGATTTTATACATACTTGTGATGTATCAACTCCCACTCCCCAACTTTAATGCGTTGTATCTAAGTATATTTTTATTATTATGATAAAGCAAAAATAGAATTTCTTTTTTTTGACCCAGTCATCATCCCTATTGATAAATTCTCACCTATAGGTACCTATACCTACTTCGCGATTATCATAACGATTATGATATACCATGAGGATTCTTTAATTCGGTTATTGCAAACTTGATAATTCGATGAGAAGCTAAACTTTGTGATTGTTTTGTTTATAGGATGCATGTACAGCATGGCTGCGTTCGGTCCAGTGCTCGGGTTCCTTCTCGGAGCATACTTGCTATCCTTCCACATGGACTCTTTCTCTGGCAGTATCATCTATATAGGTGAGTATCCTGAACTTATCAACGTTTATTTAAATATGCAACTTACGACTTTCATAACAAGATTTTTGTATATCTAATGCTATAGTGTACTTATTTAACTGTTACCCCTTTTTTTTTTTTTTTTTTTTTGGGTGTGAAATCATCAAATGACGTCTCCCGCTCTGGGTGGAGCGGGAGGTCGTGTCAGACTCTTACTGACTAAAACCCACCCGTGTTCCTTCTGTTGCCTGTGCAATGCCAGGGGGCCACGGTATCCCTTTCGGACTTTCCCGCAACCCCGGCAGGCAATGGTCTTATCGGACCCCTTCACTTGCTGACACTCTTTGAGGCGCGCGTGGAACACAACGCGCCGTCGACACGGGCCTGGTCCTTACCGGACGGCGAGCTACCCATTGCTCACCGTCCGCAAGCCCACGCCTACGGTGGCCGGGAATCAGCGATTGATTCCCGACGCCCAGGGCGTCTCCTCCTGCGACCCTAAGTTATTATTTGGACAAAAAATAAATTTTGAATCAATGCTTATTGGCATCCTTTGTATAGATAGTGCAATCCACGACGACGCGCCCCACTCCGCGATGACTGTACTGTAAGCTGTAGCTTTAGTACGGAGCGGAGCGGAGTGGGGCGCGTCGTCGTGGATTGCACTATCTATAGCACAGATTAAAAAGAGCGAAAATACTTCTTGGAAGATGTGTCAAAGCAGCTATTTATCTTTAGGTATACATCTTGGATTCTCATATAGGTAATTTCTATATTTTCTTTTATATTTCTTACAGATCCAGGTGACCATCGTTGGGTCGGCATGTGGTGGGGTGGTTTCCTACTGTGTGGGTTCTTGCTGATCCTAGTCGCAATTCCTTTCTTCTCGTTCCCCAAAGTGTTGGTCCGAGAAAAGGAGAAGATCAGACTGGTGGAAAAGGCCGCGGCTGCCAGCGGAGCGTCCACGTCTAAAACACCAGCCAAGCCGCAGTCAGATATCAAGGATTCTGGCTACGGGAAAGATATTAAAGGTACTTACTTACAACCAATGATATTAGAAGTAAAAAGACGTAGATAGGTTACCTACCTAACATTCTATCTTCAAAAACGGCACTATGTCACACTCTTATATGACACGTGGAAGTAGGAGGGCATGTCGTAATTATCGGGAGCGAAAAAGAGACAAAACGAAGAAAATGTGGCTAATTAGCCAACTTTTGACGTGCCACTTGCGGAACGTTTATAACCTATCTACCTCTTTTTACATATAATATCATTGCTTACAACAATATGCCTTCAATAACACGTAAATGGATTGCTGACCTATGTAAATTTTCATAGGTCAGCATGTCTGAGAATCCAATTACCTATGTGATGGAATTTTATTTTTCCATTGCTTGTCTCTTATGATCTAGTGGTTGCAAGCGCGATAATAGAATCAGAATTTACTTTGTAAAAATATTGTTTGACTTGGGACCACAATTTAATTATGGTGTAGGTACTTATTCAAATGTCATCCTTCAATTAATTTTAAAATTTGTTATTTACAACAAGTCCAATATGAATCAATATGATTATTATTGTAGGTCTCCTTCTTTTCGTGTGGTTAGTAAACCAACCTGGTGTCAGAGTTTTAAACCCGCCCACGGGCCTCTGACTTGGCTTCACATGCCGTCGAGAAATATCTCTCAGGCATGCCGGTTTCCTCACGATGTTTTCCTTCACCGTTTTTTGTGCGAGTGATAATTATATAATACGCATATTATAGTGATTATTATTGTAGGTAGTAGTTACTTTTACAAATGTCAAAATTAATTACATGTCTTCAAATGAATTACAATTACATCTTGGATACAGTATTCCGAAAATTCGCCAATGTCATAAAAGTAATTATCCAATGACCAACTCGCCAGCTGACCAGATTTCTCTTGAATATAACCCTATTGTTACATGGGACTATACGCCTCACCGTGCCTCCTCAGGGGATTCAATCGTGATGTAATGAAATAATGATGAAACTCTTAATCCGCAGACATACCGGTATCGATGTGGCGCCTGCTAAAGAACCCTGTGTATGTAGTGACGTGCCTCGGCGCGTGCATGGAGCTCATGATCGTGTCGGGCTTCGTCGTCTTTCTCCCCAAGTATTTGGAGACACAGTTCAGCCTGGGCAAGAGTCAGGCTAGCGTGTTTACTGGTAAGTTCTTTTTAACGTTTTTATTTTATTTTTATTTATAGCTTCTTTTCTCATTCTCACAGAGAAAAGGCCAGAGTCTCAGTTGGGGCTTGGGAAAATAGGGATGTTGCCTAATTTTTTTTTTGTCCTTTAGATTATTAATCAATGTATTGCCGTAATCTTTTGATTACGTCAAAAAAGAAAAAATCGTGTCCAATATTTTTTAAGCAAATACGTTAAAATGTGGCATGACGTCACTCCCCGGTAGATTTTATGCAGGCTT
This sequence comes from Xanthia togata, assembly GCA_963853775.1. Lineage (NCBI taxonomy): Eukaryota > Metazoa > Arthropoda > Insecta > Lepidoptera > Noctuidae > Xanthia > Xanthia togata. The sequence continues at coordinate 12,121,705 of OY970792.1, read as the reverse complement.
GTGACGTAGCGAGCCATTTTTTATTAATATGATAGTGCAAAAAAAAGTGCGTGTCTGATATTTTTTTATTATGTGACTAATGGACTAAAAAGCTTTTTTTCCCAGTCAACATCCCTATTAAAGGTTGATTACGTGATTATGTAGAACCGATCCTATTAGTTGATCTTTTTAAATTATTGCGTGGCAAGACTTCAAACTCAGGTATATTAAAAGAAATAAAACTGTGTGTGCCTGACAGTTATGTATTGCGAAGGCGACGGCCACGGCTATTGGCAGTGCCCAGTAGTAGGACCAATCTACTGGGTAAAGCCCCTATAACGCGTACTTTGCGTGTGCTTAATGACGTAGCAGACAGCATAGATCTTTTTACTTGTTCTCTGAGTGAGTTCACAAAAACCATGATGTACAGAATATGTTATGGTAAATAATAAAACTGTTATTATGGCCACACTATTGAATTAGGAAATTCCTGTAATGATAGTGATGATGATTAAATAAATAAATAAATCATATTAACAATTTAGACCAGCTTGACGAATACTGGCTCCCTTTCGAGGCGATTGACCCCCAATAGAATAGAAGTAGGTACACCACCGCAACATGACTCCATACGTATTCCTGCTGCCAAGTAACGGTGTTGTCTTCCGGGTTATAGGGGTGCTGGTGGAATTACAGACACGTTACACATTTCAGTTGGATCCCATTGTTTTTAAATACACATCAGCAATGTCTAAAGTGAGATTGTGTCAAATTATGATGCTTTTACAGACATTAAAATTGATTAGTAACTCAGGAAAATTATGTATGTGCATGTAAGCTGTCACATTGGTTCAGAAAACCCGCGTAATTTCGCATCGTTGCATAACTTTTTAATTAGTCGAGATTTTTAAGTCACATTCTTTATGGCACCTGTCTACGTGATCAAATCCAAAACCAAGGTAACCGACATAGCCCGAAGAATTGCCAAACTTAAGTGGCAGTGGGCAGGCACATCGCTCGCAGAACAGATGGCCGATGGGACCGAAAGGTTCTGGAGTGGCGAACGCGTACCAGAAGACGTAGCGTTGGAAGGCCTTCCACAAGGTGGACCGATGACCTTGTGAAGGCCGTAGGAATCCGCTGGATGCGGGAATCACAGTGTAGCGTAGGCATATTACTTATACATGTTAAGCCATGTATGACGTAGCCCGTAAGTTTACTCTAAGCTCTCAACCATTGTATTATATTATGGTAGTCTTTGTGTCAGTCGTTCAGTTAACCTTCAAATGAGAACACGCTCTTTAATTTGCCAAACCTTCTGACCGCACACACACATATTAAAACTACCTTATCGGCAAAACCGAACCGGTCGACGTGGCGGGCGGTGTTCCAGGGAAGCCTGTGTCCAGCAGTGGTCGTCTTTCGGCTGAAGTTATGGCACCTCTTTACATGAGCTATCCGAATATAAAAAAATATTTGGCGTAGGCGAAATATTTTTTCCCAGGGGCGTGAAAATTGATTCGCTGTTACAATGTGTGTGTAGTATTTATTGTATTTGTAAACAAACATAAAAACGAAACGGTGAATGAAATTTTAAGAAATGAAACATCGTTCATCCATTATTTCCAATCTGCATACGAAGACAAAAAGGCTATAAAGCATAATAAAGCCACTATTAATAATGCTATGTAGCAACAGCGAATTTATACACAATGCCTTAATCTTAGCAGACGATCTGATGCCGACACCGCTTGCGTCACCTATATCCGTTCGTTTTGTGTACTAATCGTTTTAAAATAGATAGGTGTCGTGATTTAGAACTATGTCTTACATCACCCCCTCACTGTTGACTATGAGTCTCCTTATTATTAAGTCAAGCGTTTGTAAATACTTGGCAAACAGATGGTTAATTGCAGAATGATGTTATGGCAGACAAATATGGATGGTGATGTCTAGGATAGACATCACCTTGATATAATCTCAGTTGCGTTATACGATATTTGCAAAAACTACTAGAACGAGCGAACTAGAATATTAATATTGAATTGCAATTAAAACACTGAATTGTATGTTGTTACCGTTTCAGGTTCAAAAAAGGAATTTGGAAAGATCTAAAATAAAAATTCAGTGTTACGATATCAATTATTGCATTTCATAATCAATATTTTAGTTCACTAGTTAGCCCTATTTCTTATTTCCATACAGTAATATTGCCAAATTAATCAAAACGGCGAAATATTGACAGCTATTTGCGACGTTGCCCAGTTTCTGTATAAACGCTCTTAAAGAGCCCATGTAATTCAATAAATATTTGTTTCTACAGGTTCTATAGCGATCCCGGGCGCATGCATAGGCATCTTCATGGGCGGCTGCCTGCTCAAGCGGCTGGAGCTCCGGCCGAAGGGCGCCGTGCAGTTCGTACTCATATCGAACACAATCTGTCTCTCCTGCTATGCTCTACTGTTCTTCCTCGGGTGCGACAACATCAAGATGGCTGGGACTACCATACCTTATACTAATCACACGTATGTATTATTTCGTATTATAGTATCGTACTGTATTTAAGCTTCGGTCTCATTGTTAAATCTTTGTTTGTGGAGATGGCTGATGCAGCCGGTGATCTCACGCTTGGCAGACTAACTAATGAACTCCATTTAGTATTAACCGTACTACAAAAGTTGATCCGGCCGTCCATCTGCAGCATGTGTATTTATTTCGAATTGCCACCGCACTACTATGCCATCTTTTTAGCCCTCGTTCAGAGGCCCTAGTGTGAGTTTCTTTTAGCCATCTTGACTTTACGCATAACGCGGTCCGATTGGTCCTTCACCGGCCTTCACTGGTGAAGGGCCAATCGGAGCACCGAACGTTAAAAGCAAGTCACATTAGAGGGCCCCAGTGTTGCCTTGTTTATTTCGTTTGTAAATTTTAATGTCCTGTGTTTCTCTTGCTGTCAAGTTTGTACAGCTTCAAAATTATACTTAATGTTCAATTATTTGTCCAGGAACCTGGAGCCGTTCAAGGTGAACCTGACGGCGGCGTGCAACTTCAACTGCCTGTGTACTGAGACGGACATGGAGCCGGTGTGCGGCAACAACGGCCTCACTTACTTCTCGCCCTGCCACGCGGGCTGCGCGGCCTTCTCCTCGCGCTCCAACTTCACTAACTGTGCATGTGAGTTAACTTAAGCTTTAAGCTAAAGGTAGTTAGCTCTACATAATTATGACTATTTGTTTTTTTAAGGGGCCTGCGGAGCATGCGTTGTTCATACAAACGTAATACCAAAATAATTTGTAAATCAAACACATTCTTAAGGTAGTGTGTATTTATTCCGATTGGATTACAGAATATCTAGGCTTCCAAATATATATTTTGAATGGACATTGATATAAAGACGAGATATAAGGAATTTAAAATTTCTGTAGAAAACTTATTTTTCTCATAACTCGAATTTAAATCAGTGTCCATTAAATATATATATTTGGAAGCATAGATATTCTGTAATCCAATCGGAATAAACACACACTACCTTAAGAATATGTTTGATTTACAAATTATTTTGGTATTACGTTTGTATGAACTACGCATGCTCCGCCGGCCCGTTAATGTTATGCTCGTGTTATTGTTCATCTAGTGCCGCCCACTGTTAACTGTTGTATGTATGTTTCATCTGCGGATAACGTAGGGGTGCAACACTGCTTCTTAAAATTTGCCAAAGCTTTGTTGTATGTACTATATTTTAGCTGTTTATTATGTCTAAATAAATAAAATAAAATTAAGGCCTGTTTACAACTATCGCCACTTTGACGTGGTCTAGGAGCAGCTACATCGCTTTATCGGTTAGTATAAGGTTCGCTACAGGCCTCTAGCGAACCTTGCAACACTCGCATAAGTACACTAGTATTCTTGTACAATATGTTAATAGAATAGCAGATTATTCACTTAGGGGATAAAGCAGTGTCTTGGTGAATGTATCAACATCATTATTTATATTTAGCCCAGAAAATATCCTCATCCCAATAAAATAGGCCTGTTCTCATACAGAGAAGTGGCGAGCATCGGTCACAACGCTTGCTCAACACTGAAGTCACTTATGTCAAAACAATTCCATATAGAATTAGTAACTTATGAAATTGTTGAATAACCGGGGAATACCTAATTATTTGCAGTTTCATACACATTTTTTTCTCAAAAATGCTTGGAAATTTGTGGATTATTTTGGCAACCTTCTTCGAGATAAATCTAAATTGTTGTACTGGTCGAATGCATGCGAGCGCCCGGCCGTCAATGTTTGTATGAAAATACATATCTGTCGTGTTATTTAAAATTGGAACGAACTTTTTACTTCAACACATAGCCACCAAGGAGGACACTTACCAAAGATTTTATTTAAATTTCGATTTGGCTTGCAAATAGAGCTCTCTACAGTAAAGAAGAAACAAGTGAACATAATTATTGTCCCGTGAAAAATTAACGTTGTTATTGACTCATTGATTGATTGATTGGAGTTTATAATTAATTTACTTGTTTGAATTTCCGCCCATTTTTTGAGAAAAGTACTATAGAAGCCTTGGCCGCAATTAGGCAATGATGAACTCGCGTATGTGCGCCACGGCTTCGACTCTGCCAACATTTTCACGATTGTCCATCAATGAAGAGGCCGCGACAGTGATGTACTATTTTATTTAGTTGAGATTCTAAATTCAAATCACATTATGCACCAAGCGGGTCATAATGAAATCCAGGGGCCGTATTATGACCTATTAATGCCACCATTATTCCAGTGTGAGTGAGAGATGGAGCTATATAAGGCCGCTAGCACAATCCTTTTATCGCAGTGGAATAATTACGGCATTAATACTTCATTAATGCCATAATTATTCCACGCGCCCCAGGGCGCGTATTACGCAGGCAAGTTCCAGGCAATTTATTTCCCTGGCTGGTTAAATTTCGTATTTTGACATTCCTAATTTTGATCGACTTCATGCCGGGTAGTTTGTAGCTGGCTTGTAATACTCTGTCGTTACATTCAGAAACAGTTAAATAAAATTTTATCGGTAAGAGCCCGTATCAATTTCGGCGCGCTACTAGTTTAGGTATCTATCCGAGCGCAGTGTGTCTGTGTGCGTTGGAACTATCGCTGACAATCGTGGTGTGCGTCGTCACACGGTGCAGCGGGAACAAATATCTTGGTCCGTTACCGCTATTATCAGCACTCCATAGTTTTTACTTACTGTTCTTTAGGTACCTAATACCCCTATAATAATATCGTTACCCATATACGGCATACACTATATTAAAAGCAAACTATAAAGTATGACGAGCTGAAAATAATTACGCATGTTATTGTACCTACTCCTGTATTATTTCGATATTATATATATAGATTGCTAGCTTTTGACCGCGTGGATGTCGGAAAATATCCCACAGTTCAGAGACTGTTTGTCCTAAGTTCTAACCCACGTCATGGCCTATCCATTAGCAATGGCATTAGCCTATTCATCTAAATCCGTTCAGCCATTACAGCATGAAAAGGTAACAGGAAGATAATAAATATGTTTTATTTAAGGGTTTAATTTTTTTAAATTTAAACCCTTAAATGATGACTTCGTTGTATGTCAAGACCCTATTTCTCAGGAACGCGTGGAAGCATCAAGTTGAAATAGATATCAAAAACTTAAATCTACCTACTGTCCCTTGCAACGATAATCAAACTTCCAAGTCAACGCGTTAAAAAAACGGCCATTTATGCCGCACATTTTGACACTCGCAAATAAACCAAAGCATATTTGGTACTTCCCGTTGGCCCAGCAGCATGAAGTTCGGCGTGAAGCCGAAAAACATATGAAAAAAATACCACCATAAAAACCATTTAAGTTTTGAGAAGCATGGCCCTATGTCGTACCGTTTTCGAGTTAGGAGCTTTCAAATTTTCTTTTTTTTATAAAACGCTGTTTCTAAAATGGTAAAATGTAAAAATAACGCGTAATTTAGAGAAAAAATAAAAATATTGTTTTTTTTTTTTCTGTCAGTCGATCTTTCAGCTTGAGTATCCTTAGGGGCAGAGGACAGTTTTTTTTTTTTTTTTCGGATAAATTCAAATTCAAAATATTTTACTTTTACATAAACCTACAAGGGCACTTATGAAACGTCAGAAGCTAGGTGCACGGTTCCATTTGGTCGTTTCCTATGGAGAAGAGCCGGCAAGAAACTCCACGGTTAAACTTTTAAAAGTAAATAGTAATAATAATAATAAATAATAATAATAAAAAAGCTTTATTAACACAAAAATATTTTACAAAAATGATTTTGGTAAACAGTAGGTACAATTCTGCATTTGAACACAATTCGAATGACCACTAACACCTAAACTAGGCCGAGCCTGTACCTTAGGCGTTAGATCTTTCCCGGATAACTATCTACAGACGTGTACATTAAGATCCAATTGTATATTGTAAACAACTTTTGCACATTAAACCAATACAAAACATAATACTAACTAATATAATAAAATACAGATTAAACTGCGGGTACTCTTACTGCGGGTATAATGTAATAGAAATATTATAACTAATTTGTCATTGTACAATTTTTCCAAATACCGTCAACTTGAAAAAACAAATAGTTTGACCACTGAATGTATGAACTTGCGACTTTTTACATTTTTTGTTTTTCTATTCTGATTATGTTATTTTACTTAAATAGATTTAATTGTTTTAGGGACATTACTGTTTTAATTATTATTTTTATATTGTTTATTATTTTTATTTTATTTATTTATTCAAAGGTTCCTATTGTGGGTTAATAAGTAAATTTTCAATTTCTAGATATGTTTTCGATTTTAGCCAGGTTATTAAAAGTTTTTTGCAAGAGTGTTTATTTAGCTGGTAGAATTTGATAATTTTATTCAATTTGTTGTATAGCATTGGCCCCAAATAACATTGGAATTTGTTTATAAAGGATGTGTTATACGGAATTGTAGAACATACTCTCCCCAAACGTCTACTATTCATTATTTCTTTATTATAATTAAGTTTACTATGTTCGGCCATAATAATTTATTTAATGAATAGCTGCCGAACTGTCATAACATCACATTCTGAGTACAAGTTAATAGTGGGATATTTATAAGGCTTGAACATCATAACCTTAAGCAACGCTCGCTGCGCTCGCTCCAGTTTCATAATATGTGTTTTACGCGCTCCCCCCCATGACGTAATACAATAAGATATTATTGATTGAGCCAGCGCGAAATAAACGGTCTTGAGTAGTTTTTTATCCGCTACATGTCTTAATTTTTTGAAAATATAAATAAGTGTACGTAGTCTACCTGACAATAGATCTATGTAAGGGCACCAAGTCAACCTTTCGTCAAGCAGAATACCAAGGTATTTTATTGTTTTAAGTCTTTCCAGAGGGTAACAATTACAGGGGTTAGTAGATGTTATATCTTGGCAAGAATGCATCTGTACTTTAAGGTTTTGGGTAGTTTTAAGAGTAGTGTAAGTATTGGCAAAGGTTATGAACTTTGTTTTTGAGATGTTTAGGGTTAACAGGTTTTGTGAAAGAAATTTTGCCATCGTTTGTAACCCTGATTCTGCATATTTTTTTGCCTCTTCCCATGTATTTCCATAGAAAATTAGTGCAGTGTCATCGGCAAATGAGAAGATACTGCAATTTTTTAGGTTTAGCTTACATAGATTATTAATATATATAAGGAAAAGTGTCGGCCCAAGGACACTTCCCTGAGGCACGCCAAATTAAACTGGAGCTGCTTTCTGTTTTTTAAATAATTACTAAACAAATCCAGTGTTTTACCTCTTATGCCAACATTTTCCAAGTTCTTTATTAGGATAGAAATAGAGACTGTATCAAACGCTTTTGCTAAATCAATAAATATTCCAATACATTTATTTTTATTGTCAATGTGGGTAGCAACAAAATTCGTTAGGTCAGAAACTGCCTGTGCTGTTGATCTATTAGCTCTAAACCCATATTGGTTGTTAGCTAAAAAGTTATTCTTTTCAAGATATGAAATCAATCGTTTGTTCATTATTTTTTCTAGGGCCTTAGACAGGACGGGCAGTACCGAAATAGAGCGGTAGTTGTTAGTACAGTCTCTATTTCCCGCTTTATGGATAGGATGAATAACGGAAATCTTAAAGTTATCTGGGAATAATCCTGTTTTTATTGATAGATTTGTAATATGTTTAAGAAGTGGTACGATAATATGTTTTGCCATTTTTACTAGTTTCGTAGGTATACCGTCCCAACCTATTGCACTATCAGTCTTTAAAGCCATTATGATAGATTCGATTTCAGGCTCCGTTGTTTCCAACAAAACCATGGAGTTAATTGGTGGAACCGAAGATTGTATAATTTGATCCGCATAAGGTGTAATCTTGCTTGCTAGCTCATTAGCAATGCTAGTAAAGTAGTTGTTTATTTTCTCTAAAGATTGTTCAGGTGTATCTTCTATTTGAAGCAGTTCTGATGGATTGATTTTACTTGTGTTTCTGTTTGTTATTGAATTAATTACTTTCCATTTCTTCTTAGGGTCTTTAGCGTGTTTGTTTATTTCATCTTTTTGGAAGTTGTGTTTAAGTCGTTTAAGTAAATCGTTGCAATAATTTTTATATCGTCTGTAGGTTATGGAAAGAATTACATTGTTAGGTTCCTTTTTACATCGAATGTTCATGCGATCTCGGTTTATTATACATCGAACTAAACTTGGCGTTATCCAAGGCTTAATGCAGCGCAGTCTTTTAAGTATTAATACGGTAAGAGTGTTTTTCGAGATTGTTTCAGCATAGTATTTACAATATTTTCAAGTTACAGTGTTAATAGGTATGAGAGGACACTGTAGGCCTATCAACAAGTACCAGGTACTTATACGGTACTTACCGATAGAAAATGGTCGACAGATCTACAAGTCGGTTAAGCCTACAACGTGAGAACGTTGTAGGCTTAACTGACTTGTAAATCTTAGGGCGTCGCTGAGGGGGGGACAGCAAGATGGGACAGGCTGGATCACGGATATATTATTATTATACGGGGAATTTAAAGCTACGCGCTCAGCTGCGGCGCGGGCTGGCGCTTCATCGGACAAGACGTGCGAATTTGGAGGGTGAGGCTGGAGACGCCCAGTGCAGGTCACTGGACCGTGGGGGCTATCCAGCTGATCCTGGACGAATGGGTACGGAGGCGCCACTTGACGTTGTCCTTCCATCTGGTGCAGGTGTTGTCAGGACATGGCTGCTTTGGCAAATACCTGCACAAAGTGGCAACTCCCGTGTGTCACCAGTGCGGCTGCGGCGAGGACACGGCGCTTCACACCCGCAAGCATTGTCCCGCTTGGGTGGAGCAGCGCCGTGCTCTCGCAGCAGCAATCGGGGCAGACCTCTCCTTGCCGGCCGTGGCCAAGGCCATGGTCAACAGCAGGGGGGCATGGGAGTCGGTAGCGTCCTTTTGCGAGGACGTTATCTCGCAGAAGGAGGCGGCGGAACGCGTCAGGGAGGAAGATTCCCTCGTTGACGCGATTCGTCGCAGGAGGACAGGGCGGTGGAGGAGGTGCCATGGCGAACTGATGCCGCCCTAGGAGGTGCTAGCGGGCGATAGATCGGGGAGTCTATCGCCGTCGCGTTGCACGGCCCTCACGAGTGGTGGCGATCTAAAAGAAGAGAATCTATATAAAAAATAAAAAATAAACCTATTTTAACCAAATGACATGACTGCCACTAAAGCTGTAACAAATCTAATAATATAGTATATTGAAGTTATATAATGTCAAATAACGAAAAGATTATGTCAAAGAAGTATGTAAAAGGAAAAATAGGTAAAATAAAACAATCATCTTAATTTGGAAGCAGTTAATAGACATTTACATAGTAATGCCGTTATTGAGGTACCAGGGAAGCCACATGTGCAGAAGGAATTTTGAAATTTCTCAATTTTATTGCATTACTCGGAAACGGTGCGACATAGGGCCATGCTTCTCAGAACTTAAATGCTTTTTATGATCAAGGTCAATCCGGTACTGCAAAAAAAATGGAGAAATTTCCGAAAAAAAACAAAAAAATATACAAACATTTTTTTCTACCATTTTTTTTTTGTTTTCTTGCTGCTCATAGTGCCCCTAAGCGTATACTCCGCCCGTAAGACGACCCACCGACCCCTGTGTCGTGCCGCCTGAAATAAATGTATAAATTATTATAAGCTCCTACTCTAAATCTAATAACGTTGATCGTGAGCAGGCGTGCACGAGAACAGCCGCGAGAGCATGGCGGGCGTGCTGGGCGCGGCGGGCCCGCTGCCGGGCGCGCTGCGCTACTCCGAGGTCACGGTGGTGCCGGTGGCCACGGCGGGCGCCTGCAACCCGCCCTGCACCACCATCTTCCCCTTCCTCGTGCTGCTGTTCTTCATGACCTTTATCGTTGCTGTCACGCAGATGCCGCTGCTTATGATTGTGCTGAGGTTTGTTGTTTTTTTTTTGGTTTGGCGCCGTTGTGCCATAAACACTGAAGTTGTCAAAAAATTAAAGGCCCGTTTTGACATTTGAGAAAGATCCTAGAATGTTACTTGGAATGATACTGAAAGAAACAATAAAATAATAATTAAGGTCAGCTAGGCTAATTGCGTCTAAGGGTCTAATGCGTCTTCATGAATTTATTCGAATACTGTTTGGTTTACTTTGGTTTCTGCCATCTAGTTACATTTGCTTAAACTAAATACTTTTAATGTAGTGCGTACAGATGGTGTTGTAGTAAAATTATCCAAGTATTCAGCCATTTTGTAAATTGCGCTTGTATCGGACAACTTCTAACAGCGAGAGGTGAATGAAAAATCCATGTTAATCTTAAGTTTTCTTTAATTAACTGATTTTATTCATTAAAGATTGTAAGAAATAGATAATGGGTTGCTTATACAGACAGTTATTTTTAATGACATAGCTTTATTTGAGGAGTTAGTTAAATTGCCATTTTTTAGGTTGGGATTAATGTCTTGGGCTAAATGCGTCTGCCGTTACGGGGCAATTGCGATTGTGTGACGCATTTGCCCGAAAACTGAATTTGTCAACCTTTTTATATCCTCACATTTTAATACGAACATGAAATTTAATTTCAGATATAAAATTATATACATATTTACTGGCCGTGGTGGTATAGAAATATATGAAAATTGACAAATACTTGACCAAATATGATATTGAAAACTTCATACAACAAAGACTTGTATAGCCATAGCAAAATACTCATTTCAATATTTAAAATGTAGAGAGCCAACAAACGTAGTCGTAATACTCAATATCCCTTATCATTTTGTTATGGATGGTATAATAATCCAAAATGCACAATTTTTGTTGACAAGCTCATTTTTTTTGGTGTCCATCTCATATTTATAGGTATTTCTTAATGGAACCGAAGTATTGACTGATTTAATTTTAATAATATTTTATATTGCATTGAAGATTTTTTTTTCACTATTAAATCTACGCTATCTACTTACTTTACAGAAGTAAGTACTTGAGTTCGCGTGTGAGCTCTTTTTTACGTAAAATGTTGACAACATCTGGATTTAGCATGGGGAAGTGCGTCTATGAAAAACTAGACGCATTTTCCCCATTTTTACTAAATCGTCTCTGAATGCGTCATTAATTCTTTTTGGCTAATTTAAGTGTCATACTATTGCAAAGAAATTTTAACCGAAAAATACTACCTTGATTTTTTTCACGAAAAGCTTGTCCGTTCAATATTTATTTAATACGGACGCATTTGCCTCAAACGGGGAAAATGTGTTTAAAATTCAATATTTTTTTAAACACTCAATAAGAAACTATTTTAATATTCCGGCGAAAAAATCACTGCTAGGACTTTGTTCAAAAATAGTCATATATTAGGCTTGAGTTTCAAAAAGTGGGATAATGGCATAAATACGCTCTCAATAAACCAATAACTTGGAGTGATCTGAAAATATGACGCAATTACCTCAGACCTTAATTACAGTGTTTAAAAAAATACATAGTTTTTTTGGCGCGATAAATAATATGATTGAATTTAATGCGAGTATTCTTTTCGCACTTACTTTATAGTATCATGCAATTTGTGTGGTCTGTTTAGTAGCAATTCCACGTTTTTTATAACAATTATGAAGCAAATTGGGTTCAAATACAAGAAAACCGACAAGAGGAAAATTATGATGGAACGATATGATTTAATTTTGCACAGAGTATCATTCTTGAGGGAGATGAACAAAATCACAAATTGGGACAATGTCATATTTTATCGTTGAGACTTGGCTGAACTCGAATCATACCCTGCCGCAGTCGTAGACGGACGATACCAAGGCATCTTGCTCAAAAGTGCCAATGGAAAAAGGTGGACGCCTAATAATCTGCCACGCCGCATCAGCTGGGGGAGGTTTTGTGAATGATGCCTTACTCGCATTCGAGTCTAAAAGTAGAAAAGAATATCACGAAGAAATGGACGCAAATAAATTCACACAGTGGTTTACTAACTTGTTAACAAACCTCCCCAAACAGGGCATAATCATTATGGACAATCCATCTTACCATTCAGTTCAAATACATAAAGCACCTACTCAAGCAAACAAAAAGGCTGATTTAGTGGCATGGCTACAAAGACAAGGCGTTGAAGCTGACATGAAATTGTTGAAAGCTGAATTGCTGGAACTGGTAAAAGAAAATAAACCTACGAAACTAAAATATAAAATTGATGAATTGGCACTTCAGCATGTACACAAAGTGATAAGAACGTCGCTGTACCATTGTCAGTACAATGCTATTGAGTTGATCTAAGGCTCAATTCAAAGGATACGCAGCTCGCCACAATACAAACCCGCCATTCTCCACTAAGAAAATGATGACATTGCTGAAAGAAGCTTGTGCCAAAATTACTAAAGAAGACTATGCAAAAATGGTAGAAAAAACTCGAAAAATAATAAAAGAAGGTTTTGACAGAGACGTCAATATATTGATAACAAAATTGAAAAAGAAATAATTATATTTACAGGTGACGATAGCTCAACTGATCATTTTGGGCTCATCATCAGAAGAAAATGATTGAATGAAGATTCAATCACTTTCGCTTTTTCTTGATTTTTTTTATGAATATTAGGTAATAACATTCACAAAAAAAAACAAGCGGGCTGGTTTCCGCAACTCCAAGTCAAAGCGCGTATTTTGCGTAGATACTGTTTGTGAATGTTATTGTAACTAAAAATATTAAAATGAAGACAAATTATTGACCTTTCGTACCATCATTGTATCATTTCAAAATACATACAATATTAAAGTTTAAGTTAAATTTTCTAATCAGAAAGTTCTGATTTATGACAATAATGCTACCCTATACTTACAATAATATACAGGGCTGCACTAAAAGTATCCGGAATGGAATATTTCCACTGTTCCTGTCATATTAAAATCTTTTTAATTGAAAACTCCTTGGTTTTAAAAATCGAATACCATTTATTTATTTAATAAAAGATTCTCGGTCTTGTCACAAGGTTTTGTCAAACTTGTTTAGTCGTTGAGAAAATGAAATTGACTCGAGAAAATTCAAGAGCGATGATTTATTCAAACTCAAACTCAAATCATTTTCATTTTCAAAACAGTGTGTTGACCGGATGATTTCTGCATTTGGTGATGAAGCCCCATCCAAAACCACAATTTATCGCTGGGTTGCTGAATTTCAACTTGGACGTGTCAAGCTCAGTGATGATCCCCGTCAAGGTCCAAACACTGCAGTCACCCAAGAAAACGTTGATGCTGTGCGTAAGCTGATTGAGGAAGATCGACATGTGACATACCGCGAAATTCAGGCAACTTTAGTCATTGTCATGAATGAGTCAAATACAAATAATCTTGCATGAACAATTAGGTGTAAAAAAGTTGTTTTCCCGATGGATACCGCATTCGCTCTGTGAAGAGCAAAAAGCGGCTCGCGTTACTTGGTGCGTCAGACCTCTCGAAAGATTCCACGCAGGATCCTCAAATGCTGTATACAACATCGTATCAGGTGACGAATCCTGGATATACGCGTACGAACCCGAAACAAAAAACCAGTCACGAGTTTGGGTGTTCGAAAATGAGTTAAAGCCAATAAAAATTATTCGTTCACGGAGTGTTGCAAAAAAAATGGTGGCCACGTTTGTCTCCAAAACCGGCCATGTTACGACTATTCCTCTTGAGGGACAAAGAACGGTTAATGCAGAATGGTATGCTAGCATTTGTTCGCCACAGGTCGTTTTTGAACTCCGTAAAGAGAACTGCAACCGCCGCATCATCCTCCATTACGACAGTGCGAGTTCTCACATCGCGCACAGAACAAAAGAGTTTTTAGAGCAAGAAAACGTAGAATTATTAGACCATCCGCTTCTATACTTTCCCTAAAATAAAGAATAAATTGCGTGGACAGAGATTTTCATCACCTGAAGAAGCTGTGGACGCCTACAAAACGGCCATTTTGGAGACCCTAACTTCCGAATGGAATGGTTGCTTCAATGATTGGTTCCATCGTATGGAAAAATGAGTCAAATTTCGCGGAGAATACTTCGAAAAGCAATAAATACATTTTTAAATAGTAATGTTGTGTCACTTCCTTGATTCCCGAAATTTTCAGTGCCGCCCTCGTATCTCAGCCTCTGATTAGTCCACAACCAATTAAAATTACTGGATAGTACTAAAGGACCGGGTCCAGACGGTATACCTCCTAGCTTTCTGAATAATACAGCTGAGACAATATACGTGCCACTTCACTTAATCTTCAACAAGAGTATTACAAATCTATTATGACTTCTGATGATTGTGACTTGCTCCAAGAGGATTTAAATAGATCAACTAAATATTGTGATGATAATACACTTGCATTAAATATAATTTATCTAAATGTAAATATTTAAATTTTACCAAAAATAAAAAAGTAATACGATTTATTTATAATCTATGTACCTACAGAAAATCTTTCTAATGAAACTCAAATATGTGATTTGGTAATACTTTTGGATTGTAAACTTCATTTAAATCTACACACAGAAGATTATCTCTAAAGCATACCAAATGTACGGCCTTGTAATGAGAGCTTCTACTGATTTTATACGCCCAGCCACGTACTTGCAATTGTTAAAGTTCGCCCGCAGCTGGAATATGGATGTATAATATGGGACCCCTAATACGATAAATATGTTAAAGCGATTGAGAGTTCAACGTAAATACATACGAGCTATGCCGTATAAATGTCATCTCATATCCCTGCAGGGCTAACATGACAAGCGCGAGAAAGCTCTTTATCTCGTTTTGTCGAAATTTGTCTACGATTCTGACGTCATTCTAATCCCTAACATGACCGTAAACGACGAGATATCTCGAAAAAGGCACTTTGACACTTCATCTCGCGACGAGAAACCGATGTTGCAAGTTATTAAAAACAAATTATTTTTATGATAGCAACATCGGCTTGAGATTCCGTTTAATTAATTCAATGGTGCCGATTCTTTTGTCACAAATGCTTCTAAACTAGACTAAAAATCACCAAAATTTTGATTATTCTTGTCAACCGACGATTTTCCATTCTGAAATAGACTAAAGTGACACAACTTAACTATATTTTAGTTTGACGGCACTGAGCTATTCAATTTAGTGAAAATGGCAATTTTGCTGTTCAGAATTTTACGTTCTTCACCTAAAATTTTGATTGTATAAGTATTTAATAACGATTAAAAAATTAACTAAAATTCACACCAGCACCTCGACGGTGCAAAAACAATACTGTCTTTTTTTCTTTTCTCTTGCTTTTATCTCGAAAATGGTAGATATGTCCTATCGCAAAAATAATGAAAATTTCGACCCCCTTTATGGAACCCATAAACCCCTAACACTCAACATTTAGGTAATATTTTTTCATATTTTCCATACAAAAAACGAAAAATTCCATATAAAACACGTCGTTCCAATATAAATAGTAGTTTAAAACTAATTATTTTCATTATAATATATTGTAAAATAAAATGATGACTAAAATAAGTACAATTATGAAACTGCCATGTTATTTTGGAGTTTTTTTTTTGTACCATAATTTTGTCTACTCTTCTCGTCGTCAAAACCGACGACGAGTAAATACGACTAAATGATAGAAAAATCGGAGATTATCTCGTGTTGAATTGTCAAAAATCGAGATAACTAAGGTGCCATGTTAGGGTTTGTCGAGAAAACATCAATTTTGACAGAAGGAGTCGACTATTTTCTATGGAAGAGCTGTCAGAAAACGAGAAAGTGACCGAAATAGACAAAAATTACTCACGCGAGAGCGAGTAATTGTCGCGTGTGTCATGTTAGGCCTGCTGGGCATACATTTCCATTGCCGTCCAACGAGTTGAAGGTTGATATTTTTTTTTACAGAAAGGTTACTTTATTAAGCACTCACGAAAAGTTTCAACACGCGGAGACGTGTACTTTTTGATACGTTCGGTACCATTTTATTTCATATTTATTTATTAAATAATTATATTTTCAATAGCTTTCATGCACACATATATTTAACAGTTTATATTTAAATTACAGCGCTATTTTCATTACGAGCTATTAAAATTATAATGTTTAGTGTTTACCGTCTTTTGCCGGCTTGTGGAACGAAACGTAAAACAGACGCTAAAAAATAGGTTAGGTTCAACTTAAGTCAAAGAACCGAATTGATTGACCACTCCACCTGGTACGAGTCTGTCCTACCCCTAGAGTATTTTTATAGAGCCGGAGGCACGTAGGGAGCCTCTACGCCCTTGCGTAACAAACCGTAGGCATCGGACGAGCCGGAGCGGCTGAGGCTGGTCGCCCATTCGGCGACCAGCAAACCGAAGCCGCGGAGGCGGAGGCTGCTCTTCCCGCAGTGCCGGAGTAGTTGCAGTTTCAAAATAGATACAGAAATCCCTCTGAATCAGTGTCCCTTCTTTTTTTTTTTGATGAAGTGGTTTCCCCCTTTCTGTAGGGGGGAACGTCCCTTCCCTCAAGGGGTCCCCTCTGGTTTTTTACTCTTTTTATTAATTTTAATCCCTAAAATGAGGGAAATTACCTCAGAATTAAAAAATTTAAAAAAACTCAAAAGGGGGGGTGCTCCGCAACTTTTCCTTTTAAGGGGGGTGGTAGTACCCCTCCCTCCCACCCTAAATTCGTTGGACGGCAATGGAAATTCGTACCTATCCCTGTCTTACGTGGAGTCACTGAAAAAGTTCAAATTGATCACTTTGCAGTCAAGACGCCTATTACTCCAAACCATGATGCTTCTCGGATTGGTTCATAATAAAGTTAACTATAACGAATTAATTAATCATATTTCATATGTTGTGCCTAGAACTGTAATCAGACGGGAGGCGCGTGCTTACCCACTTTTTGCGACGACTACTGCTGGTGATCGAGCTCCACTCCGTCGACTAGTAAAAATTTACAATAAGCACTTTGTCTTTTTTTGTCGTTCTGTCTCAAAGTAATTTCAAGAAAAAAATTATTGTGTGATGGTCTAAAACAAAATTAAGTGTGATGAGTAACTAAGCTAAAAGTTTAAGATACCTACTTAGTATTTAAATGTAATTTGTACTTATCTATCTAATTAATAATGTACACTAGTAATCTGTGGAGACGTTGTTGATTGTACATTTAACCATAATATTATGTCCTTTAGATACATATTTTTCTTTTTTTGTAAAACATATTGTACAATTGTTTGTTTTTCCCAAATAAATAAAATAAAAATATGTTGGGGTCAGCTTCCAGTCTAACCGAATGCAGCTGAATACCAGTATTTTGCATGGAGCGACTGTCTATTTGACCTCCACAATCCAGTTACTACCCAGGTAACACGATACTTCTTGGCAATACTAATTACCCGTAGGGGTGCGACCTGAAAGGGTCTCGGTATGCAATGGATGTTCACCCATCCACGGATCGACTTCGTCAACCGGTGCTTAACTTTGAAGATCGACCTGTGCGGCTGTTATCATTGAGCCACGAGCCACAATTTAAATAAAACATGTTTTATTTTATACAGATCGGTGAGCGAAGAAGAGCGTTCGTTCGCACTCGGCATGCAGTTCGTGATATTCCGTCTATTCGGGTATATCCCTGCGCCGATCGTGTTCGGGAACCTTATCGACTCGACGTGTCTGCTGTGGAAGCAGTCCTGCAGTGGAGAGAAGGGGGGCCGCTGTCTTCTATACGATATCGAACAGTTCAGATACAGGTACGATTACAACACACGTCAGAATGGCATTTTAATCGTTAACATTTATAATAGATGTTATGAACAGCTTCCTTTTTTTAAGTTAAGGGCGAATTCAGTGTCCAGATAGGTAAAGATAAATTAGAAATTTTTACAGAATTTGTATGGAATGATCTATCAGGTAAGTTAACAGGGACATAGCGGGAGCTGATAAAATAATAAATTTCTTTAGCTTTACAATTAAATTGTTCTCATAAATATGAAGTTACCGCAACAACACATAATCTCGCCTGTATCGTTATATTATGAATTTCATCTGTTTGTATAGATACGTGGGCCTGTGTGGCGGTATCAAGATAGTGGCGCTGGGTATATTCATGGCCGACTGGTGGCTGGTGCGACGTCGGCGACACCTCGAGACCGCGCCGCCACTCGACCCGCACAAAGACATCGCCGGCTCCATCATCAGCCTCGACAAACGTACGACTAACTTTGATCTTGTTCATCACAAATGTAATGCGGCTAAAGTTACTTATAAAACATTTGTTTACAGTTTTCGAGGAACTTCCATCTGCGGACAACGCAAGCGGCTTCCGATCGGGTGTGATGTCAGGCGTGAGCTCGGCCACCACGACGCCCCTGGAGCCGCCGCCCGGCGCCGGCGACGCAACTGACGCGCGCGCGCGCCTGCAGCGCACTGACTCGCAGTACTCGCAGGACTCGCAGACGCGCGTCGCCGGCAAGAACTCGCGCGTGCTGGTCGCGTCGCGCCACCTGCGCAACGACTCTAAGACCATCCAGCTGGAGCCGCGCGCGCGCCAGCACTCGCTCGACGAGCCCGAGCGCAGTCGCGCCGTGCGTAGCGACTCGCGCGACTCCCGCGACTCGCGCCGCGACGCTTTCCCGCGATCCGCGTCGCGCGACCTGCCTCGCGAGGCACACTCTCGCAGCGGCTCGCGCGACTTCAAGGTGCACTCGCGCTCCGACTCGCGCGAGCTCAGCCTCGAGCAACTCAAGCACCTGGCGCTCAAGAGCATGGAGAGCCTCGACCTCACGGCGCTGCCGCTGACGCGCGGCGCGGACGAGGAGAGCAAGCGCCTCATCGACGGCGCCGGCGTGCTGCGCCACCGCAGGACGAGCTCCAAGGACTGCAAGCTGCCAGAGACCAAGCACAAGCGGACCTCCTCACATCACCTCACGATGGAACCCAACGAGCTTAGCTTACAGATGCAGAAGGGTCGAAGCGTGGATCATCTGGCGTCGACTCGATTGGACCCATGCGTATGAGAGATAGGGCTGAATCGGTACATTTTAGTGTCAGGAATGAATCTCAGTTGAGTGATACGAACGAGTGTAAAATATTAGTTTTACTGCTGTGCACGACTGAGTGATAAACATAATGAACATGAATAAGTTAAAAATGAACTACAATTATTCCGAATTTAGCAAATAGAAAACAAATTATGAGTGATTTCAAATCATATCTTAACTGTAGTTTCGAAGCTTTCATATAATTGTTAATGGAAAAAAAATATACTGTCGCTTCTGCAGCTAACTAGTGTTCTAGGAATTACTTAATTGAAGCTGCAAGCTACAACACGTAGGATCAATGTAATGTTTCATGAATCAAGTAGTGTGATAACTGACTGTTGTTTTAACATTTAAAATACTCGCATCACTCCTATTTTTACTTTAGTTTTTATATTTAATGTATGTAGTTTAAAATGTTAACTTTTTTTCTATTTTAAAGATGCATAATTACTTTTATAAAAATAAAAACTAGTTTTTGTTGTACTTAAAATTCAAGATCATTGATATGAATTCAATTTGATGTGTATAGTTTATCATTCTAATATTGCTATGTAAAAAGGCAATGATTTTATTTGTTGTTTGTGTATAGTCTTACAGTAGTGCTAATAATTTACAGACCGTTGAACTTCACCAATGTTAGTTTAGTCAATAGAGACCACTTAGATTGAAGAGCAAAAATAAGACGTGTAAAAAATTGTTTTAAAATGAGAGAAATCAAGAGAACATCGCCAGATATTTTGAAACTCTGCACTCATTTTACTACACCTTTTTATCTGCACAAAGCTTTTTATTTATTTCTATAATGGTTCTCATACGCTTATCTTCTAACTTATAATGTCTCGTCTTCAATATGTTACTGTTAACATTCCTCTTACTATTATTCTAACTTAAAAATGAATAAAACACGAGCACAAATCACCATAATTGCTATAGGGTATATTACACCTTTGAATAAAAAAAACTTTAGTTATGATCTCAATGGATAGGAATGAATTCTGCAACCAAATGTGAATAATTGACATCAATAATTATTTTTAATGCATCTTTAATTTTTGTAAATATTTATTTCTAGTAATCCTAACTTATTATATTATATTATTAATAGATAATATTATAAATGCGAGTGAGTTTGTTTGTTACGCTTTCACGCTAAAACGGCTGAACGCATTTGGATGAAATTTGGCACAGGGGTAGACCATGACCTGGAGAAGGACATAGGCTATCCTGGATCGCAGACGAAGTCGCGGGCTACAACTAGTTTTATTATGTATTGTGATCCTATTTTTTTACGAAGTTTAGTGCAATTATAAGAGCTTTTATTGTGAAAGCAGTCAACGTCGCAAATAGATATCAAATATTTCTGTTTTGATTAATTTGCCAATATTACTGTATGGAAATATGAAATGTGGCTAACTAGCATACAGTAAGTATATATATTTAGATTTAAACAGTAGTAATATTGCCAAATTAATCAAAACAGGTAAATGTTTGACAGCTATTTGCGAAGTTGCCAACTTTTAGGATAAGCACTCTTTATATAATGTACTCTGTGCTCTTAAATGATTCTATGCATGCCTCTCACCCCAGTAACACACCTCCGCCGCGAAACCGTAGCATCGAAACCGCTGTAGTTAAATTCAATAGACTCGCGTCATGTTCCGCTACTCAAATCGGATGAGAGTAGCGGAAAATGACATGACTATTGAATTTAACTACAGTGGTTTCGCTGCTAAGGTTTCGCAGCGGAGGTGTGCTACTGGGGTCAAGGTCCGAAAACTTTCAAACCCTGCTGATTCTGAGTTTTAATCTTTTATAATTGTAAATTTTGGACAGTTAATCTTTTGCATATAATATTAATTTATTAAATAACAGATAAACTGCCTTAGTTGATTAAAGTCAAAGTTTACTCTATAATAATCCCATAAAAAATGATCATACTTGTGAATTTAATGTTCAAAAGACTTATTTATTTTTAAATAATATTTTTGAGGTGTAAAAAAATGTCAATTCTTCTTGGGCTGCTGGATTAAGAACTCAATTATTATCTATATCATTTAAATATAAATGAACATGTATTATAAAAGCAATATATTTATCTCAGATAATGAAGTAAAAAGACAGGAATGTTGTCTGTGTAAATTTTTGTCACATATTGTTAAGAGAGGTTAATAGTTTGATAAGAAAGAGTGTTTTAACGAAAAAATGCCTTATTACTACAATAGATTGTAAGACTTGATACTGATACTTAGATGTATTTTAATAAGTTGTTATGTCAATCACCCAGACAAGTTTGATAATAGCAACTCCCGAAACTAATTTGTTGCATTTAGTGATTAATAAAATTGCATACTTATTTTAAAACATATTTTATTTTTCCTCTTTGAAATAAACACAAATAATTTAAAAAACACATTATCATCACTGAACTGCTTTTTCAATAGAAATTTCTTCACGATAGTCACCTGTGTACAATATTATCTGTTTTAATAAAACCTAGAAACCATTTGCTAGAAAGGAAAATCTACTCAGGAATCCAGCCTTTCAAAATTACAGAGGAAGATAATAACTATGAAAATGAATACACAGCATTTTACATAACCACAACTCTATTTAACAAATTTGTACATTGCACATATTATCTACACTAATAAATTGGTTGTACTACAAAAACTATACTTATTATACATTGAATGGGTAATTAGTCTAACTCACCACAATCAGAAATCAAAACTTTCTTGGTGGGCTTGCCACTTTTAGATCCAAGACCTTCCATTTTACTTACAACATCCATACCCTCTACCACAGAACCAAATACAACATGTTTTTTGTCAAGCCAGGGTGTTGGCGCAGTGGTGATAAAGAACTGAGATCCATTAGTATTGGGGCCAGCATTAGCCATTGATAAGGTTCCAGGGCCAGTATGCTTCAGCTTGAAGTTTTCGTCTTGGAAAACGCGACCATAAATGGACTTACCACCAGTACCGTTATGGTTGGTAAAATCGCCTCCTTGACACATAAAGGAAGGAATGATCCTGTGGAATGAAGAACCTTTATACCCAAAACCCTTTTCGCCAGTGCACAGGGCCCTAAAATTTTCAGAAGTTTTTGGGACCAGATCAGTCTCCAGTTTAATCACTATGCGTCCCAGGGACACCCCATCAGCAGTTACATCGAAGAATACTTTTTTTTCAGGTTGGCTGGAAGCAAATCGGAGAGTAGCGGCGGAATATAGCGTCCCATTTATTAGAGTACGCCGCAATATAGTTGAAATTGCCATCATGGACTAAAAACGTGGATCTAAAATAATCAATATTCAATTAAAATACATTTTTTACCAATCAACCTCATGAAAATAATGATAATTATTAATTATTTCACATAAGTTCACATAACCTACCAGCACGTTTCGAACACAGAACTTATATACCACAGACTAGTAGACTACATACATAGGGATACCAATACCATACGGTTTCGAAATATAAATTATCTTTCTCTGCTTCACACACCCTGAACATAGACTACTTACTATTATATATGAGCCATAGAGTACATTGGTTTTCGTTGTAAGGCGGCGATATATTGACATGACAATTATTATCGACCATTTTATGTATAAGGACGTACACATGCATCAAGCTATAATTTTCCAGTTAGAATTTTATTGGATTTCCGTACAATGAGAAGTCAGCATAAACTAAAAATGTATACGCTGCCGCTGATTAGTCTTCGTTGGGATGGTGTGTACGCAGCGTTAGGTTATTAGTTTTCTGTGAAGGTAACTTTTGAGTATAATGTTCTGTGGAAGGTAACTCTTGAGTATAATGTTCTGTGGAAGGTAATGAAGTAGTGCAAAGAGGAAGAGCACAGTCTAGTCTTTTGCATTGACATATTTGATTTAGAATTTTTGACATAACTTTATGTTTTTTGTGATTGTGACTGTGATGCATTGACATGTTATATATGTCAATGCTGTGATGTCATGTCATTTTTTATTTCAAAATAATTAGATAACCTCTAACTTGAGACTGCAGCGGCATAGATTTTTTTATTAAAATTAGTAATAACTAACACTGGAACTCATTGCGAGTAAATTAAAATGATGCTTTGCATTAGAACAGCTTTATCAATTGTTCGTCAAAACAGAAACAAAGCATTACCTATTCAAAGAATATTTACCATAAATCAACTTAATTTTGGACAACCGCGATGTTATTTATCCCAAACAGATGATACAGGTAATGGTTATTATGCACTGGTATGATAATATGAATGTATGTAATCTAGAGGACATCAACTCATACATTCTTTAATGCAAAACTTTTCAGATCTATTAGTAGAAAATATATGTCGAGGCGAAGCTGAACTCGAGAAGAAACTTAGAATTTTAATGCTGGAAGTTGAGGTGATGCGCCAGGACGGGCGACATGCCCCGAACTACATAAACAAGGACCAGTGGCAACATTTATTAGATCTATCAACAAAAAATCAACGTGCTAGTTACCTTAGATATTTGTTTAAAACTGAAAAATCTAAGGAGAATTTCAAGGTAACAATATAATAATATTTTTTTTAACAGAAACGAAATTGTTAAAAAAATTTGGTGTACATTAGTAGATCTTTACAACTTTTGTTTAATATAGGCTAAGAAAGAAGCTAAAAGAATGGAACATCCAGTGATAAAACCTGAAGATAGCAAAGAGAATGAAGATGACCTTCTTTATGGCATACAACATCAGTCATTGTTTCTGCGAATCAGGGATCAGTCAATAAACCAATTTGATAACTACAGGTAAATCTTTAATTTATTTAAACCTATCTTTTGCTAGGCTTCGCACGCGTGGCTGTCGAAAATTATCTCATGGGAACATACTACTGTACTTAATTAACAGTAGAATCTGGTGTCTCTACATAAAGTTTTTTTTTCTTTTAATTTTTCCTTCAACACTAGAAATTATTATTTGATGTGTAACTTCTAAGAACATCCGATTTTAATGAAACAAAGCCTATATTCTGCTCTAAATTAATCTCTGTCTACCTGTGAAACTACCGTCGAGTGTTCTGGAGATGTGTGCAAACAGACAGACAGAAAATAATTCTAAAAATCTCTGGTTTATGTTCTATTACTCTTCTTTAATTACCCCCTTTCTATTTTCATTATTTTTCTTCAATGTACAAAAACACCAGATTGTACTGTTTTATTATATTTAAAAATAAATATAGCATAATATGTGGCAATCAGCAGGCCATGAATTTGATTGTTTCATAATAATATATCATGCTAATTAATATACATGTTTTGCAGGGCCCTTCAAGCTTTGATATTCGGACAATCAGTTGTAATAGACTGCTCATATGAAGATAGCATGGTTTATAAAGAAACCTTAAATGCTGCCAAACAAATGACATATGTTTTTGGAGATAATAGAATTCATAAAGAACCCTTTAACTTGCACATGTGTAATGTGAAAATGGGAGGACAATTTATGAAGCAAATGCGGAAAAACATTCCTTCATTAGATGAACCCTGGTTTCCTTTAAATGTTCACACAGAAAGCTATTTAGATGTATTTCCAAAGGAAAAGTTGGTTTATCTGACCCCCCATTGCCGAGAAGAACTAACAAAGTTTGATCATGATGCTGTCTATATTATTGGATGCATGGTTGATAAGGTAAACATACCATAGTAAAAATAAGTTATTGGTGACTATTCTCTTGTCGTCACAAATGCCTCTAAACTAGACAAAAAATCACCAAAATGTAGTTTATTCCTGTCAAACAACGATTTCCCATTCTGAAATAGACTAAAGTGACATAACTATATTTTAGTTTGAAAGCACTAAGATGGCACTGAGTAATTAATTTAGTAAAAATAATGAAAATTTCGACCTTCTCTATAAAATAAACCCCTAAAACTCAACATGTAGGTAAGAACTTTTCATAATTAAAAAGTGAATAATTCAAAACACGTCGAGGCAGCCAATAACTGCGCCTCCGGCTCTAAAAAAATTAACGGGTTAGGGCAAACATTACCACGTGGAGTCGCGATTGTAAAATTCGATTTTAGTTGTCAATTTTTTTTATTTCGTTTTTTTTTTTTGCAGAATAGCTTAGATAGCCTTTTAACAGTAAGGAATTTTAGTGATAGTTTAGTTCGGTGTACAAGAGAATCGGCACCATTGTAATACTTAAAAAGTTTAATTGCCGATCAGAAAGAAAATATACTGGATCCTGAGAAATGGAGGCTTTACGCGAGGGTCGTGCGGTCCATGGCTCTTTACGGGGCACCGATGTGTTAAGCGGCGGCCAGCCCGCCGGTTGAACGCGTCCCAGAGGGTCATGGCCACCCGGCTGGTCCAGGGATACCGCACGGTCTCCGGTGAGGCGGCGAGCCTCCTTGCCGGATTGCCGCCATTTGATCTGGAGGCAAAGTCCTCGCGCACATTTGGAAGTGGCGCGAGGCGAAACGCCGGGGCTTAACTCCGCTAGGTACCGCGAGAAATTGGGGCACAGCGGACAGAGTTCCGGCAGGATCAAATGGCGTCATGGAGAGTGCGTTTGTCGCAACCCAGTGCTGGGCACGCCACTACTGCGGCGATAAGTCTCCTCTTTGAGGAGTGGCTAGAGAAGCGCCACGGTGTCCTCACCTTCCGCCTGACGCAAGTCCTCACCGGACACGGTTGTTTCGCGAGGTTCCTGTTCCATATAAGGCGGGAGGAAACGCCCGGGTGTCATCACTGCGTGGATCGCCCGGAGGACACGGTGGAGGTCTGCCCGGCTTGGGCAGAGCATCGCAGTGTCCTCGTGTAGGCGATCAGTGGCCGGGATCTCTCGCGTCCGGCCCTGGTCCAGGCCATGGTACGGAGCGAGAGGGCATGGGAGGCCGTCACCTTCGGCGAAGCAGTAATGCTCGCGAAGGAGTAAGCGGAACGCATGAGGGAGAGGTAAACTTCGTGCCCTCACGCCCCTTGCCGCCGAGACGCCTCCGATTCCCGGCCACCGTAGGCGCGGGCTTGCGGACGGTGAGAAATGGATAGCTCGCCGTCCGATAAGGACCAGACCCGAGTCGACGGCACGTTGCGTTCCACGGTCGCCTCAAAGAGATTGCAGCGAGTGAAGGGGTCCGATGGGACCGATGCCTGCCGGGGTTGCGGGAAAGTCCGAAAGGGATATCGTGGCCCCTGGCAACGTACAGGCAGCGGAAGGAACACCTGTCGGTTTTAGTCAGTAAGAGTCTGATACGCCCTCCCGCTCCGCCCAGAGCAGAGTTATTATAATTTCATAACCAAAAAAAAAAAACCTGAGTAATAAAGCCCCCATCATTTTTACTACTTTATTTTTGGGTACAAAATGTCTGATGCCTGTAAAATTTTGTCTAATGATTTTCCATAAAGCCAATTTAATAATAGTGAAACGTGTTAAATAAAATAATTGAAGAGGTGTCACTGTTGCATTCCCTCAAATTAAATTAAGATCTTCTATTAACAAATAACATCTGACATAATTTAAATCTTTGCAGGTAAATAATGAACCACTCTCTCTAGCTAAAGCTAAAAGGGATGGAATAAAGATGGCGAAGTTACCATTGGATAGGTATCTTGAGTGGGCACCAGGATCAAAGAAAAATCTGAATATAAACCACATGGTACCCATTCTATTAGATTTGAAGTTGACTGCTGATTGGGAATATTCTTTGCGCCATATTCCAAGGAGAAAACTTATGGAAACTAAAATATTGGCCATGCAGAAAAGATTGAAACAAAATCCAAAGTTACAAAATGTAGTTATGAAAAATTTCAATATTTCTAAACTTAACAAATTAGCATTTAAAGAAAAGAAACTTGTCGCAATACCATACAAAGAAAATAAATTTATATCTAAGAGGTCATTATATGATGACGAAAATATATAAAATACCAATTGAAACATGTCTTTATTTTATTTAACTATATTGTATACTTCAGATTTAAAACATGAAAAATGTAAAATTATTGTGATAAAACTAATCATAATCTAAGTTTTGTACACTAATTATTTCAAAAACAAATCATAAATACGTACTTACGTAAAAACGATAGGATATTACAATATTTTACACTGTACCTTATTAAACACCATTCATAATAAGTTTCTCTTTCATTCGCACCCCATTTATCTAATTGCATTATGTACTGGAAATTCATGTTGTACCTTATTGCACAAAAAATATTGTAATATGCTTTGCACATTCAGTTTATAAAAATATAAGTCTACACCTACACTAAAATAACATTTGGAATCTACTAAAGTAGAAATAATCAATGGGTACATTTCCAGTAAGATATTATGTAACCAAAACTCAAAAAAATGCTAGAATTCACAAAAACACAATGTTTGCACTGCAAAGAAACCTGTGCTTAAAATTAATTAAACAAATAATTACTCTATATTTACATTTTTATTAAATTTTATGAACTATGGTAAAGGCATTCGCATGTCGACGTCTGTAGAAGTGGTCTCTGACCTCTGCTTGATTGTCGCTAGAATTTCTTGCAAGTTGGATGGCAAGGCAATGTCAGCCAAAGGAACATTTTGAACTGGAGGCGGAGTCATGGGCCGAGACGGAGAGTATGCTTCGTCCTGTGTACAATTTTTACTTCGTAAGTAAAGGCATATTATAGATGCCAGGGTTAGTGACATGAATGATATCTGCTAACATAGTTTAGTTCGAGCTTAGGCGTCCTAATTGATCACAATTCATTATATTGTTGAAACAGTGGGTAGTGGTTATTTTTAGTGGTAGCCATTTTTCACGTCAAAAAAACTAAAAAATTACCTCGCCAATAGAAGTGTCTGCTTGCGTCATTTTACGAATTTGTTGTTTCTGTTCTTCAATTTGCCTGTTGAGCTCTTCCATTTTACTTCTGAGAGTGTTGGAAGCTAGGCTCGGTCCCGATGATGGTCCGCTGCCGCTGCTACTCGTCGAGCCCGGACTATACGGTTCTTCATCATCCGCAGACACTGCCGAATGCAATCACACATTTCTTAATGATAAGAATACCTCCCTATGACTGTCCGACAGCAGGATTAAAATATCTTCTCATACAGAGAAGGCATGAGCATGAGCATTGATCACCACGCTTGCTCAGGCGAGTCGGCGATTTCAGACTTATATTAATAAGTTTAGTCCAGGTTTCCTCACAATGTCGTAAGATTAACAAGAAATTACATATGAATTGAAAGCCACATTGAAACTCGCCCGGATTTGAACCCACGACCTCATGCATAACAGGCGAGGCCTTAACCACTGCTGTGCCATCACCTCCCGACATACATACTTTACATGAACATTTTTTTATATTTAAAATGTATAACACGTTATATATAGTAGACTTCGCATCTAAAAAGTTCCTTTGTAATTAAATAGTGCAATAACCATAGCAGGGAATTTATAATACCTAGAGAAGCAGCAATTTTGTCCTTGACAGTTGTAGAGAGAGTCGATGAAGAGTATGCTGGCAGCGGGAGCGGTGAAGCTGGCAGCGGGAGCGGTGGTCGTCTTCGTGGCGACGCTGGCGGCGTGTATGAACGCTTGCGGGACTCACGTGCCACCTAATATAACGTAACATCAATAGTGTAAGTACTTGGGTTGGATATAAACGGGTTACGTCGTTTACAATCAATAACAAACGTTTTACATCGAAACAATTTTTTGTTAAATATATTTATTAATCATTGAAGGAAGTGGGTATGTTCAGTACATTTATTTACAGAAATAGTTATCAGTCATTTTTATTTATTTACAAACATTTATCAGTACGACCAAATATTTTGGTAAATAATAAATGCACTCCGAATTATTATTTTATTTGTATTTACAAATTTTCCTCCGTCGGCGAACTGACCTTAGCGGGAACAACATCAGTAGGAATGTTGGCGGGCAAACGCTTCTTTCTTTGCCGAATAACGATTGCAATCAGGAGATGCGTTTTGATTTCTCCGATGCCTGGACCGTCGAGAGGCAGGAGAACCGCCGGTAACGTAGTGTTCGCCGGTAGTGGTACTATATAAAAATCTTTCACGGTCATCATATTCGACGCCTTTACTACGCCTAACCTAGAATATGAAAATTCCACATAAAATATCACTGTCAGGTAGGGTAACGTGTTTATTATTGAAAGGAAAATAAATTTAAATAGGTAGGAACATAAGGAACGGGTGATCGGTTTTTATTTCTAATATAAAAGAATAATATATAATAAATTTTATATCTATACAATACCAACCTATTGCGACTACTTAGATAGCTATATAAGGCAATGTATTGCATTTTTTCTTCATCATTCGCCGTTTGAAGTTTGAGAATAACTATGTCTTTAGTACTAGTTTTTTTCATTTTTGCAATATAGTCCCATACAGTGTCAGGATTTATTCTTCCAACAATATCTAGTTCTGTGCTAAGATCTTCTTCCAAGTCCACAGAGCTGCCAGATACCTGAAATTCAGAGCGAGGGTAAAATTATAGAATAACATTATGAGAGGTATTGTTCTGTGAAGTAAAAGATAAAGAGCAACGCACCTCATGTGCAGCAACATAGAACCGCGCCACGTCTACCATGTTAATACACCCACTCCACACGGTCGCTGCCGAATTGTCCACTGTGCTACTTGGTTCTTGGTCGCTTTCGGCTTCTACAAATAGAAACAGTACTAATAAATAACTGTGTTCTAAAACATTAACAAAAAGGGAGTATTAGAAACTACTCCTAGTTTATTTACTCACCCGACGTTTTATCTTGCTTGGTTGGAAACGTTGTTTCAGGTAATATAATACTAGACTCAATCAAAGACTTAGAGGGATCGTACTCAGCTTCAAAATTACTCATGTCATTCCTGTAGTTTTCCTCGAAAACGTCTTCTCTAGATTTCCGCAAATCTTCTTCTGAAAATGCCGACGTTATCATTGGTTCATGGGGATCGTACTCCGGATGAACCTCCTTCAACATTGCTGATTTCGGCCTCTCCATTGAATCCGAATCTGTGGAGCTAAGGACATAAAAATTAATACAGGGGCATTTGTTTGAATTTCTTGCTATGTTGACTGGGCATGAACTGGATGCTTACTCATTTTTTATTTTACTATAAACATTTTCTTGAGATCTGGACCGATGCTTCAGTTTTTCATCGCTGCTGACAGTGCGTTTGGAACGCGTCGAATTCCTACGCTTAGGACTATCCTTAGACGGAGAGCGCCGCCTGGAACGTGCTCGTGACCGCGACCGGTCTCGTGCGGGTGATTTAGACCGTCTTCTGGGTTTCTCCCTCGACGCTGATCTGCGCCGCAATCGTTCAATAGAATCAGGTTTATCTTTAGATTCTTTCGATCTATCTTTAGACATGGACCAGGCTCTACTGGACTTTTTGTCAGACCTCCGCGTTGACCTTCTCTGCTCTCGAGTATCTTTTTCGTTAGATGCTGATCTTCTTTTAGATGACCTGGATTTCCTGTCAGAATCACGTTTTGATTCCTTTCTGCTTCTTTTCGAACGACCAGAAGTACTATCTTCACGATTCCGTTTTTTACTGTTGTACTTCTTATCGTCATCATCGCCTTTACTGGTGCTAACGAAACGAAACATATATTTAATTTATATGTTAACAAAAAACCATGTATTGTATTAATTAAAACTAAAAAATAAAACTTACATTTCAGGTGTTTTTTCTTTTGAGAGAACATCAGGACCAACTGTAGAGTCATTTAATGCTGTAACTAAATCTTCAACAGGCACATTTGGGTCCAGTTCAGTTGATACAGATTCTTTAGTTTCCATCACCTGGACAAAAATAAGTTAGTATAATTAATTAGTTATTAACTTACATGACTCAAAATGTATTATTCTTTTTTTAATTACCTCTTCTCCTTTATGTGTTTTAAGGACATAAGTTTTGCTAGCAGCTAAAAGATCTAACTCTGATTTCTTTATTAATTCTAATTGATGCTTAGCCTCTTTATCTCTCCACTGTGCCAGCTCTTGACTTGCTAACTCTTCTGGAGACAGGCGAACCTGAAAATTAGGTTGTTAATAATCACATAGAATTTGGATATGGCAGCATTGTATTCAAAATAAATAATGAATGCTTACGAGTTGTTTAGGCGTTATTGATCGATCACAGATTTTTTCCCACAGACTCAAATTTTTCCGATCTTTTATGTTAAACATAAGTGATCTGTATTTAGCTTTGTATTTCATCCCCACATCTCTGAATAGTTCGTGCAACTCAAGCTCCGTGGCGTAAGCAAATTGTTTTATTTCTGAATCTGTAAACTTTGGTCCAGTGGTTTCTGCCATTCGAATGACCAACTGTTCTTGCAAAGCTTTCCGCACATTATCCCTGATTGGTTCACCACTTGACATTTTCACTCTGTTGTGGGTGTCTTTCCGACGCGATGTCGATGGCGAAACTGAAGGTGCCTGTAACGTAACAATTATCGTAAACTCGCCATCTCAGCTTCATAATGAATTTGCAAACACGTTCAAGGTTATTATCACTATATTAGACAATTCCTATCTGATTACCAAATTAGTAAACAAGCTCGTATCTACGTCGACTACAATACGAAATTATACCCTCGCTGTAAAGTTTTTAACACAGAGTAAATAAATTTTATTCAAAATCCGGGAGTGGTTTCGACTGTCCTCTTAAAATATTTAATGCAATATTGATACTACATAACGCTACACACGTATAATATGAGTAACATACTAGACACGTGTGTCGTAAAACTAGCAAGCTCTGAGCAATCACATAGTTAAACGACTTTAACAAAATAAGTCATAAAACTGACGCCATGTTTGACATCGTAGGAAGATTATACGGAATACTCCATGAACAATGGGATATTTAATGCTTCCGTAAATAAAAGAACACATAAAAATCTTTTTTTTTTTTTTTTTTGCTATAAAACATTTTTGACAGTATAAAATAATATTTGTTAAGTTATTGAGAAACAACTTAATCAAATTAACCGTAGCAAAACTTTCAGTTTCTTTAAATTTTTCTTTTTTTTTACACAACTTTTTTCCAGTTTTTCATATACAGGGTCAAATTAAATTACCTAGCGAAACTGCAGACGTGATAGCTATCGATATCTAAACACGATAAAATAAAAAGACGTAGTTTTTTTTTTTGGGAGTCATTGAACTCTGGTAATGTAGTTACCTGAAGTATGAGGTGTAAAAATCTGTTTTCTTTTGGTTTAGTTATCGATACCCATTACGTCTGTGAAGTTTAAACAACAAAAAATGATTTTTTAAACTAGACTACACTAACTGCGATTAATGACCCGACAAAAAAAACATCTAAAGTATTTTTGTTTTATCGTGTTTAGATATCTATACCCATCACGTGTGCGGAGTTTGTCTAGCTAATGTAATTTGACCCCGTATTTTATCAGCAACAACCGATAGATGTAATACAGGGTCTTTTCTTTTGCAACAAGGCATCACATTAAGAGTGCATTTTGAAAGTGCCCACTTTCAAATTCACTAGTTAGCCATAATTCCATACAGTAATATTGCCAAATTAATCAAAACAGGTAAATATTTGACAGCTATTTGCGACGTTGCCTTCTAGCTTCTAGAATAAAAGCTCTTAAATAAATTCATAACCTTATACAATAAGAATAAAGCATATTATAACCATCTTGTATGTGTAGATATAAGAAGGCTGGCAGGTCTAGTTTTTCGGATTATTTTA
This sequence comes from Xanthia togata, assembly GCA_963853775.1. Classification (NCBI taxonomy): domain Eukaryota; kingdom Metazoa; phylum Arthropoda; class Insecta; order Lepidoptera; family Noctuidae; genus Xanthia; species Xanthia togata. The sequence continues at coordinate 12,088,454 of OY970792.1, read as the reverse complement.
TTGATTTGTGTTTCTCATACCTTATCTTGTGAGGACTGTGCATGACTACTAGGGGTCCGTATTAGTTTCCTTGTTGTTATTGCAGGCCTAGCAGATGATGTGCTGGCCTTAGGAGTGTCAATCAACTGTGATGGCTGCGATTTTGGCGTTGCAGGGGATTTGAGTTGTGGACTGGCTCTAGGTTCTTCTTTCGGTGCCGATATCAGTCGAATAGACCGTTCTTTTGGCTCAGCATGAGGTGTTCTCACAGGTGTTGACTGCTCAGCAGGTTTCCTAGGTATCCTTTCAAAGTTAAGAGTTGTCTGAATCTTAGTTGGTTCAGCAGTCTTCTTCTTTGCGAGTCCTGGTTTGATTGTACTTAGGGTTCCAGGACGCACAACTTCAAATGTTGGATGTTGTTGCAACCATGCTTTCAAGTTTTCTGCAGTTGGAGCATTGGTGCCAGCCAGCAACCTACCAGATTTGCGTTCATAAACTATAACCTGCAAAAACCAGTTTTTAAATGGTTAATGTAAGCTTTGAAACAGGACAATACTATTACAAGAATAATAAAAGTTTTTGGAATATAAATAGAACTTACTCTAGATTCAGCCTTATGTTTTTCGTTAGATTTACCAGGTTCGCCATCTCCTTTAGCTGAAGAGCCTTGATTTCCCAGAGAGTCTTGAGCATGTTTCCATATGCAGGAGTTGCTGCAATAAATACTGCTTACGCGTGCTGGCTTCTTGCATACTATGCAATTCGTCTTTGTTGAATCTTTGATGGCACCCGATTGGACTGGTGATTTCAATTCAGGACTTGGAATTGCTTTTTCGTTTTCTGTTTTACTTTGTGTTGCCTGAACCTGAAAAATCGTTTAACTCTTGGTTATAAAATAGTCTTTAAATGCCTTGTGCTTATTTCTGTTTAGGTTGATGGACAAGATAGTTAACTATGGAAAATACTGCAATTTATTAGGTGATTTCCGCGTGGCTTACTTACTTGTTTAGTGCCTTTAGATGATGGTTTTGCTTTCTTGATACAGTTTGGGCATCTCCACTCAATGCCTTGTTCCTCCATCTGTTGCCCCATTGCTTTAGTGATATTAACACACTTTCCATGGAACCAGTCCTCACAACCATCACAACATATCATAAAGCGGTTGTTATGAGGCTGCTTACATATGCACCATAATCTGAAATTATATATATTTTTTAAATATCATTTTCAATTAGGTACTTGAAACCTTCCAGCATGCGATCATTATTTATAAAGTAGTGCAAAGCCAAAAGGAAGGGTTATTATTTTAGCAGTTATGTATGTTTGTATTTACGTGTGTTCCACCATAGCGCCTAAAGTACTGAACCGATTTTGATGAATGTGGTATCAAAAGATTTGTAATAATGGTCTGTACATAGGCTTTATAAATTCTCCCTAAATTTAATATAGTGGACTTTACACTTAGGTACCTTTCTGACCTCTAAAATAATTAAATTGGGATAATCATGACATCAAAAGAAAGTTCTTGACCAGCACATACAAATATGTATACAGGGTGGATTTTTGAAATGGCGCAGTAAGGGCAGGTACCTTATCCTGTTGTTGCTATAGGATAAAGGTCTTAGGAGATACCTTAACGTTTTGAGATTTTTTATCTACATAATATACTAAGGATTAAAAAAGTCTATGGGACCAACTGAGATTTGAGTATCACAAAAAGCTTTTCCAATACATTTCGTAGGAAAACGACGACTTCAACTTACTTTTTTATGATGGCAAGACTGGCCGCTACAAAATTCAAAATAAGTAAAAAAAAACCCACAGAAATCTTAGTTCTTAATTATTATTTTGAGGTTATTTGTTTCGTAGAATATCACAAATCACAAGCAGCAAACTATCCAAATTCTGTTCTCAAAAGAAATAAAATAAAAACGCGTATTCGTTCAAAATTCGAAGTTTCAAGTTTTTTCTTCATTTTCAGCCAGTCTTATTGTAGCGGCCAGTCTACTCATCATAAAAAATTTAGTTGGGGTCTCATTTCCTATTAAATGTATGGGAAACGTTATTTGCGATTTCTGACTTTTCTAGTACTCAAACCTCAGTTGGTCCCTAAGAGTTTTATGATCCTTGTAAGAAACAGAATCGATTAGCATCAAAAAAGCTTTTTGAAAATCATCATCTTCGTGATGCAGCTCATTCGCACTATCATTTCGTTCAAGGCACTATGCACTGTTAATGGAATTTAATTTCCTGTTATCTTGCTATTACCCAATAGAGCGCCATCTATTGGCTAATAGCAAGTAAACTAAAAGTGATTTAAAAAGTAAGACAAGAAAATATTTCAGACAGGTACAAAAATGGTCAAGGTAAAGCCGTCATTGCATGCCATTGTAATTTTGTAGGTGTTCCTGGAAACATATTATACAGGCATGCAACCACGGCCACAGCATTTTTTTTTTTTATGAATGTAACTTACGTACCTGTTAGGATCATCTTCAGAATTCCAACTCTCTTGGGATTCAGCAGATATCTTGTCAAGTACAGGATTAGGTAGTGGCTGTTCCTGTTTCTTAGTGGAAAGCTTCTTGTTGATATATTGCTTTGATACAGTCAGCACTTGTGGTTCAGGAGTTGTTGACACAGGTGGGGCAGGGGTTGGTGCTTCTACTACTGGTGGTGGTTCAGGGTTATTTACCAATTCCATCTGACTTTTACGTTTTGATGAGCGTGTTGCTGGTGCTTCGATCGGCGGCAGCGTAATAACTCGGCCATCGCGTCTTACAATCTCTATCGGATCCTTTCGCACAGGTACAGTTTTCGGCACTGACTTTGAGAGAGTCTGTGCATATAAATTGTTTGCCTGTGTTTGTTGCTGTGGTGTTTGTGGAGACTGAGCTGTCTGTAGGGTCTTAATAGGTCCTGAATCTACCTTCCCCAGCACCTGTTTATCTATTACTTCTTGTAAGTTCTCTGAGCTTGCCACTAGCTGAGCAACAGACATTAAGAAATCTTCTGTCAGGCCTTCCTCTTCAGGCTGTAGTCCACCCAACAAGTCTAAAGTAGGTGATAAAGGACCTGCTAAACCTGGACTGTTCATAGTGCCAGCAGTAGAAACACTTGGTTGACTCTTAACTGGGTTCGATATTCCTGTAGTATCTTGAAGTATTTGAGCCAAGCTTGCTTCATCTATTTGAGGGATTAGGTCATAAGGTTTAGTCTTTTCAGGTGGAATAACTCTTTCTTTAGGTTTCAAATAAGTTTTATGACTTACAATAGGTTTGGGACTTTCTGCAGTGTCAACTTTACTGCTATCTGCAATCTTTCCATCATTTGGATCTAACACCTTGGAAGCAGTAGCAGGTTTTTTGTCAGTAAGGGACAGTAAAGAGTCTTTTTCACTTGTTGGTGTTTTAGGAGGACCTTTTCCATCAGTTGATACCCTTCTTATTACATCTGGTGTGGAAAACAATGAAGTCATATCGGACAAAAGAGCTGTTACATGAGCTGGTGTTTTCTTTTCTTTTTTAATGGGCTTTGGTGTCTGTTTCAAAACCACTTTGCTCAGGTCATTACCAGGTGTGATAACTGTTGATATCTTAGATGAAGGTAAGAGACTTTCCAAATCAACTTCTGTTGCATCTTTCTTTTCTATAATATTTTTGTGCGGTAGCTTTTCTTTAATATCTTTTCTTAGAATATTTCTGCCAGTCTTAAGTTTAGTAATCAACTTAGACTCAAGTTTTGAAGCTTTAGATGCTGCAGCGGTCTTTAATATGCGGGGTTTTAATTTATTTTTCTTTAGTCTGAGAGAACCTGTTCTATCTTTAGTATCTTTGTAATCAGAATCAGAGTCTCTGTCAGGAATGCTATCTCCAGATGAGCTAATGGAAGAGGATTCAGTACTGTCATCAGCCCTTTGTAATGCATCTGGAACATTCTCCAATTCTCTGGTATCCTTGGATTTATTAAATACAGGCAGTGGTTTATGCAAGACATCATTCCCTTTTAATACAAGAGGAGCTTCAGTAGGATTTATAATTATCTTTTTACCTTTTGGTATGATTTGCTGTTCCAAAATAGTAATTTTCTTAGAATTGGGAACAGGTTTAGGTGGTGGTGTATGTGTGATTTCAATAACTGATTCATCATATGTTGATAAATTTTCACTTTGTGGTAAGGACTGGCTTGGTGATTTGAGAGGTGTATAACAGTGGTCATTTTGAAATCCAACTAAACTGTTTTCCCTTGTTTCTATTCTCAACGACTGTAACATTTCAGCACCACTATCTGTAAACATCAAAAGGATAACATTTTTATTGAAGCTTACAGTTTTAAGAACTGAGAATTTACAAATAATGTATTTTATTCTTACCATACTTAATGATACTGTTGGGCTCATCATAGTAACTATCCACTGAAAGTGTCACATGAGGCACTTTCTCATCATCAGTGTCAGAATCAGTAGCATCATCAGGTTTGCCTTCATGACCAACCCGGACTACACTAATACCAGTACTTTGAGAACCATCAGTACCTAGAATTATTGATTACATTATAATTAACACTATCTACAGATAACTTATCAATTAACATCAATAAAATTATTAGGAGCATTTTACTCGATTGATTATCGTTTTGGCGCCAAAATATTTTTTTAGTTCATAACAATAGTGAAATGATGAATCTATATGAATCCAAATCAAATTTGTCCTGTACACGACAATAATAATAAATATGAATCATGTTATCATACACTTGAGACTAGAGGCTATTTTATTCTTTGAGATTAGTACACACACTGAATCCTGAATGCATCTTTAATTTTATGCCGATTACCGACTTGACTGTACAAATACCAACTAGCCAACCTAAGATACAACTATTACTTTAGCTAGAGAGCAAACATTAATTTATAAAACTTACCCATTAATGTTCCAAGTAATTTTTGATCAACAGACAGAGATCCATCCTTGTTTACAATAACAACAACAGAACTATCAGCTTTAGTGGAAGGTCCATTCAGATCCGTATAATTAGTAATGACTGTGTTTGACATTTTTCATTGCAATTCATGCAATCATTCTAATTCAAATCCTCTATTTATAGCCATTCAAGACACATGCACCGCGTCTATTTATGACGCATCTACCAAATCCAACGCGCTTGACGCCATTTTGGACTACACCACTAGACTGAATGGCCGCACCGCGGCAAACACAATGGTTTATAACCTTTTGATGGAATCTAGATATCCAGTAATGTAATCAAATGCGCCAAGTGTTACTACTTCTTTCAATTAAATATCATTGATTTACAGAATTAAGAAATATTCAATTTCCGAAACACACAGTTATCAAACATGTTTTTTTTTTTAAATCTTTCTTAATCTTGGGTGTGGATGGTTTAGATATGTATCTTTTAGTCAATGTGAAAAATATGACTTTAGTCGAGTTCCTTCCAAACGAGTTTTCCACTAAAATCCCAACCTAAACTCTGTCATCGTCGTCCTCTAATTCTGCTTACTCAACACTAAAAGAACTGTTAGAGACACTAGAATATTTTATTAAATTATCTTGATGTAAAAAAAACTGCTGACCATTAGGGATTTTCAGTACATATCATGTCTTCAATAATTAATGTTATTTCACCCTTTTTAGCAATCGTTTTTAACTCTTTTATTGCATCTGGTGTATTTCCTGATCTGATGAAACTTAGCAAAGTGATTCTACTGTTAAAGTCTGGCAGCACAACTGATCCTACGAATTTTCGGCCTAAATTTCGATATTACCTACATTGAGCAAAATCTTTGAAAAAATAATTTTGAAACAAATGTTAAGACATAGGTAATAGGTAATACGGGCTGGTTTCCGCAACTCCACGTCAAAGCGCGTATTTTGCGTACAGGTGGGAAAAATCGGTCATTCAATCCACCCCAGCTCCTCAAAGAATGCCAGCAACGCCTTGGTATTATTGGCAATCTCGCGTAGGGTACCTGGGTTACCGAAGTACTTTGCCCTGTAAGTGGCGACCACCGGGCAGTTTAGCAGCACATGAGCTGCTGTCTCGTCGTCCTCCATGCAGGCTCTGCAGAGCGGACTGTTTGTGACTCCTATGACAAAGAGGTGTTTATTAAATGACCCATGGCCCATGGCCAGTTATAGCTGCTGTAACCACACGCAGCTGTTGTTTAGTTAGTCGAAGAACCTTTTTCGTGAGGCGGCCATCGATTGAAGGTAGTGCCTCCTTAGCCTGTCTGCACTCGCCTTGGTCCGACCATAGTTTCTGATGCTGATCCCTAGTTCGTTTCCTTACCAGAGTGCGTAGGTAACCGAAGGGGAGTGGCACGATGGGTTCGGGCCCCACTGGTGCCAGGCTCGATCCCCTTCTGGCAAGTTCATCTGCAGCATCGTTCCTCAGCGAACCGCTGTGTCCTTTGATCCATTGAATGGTTATTTTGTTGAGGTCACCCACCTGGTTAAGGCGCTGGTGGCACTCGTATATAAGTCCAGAGTCCACAGTGTGACTGTTCAGCGCTTGCAGAACAGCCATGCTGTCTGAGAGTATGCGTATTGAGTGGTCCTTAACTTCCCTAGCCAGAATAGCCGAAGCGGCAAGAGAAATACCCATGCATTCGGCCTGGAATACTGTGTTAAGGACACCCAATGGTGTAGCTATGTGGATGTTTAGGTCCTCCGAGAAGACTCCAGCACCTGTACCACTACCTGTTTTGGATCCATCCGTGAAGATGCGCAGCTCTGTTGGGCGCAAGCCCTCACATCGGCGATCCTCGTGAAGTTGGATTCTGTATTTTTTATCAAAGATAAATTGTTTGGGTACCCGGTCATTTATGGCTTTCGTAATGGGGAACTCCTTGCAGAGTCCCTCATGCAGCGCGGTGTGTTGTGTTTCTCTCTTACCCCAGAGATTTGCTGCGTTTAGGCGTACTGCCGCCATCGACGCTTCTTGCTGTATAAACAGGTGCAGCGGTGGTAGTCCCATCAAGGCTTCCATTGCAGCAGTCGGAGTATACATATAATGTTATGACATGCACATAATTTTCTACACGGGCGTGGAATCACTGAAGAGCATATTCGAGGCCTGGGAGGAATCACAAGATGCTCTTGGTATTTTCTGCGACTTGTTCAAGGCTTTCGATTGCGTACATCATGATACACTCATCAGGAAACAGTAACTGTACCACTATGGTATGAGGGACAAGGCTCTCGACCTTCTGACTTCTTATCTGAACAACAGAATTCAGAGGGTCGATGTTACTGGCCAGAGATCTGCGGTCACCATGGGCGTTCCACAGGGTTCAATTCTAGGTCCTTTCTTGTTTTTAATTTATATAAATGACTTACCTTACCACATAACCCTTCGACTGTGGGAGGTCCGCGTCGGACCGTAAAAATTTGGATACCCTCTGTTAAAGGTCCTTTCGGGGGTCGCGCGTGATTACGGCGTGTCTGGTTAAAACGACGATATCTCCGAAATTACGTTAGTTAGCTCGCTACCAGTTATATTATTGGAATCGTTATTAAATTAGCTTACAAGATATGTATACATTAGTATAGTTTTGCCTTGTAATGTATTAGTAATTGTAATGTATGTTCAGTGTGAGGGAATATTTCCCAGTTTTTCGTGTTAGGGTCATTATAATTAAAAAAATAAACCATTACTTTAAAAAGTGTTTGTTAAATTTCGATAAATACACCCTATTTCACATAAATAAAACAAAAGAACACACCATCCTATACATTTTTTTCATGCCACAAGCAAAACAAAAGAATGACGTAATTTGCACGTGCGGCGTTCCGAACAAAACAATGGGTATGTTTACGGTTCTATTCTGAGAACGCGATAAGCCTAGTTTTTTTTTTTTTTTTTTAACTATGGCATCTCGCAGGTATACCACTAAGGTATTTACTGCTTAACCGAACAATCCTGTGGCTGCCTTAAGCACTACACTCAAAGCCTCCAGCCAGGAGCAACTATTCTACATTAAAATTAGGCGAACGCTCGCTAAGGGCACCCCCTGTGGGGTACGAACCTCGGCTTAGGGCGTCGCTGAGGGGAGGACAGCAAGATGGGACAGGCTGGATCAAGGATATTTCATGATTATTATGCGGGGAATTTAAAGCTACGCGCTCAGCTGCGGCGCGGGCTGGCGCTTCATCGGACAAGGCAATAAGCCTAGTGGCTTGGGTTTGTTATTTATAATAATGTTTGGCCCTTAAACTTATTAAATTCAAAGTCTCAGCTGTTTGAAGTGTTTAGTTTAACAGTATCGGCTAACCGAACCCAACACTAAAAAACGGGCGCAAAAAACACCCACTCAAACTTTGGATCACTGTTTAAATTCTGTTGCCTAAATTTGAAATCTAAATCAACATTCTACATTTTGAAGATATTTACAAATCGATAGGCACATAAAAAAGGCATGCTGCCTAATAAAAAAAATACACAAATCAACAATCAAAACGAACAATTTCAAAAAAAGAATCACAAAAAACACAAGTACTTAAACAAGGATGATGGAAAATATGGATGCGGCCAATACTGTCACATTTAAACAAGAAAAATATAATTTTAAATCAAAAACATTTTACGTACTTGTACATAATATTATTATTATTTTAAGTATTTTAGCGTATATATTATGTATAAATTAGGTAAATAAAAAAAATAAAAAAAAACTTAAAAACGAAGCAGTCCTCGTTGTGGTCTTCGAGTGAGAAGAAAAATTAAAAACATGTATGCCTTTCCTGTGACAGACAGACAGACAACGAAACAACAAACAAACAACCAATCTTATGTATATATACATGCACACACGAACACACACACACCCAGCTACTATATTTTCAGTTCCAATACGTTCAACAGTCAGACTCGATTTCAACCTCCTTTTTTGAAGTCGGTTAAAATCACGAATAAAAAAAAAACTCAAAAATATAAATATATAAATATAAAAAAATATTCGAATTCAAATCTCGGATGCCGCATCCATATTTTCTATGATCTATAAAATCGTACAAGATGGCGGTTTATCCCTGTTCGTGATTGGTCCGTTCGGACCGATGACTAAATGAAATTTTCATTTCAATAATTTCGCTACTAAAATACTTTAATATTATAATTAAACGCCTAATATCAATAATACGATACATAAACACATACGTAACAACCATATTTTGCATTTCTGCTAATAGTAATACCGCGAAAATACCACGAAATGTTCGTCGACCACGCTTCAAATGTTTTCCATGTTTGTTGAAATGACTATTTCTGCCCGAAATCTTTATGAATTACACTGTTTAAATAATCAAAAATGGTTATTACTTACCCAGGCATGTTATATAACTCGCAAACCACACACAGTACACTCACAATAAAATATTTTTAATATTTACGTAAACACGGCGCGCGTGCGAAATCTCGACTGCGGAGCGGGTGCGGGGCTCGTATGTTGTCAGTTGGTACCGCGTCATTCGGTATGTTACAGACTTGGACGGAGTTAATATGTCTTTCTCATTTCGTCTTCTAGACTCTGTGCAAGTTTAAACGAGATAGGCACAGTTTTAATATGCCATTTATGTCAAAATATGGGACAGATAAAAACACGGTCCGCGTCGGACCTGCCACAGACGATACCCAAATTTTGCCGCCCGACGCGGACCTCTAACAGTCGATGGGTAGCGACAATCAGATGATCGTATTATTCACAGATGAAACGTCACTTAGTCAACTTTGAACAAGTGAACGATGCACTCTCTAATGTTGTGCATTGGTTTAAATTTTAAATTAAATAATCTTCTGAATGAAATTATTACTTTTCATTAAATTTTCAACGCCAAATGTTAGGCAGCTAACTACCAATGTTCAGGCTACTGGAATAGAGGTGGACTCTGTTGAGCCGAAAGCTTTTCTTGGAATCACTATTGACGGTAAATTACAATGGGACCCACACATAAAAAAAATATCTGGAAGGCTAAGATCGGCCGCCTACGCTGTTAAAAAAAATTAGATAGATAACTGACGTAGATACAGCCAAAATTGTATATTTTAGTTATTTTCATAGTCATGTGAGTCACATGCAGTGATCGGATAATCGGATGCATTTTACCAAAAGTGTAGGTGTTGATTATTATGGAATGCGCTTTTGTATCGAAAAAATCCCGGGAATTCGGAATCGACAAATTTAGTTTTTTTACTATAGAATCAAATCGGGTGTAGGAATATTTACTTAGTTTAAGGCGTTGCATAATATTATGGAATGCACTTTTGTGTCGAAAAAATCCCGAGATTTCGGATTGAACAAATTTACTGTTTTTATTATAGAATCAAATTGGGTGTAGGTATATTTACTTATTTTAACTTTTATATTTAAAAAAAACTAGAAATAATAACTTCCTTTTAATTTTTCTTAATTTTTGAAAACATTTATCTCAAACGAATAATAAATAAGAATTATAAAGAAAAACCATTAAACCTCTTAATGATTATTATTAACGTACCACAACATCATCAACAAACTACCGCGCTCAACTGAGTCTGACTGACAGTATCGTATTAAACGATTAAGTTGAAAGTTTAGGATACAAAGTATTTATGTAACTTCACTGCCTCCTATAGCCGGCAGCCTAATTGCGCAACACATTTAATTTTTGATATCAATTCCGAATCGAAACCAAGTCCAATTTAAATCGCATGCCATAATTGGAATTACGATAAACATTTTTTACCAATCGACCGAAATTGTATAGGGTTGTTCTTATAAAACGGCTATACGTCTTTGATTTATACGTTTTGTTCCACCTTAAAGGCATGATTAATTTCCAAATTATTGTGCTTTAATTTAATTTTGTTTTAATTATAACTGATGCTATAATAGTGCTTATAAATGAAAATGTACAATGATTGCCGAAAAATTTAAAACCATTTTTTAAAACACTTTCTACCAAAAACTACCATAATTGAAATACGTAACAAAACGTTTCCTTTCCCCGGTTTTTTTTATCTGTAGCCAATGACAAAATCGTAGAAAAGCAGTGTTGTCATCTTAGTGGGATTTCCACTAAACCTGGGGGTTAGGACACCCCTACTGGCGAAGAAATTGCTTGAAATTGCGGGTTGCTTTTAGTGGCTGGTGGTTTTGTCTAGTGGTTAGTTTAATTCAATTTGTAGAAAACAATACAATCAATTACTAAAACTGACTCGAGAAAATATTAAAATAACAAGATAATGGCATGTTTTATTGTTTGTCTAAAACCTGTGTCAGTAAGTTTACGATGTATTTCTTTCAAATGCCGAAACCACTGCAGATTCGAACGCTGTTTTGGCAAAACTGTTCACCATGATGTGTGAATATGTTGAAACCAATCAGAGGCTCCGCCCGAGTAGTGATCGCAAAACGAAATCATTTCTAAAAATATTTCACGGGAAAATATATACTACCGGGGTAAAAAAAATCTGCCGTTATGCCTAAGTTATGTATAGATCTAACAAACATTCAAACATCTTCACTAACTTTTTCATTAATTATTGTAGATTAAGTTGGATGATGTTTAAAAAAATACTTTGACCTTTTGTTTTATTTTCATTCTCAAATTTTCAAATGGACCTCCAAAACAGCGACCGAATGTCAGTAACAGAAAATAAAATTAAAAAAATTGTGACTAAACTATACTCTATTTGAAATAAGATTACACATTTAAATAAACCGTTTCGTGTTCGGTTGAACATTAAAAGCAAAAAAGTGGTTACAATACCAAGTGTTTACTGAAGCTGCCATTTGTCATGTCACCAACGCAATAGAAGTCAAAATCGGTTGAACGGATTATAAAAAATGTCTCATCTTATTTCTTTTTATAGCACTCGGGGAAAAAAAATGGCAACACTGAGAACAACACAAAATTGTATTATATTTACAAATTTTAATTTAATATCCTATACGAAACGTGGGCCTAAGTTAGGCAGTTTTGGAACATTTTTCTTGTGGCTTGTGTAAGCCGGATGAACTGGAAAATTCTCTCATTAAATCAATACTGTTTTGCTCAATAGCGAAAAATACGTCGAGATTATCACTACAAGTAAGTAACCCAATATAAATAGGAATAACGTGAGTCCCTCTGTCCGTCAACCTCACATTCTAACTGAAATTGTTAATTGATATTTTTGTACATAATATGTACCTACATGCTGAAATAAACTATAGTAACCACTAACCTAACTACAAAACATATTCATAATATTTTCACAGACGGTGCTAGAGCTGAAAATACATGAATGGAACACTACCCAACATGAATCTTCTTAATTTCCTAACAAAGAAGTTGGATGGCTAGATGGCAAAAATGCTGTGAATGAAAATTAAGCTTTTAGTCACATAGTTAAGAATCAAGTGAGGCAACTTACTTTATAATAAAGTTATGAATATTTATTTCCTTGGCCGAACTTTCTACATCATAATTATATTTTATGTATACCTAACTAATGTTTACATAATTTAGTATTACAAAATATCTGGACATTGAAAAATCAGCCCTAAGTAAAGAAGAAATTATACAAACAGCAGCAATAACTAGGCTAATGGCTTTTGTCCAGCCATGGGCCCAATGAATGCCTACTTTACTTTGCCACAGGGTTTATTTATAAACATTGCTTAAAGTTAAATGACGTTCAAATGTCAAAAATGTATGGTTATACAGTTGCTAATCATTACTTAACTTTAAGTAACGTTTATAAATAAACCCCATAATGTTTAAGTACTTTATTTGAGCAGAAAATAATATGATTTTGTTTTAAAACTGTAGAGTTCCTGGGGAGTTTCACCTACGAAGACATGAAGGCAGCATGAATGAAGGCACCTGCTGCGTTGCTACTTAGAAACTGAAGATAGTTCTTGAAATATAATTGTTGTTTTAGAAAACTGTTGAGTCTTGAATGACAGTAATATAAATGTATGTTCCTATTTTGTTAATTGATAATGATAACAGTGTAAACTACAAAAAAAAATAACTTATTATAAAATATGTAAGAATTGAAGTTTTTTTTTTCATTAACACAACAATTAATAAAATTATGTCTCTTTGGTCTAGGGGTCGCAAGAGCTACTGCTGAGTATGAGGTCCTGGGTTCGATGCCTGGGTTGGGCATAGTGTTATTGGGTTTTTCCACCTGGAATTTCTTAGTAGTGCCCGGTTGATGGCAATAGGCTCGTCCCCTATTACATGGGACTTAAACATAACTGGTGAAATGTGTGTGTACAGGCAAACCTCTGCCCAACTCTTCGGAGAAACAGTGATATTATGTATGTATTTTCATTAGGTTCAGTAAATAGAGCGAAATAAATTATGGTAAACAAAGCAAACAATAACTGACAATAGCCTTTATTCACATTTATGAAATATTTACACATGGGGCAAAAAGAAATTGGAAAATATATTGTATGGATTAGTGAAATTTAATGTATTCCTGTGGAATTCATCATGGATTATGTATGTACTGCTTGCTAATTCTTGCTGTAAGCGCATGAGAGTTTATACTTTTCCTCAATAATGAAGTTGAGCCTGACCACTGAAAAAAAAGAAGAAATTAAGTAAATCTTCTATATTATGTATATTCCAAGATCCATTACATCCATCCACAAAATAAATTCTAATTGGCCTCTCCCTTAAACACTTCAATGAATACAACAATTATTAGGTTCAATGACTTTATTAAATGTCATATCACGTATGTATGTTTAAATAAATAAAACATTGTGCTAAACACACATTCAATGGTCAACACTTAGAAATAAATTAATATTGTTATTACTTAAGTACCTTAGATGGTGGTGTGGTATGTTCATTGATGTCCTTCCTTACATAATCCACTGTCTTCTATGCTCAGTACAATGGATAGGTACAGTACGAGGTACGAATTCGTCTTTCATTATAATACCTCGTTTCTGAAATATCATAATAATATATCTTTAGTAGGTTGTAACAGAAGAGAACTTGGTCAGTGGGTCGTCTTATGGGCGGATAATTTTCACAATATTATTAATTTATCGACCGCTTCGATATTATTTTAATATATCACTATTATTGATTTATCATTGAGGTTTTACACAAAAACACATTCACAATTTATTAAAACGATGTTCACTTACATAATTTCGTAATAATTATGGAGATTATACGAGTAAATCCCAAAAATATTACAAAGAAAATCAAATGCGAGGAGTACATTGCCTTCTATTATAACTGACAGAAGAAACAAATTACTCGTTGATTCTAAACCAATTCAGCGCTGTCAAAATGGTTACGTAATTCCAGTTATAGCCTTTTTAGACGCGTATCGTTCACTCTTTAGCGTCTCATTCAGACTGCAGTTGATATCAAAAATTTTAGAGTTACGTAATACGAAAGCTGTCAAATTTTTCAATTTCCAGTTTAAATGATATCAATTCCACTCGAATTTTATTGAAAATGTGTTGCGTAATTAGATAGCGGGTCCAGACTAGTCCTCGTACGTGTAATGTAATCCACCGTGTAATGTAACGCGAATTTTAGGTGTGGACGGCAATAAGAGCATTACATGTAACGCTCGTGTGCCGTCCACACTTATTAAATACACGTCCACAGCATACCACAAACGGTCGTGTTACATAACTTGACTAATTTCAGCTGTCGGTAAGTAGGCTATCTCTTGTTGTTTTCAATGATATTACTTTTTAGAATATCATTGAAATTGAAATTCTTTAAAAAAGAATTTAAGAATATCATTGGTCGTATTTTCATTGGGGCTGTCAATAAAAATGGACGGCTCACGCGCAACGTTGTCAGATCTCCGTAGCACGGCTTGCATAATAGAGAAGGGTATGGTATTTCATAATGAGTGCGAGTGAGACGGCAAATTATATTCCTGGTTGTGTGCAGGTACCCGAAGGAAGTTCCTATTGTTCATTTTATGACATTCGTCTCTGTGCACATGCCAGGGCATGTGTTCGGATTCGCACGGAACATCGTAGATCACACAGCTCAATAATTTCAGTTTTTTTGTAATAAATATGCATCAAAATGACTTCTTGTGTAGCTAAACAGTGCTTTAATAATACAAGAAAGAAAATTAAGACACATGGGATTACCTATCACTCGTAAGTACAGCCAAAAATGATAATTGGTTGAAAATTACAATAATATTTTAACGTTTGCTTCGCCATGTTTGTGAGAGCGAGATAGATATTAAAAACATGCGTGAGAGACACGATACGCACACAATGCGCGAGGTGCTAACGCGATTTCGCTCGCACGTCAGCGTCGTCTACTATCTCTATCCTCTTCTATCGGTAACTGTAGCTTTGCGACTGTGAGATGACACTGATCACAGATGTGTGAGTTTCGGTGCATGTAGTCGTGCGCTGAGCCCGAGTTTACTGACTGCTATGGTAGCGCGTAACATATCTTCCTCCTTCTAAAACATCAATGTTCTGTCAAATATTGTATGGAACTTTGACAGAAACTAAAGATTTCAACATGTTTTGTTGTGAATATTTCGCCAGTGCAAACGTACAGTAAGTCACGTTGAGACTTTTTTTTTTGGTTGGGAAATCATCAACTAACTTTTCCCACTCTGGGCTGAGCCGGAGGGCGTGTCACACTTACTGACTAAAACCCACCCGTGTTCCTTCAGTTGCCTGTACATTGCCAGGGGCTACGGTATCCCTTTCGGACTTTTACCACAACCCCGGCAGGCATCGGTCCTATCGGACCCCTCCAGTTCTGCTGACATCTCTTTGAGACGCGCGTGGAACACTACTCGCCGTCGACATGGGCCCGGTCCTTATCGGACGTCGAGCTACCCATTGCTCAACGTCCGCAAGCCCGCGCCCGCGGTGGCCGGGAATCGGCCTGCGATTGCCGACACCCAGGGCGTCTCCTGCGGTGGCTAGGGGCGTGATGGCGTGAAGTTTGCCTCTCCCTCACGCATTCCGTCTTCTCCTTCGCGAGAATTACTGCTTCGCATAAGGAGGTGACGGCCTCCCATGCTCTCTCACTTCGTACCATGGCCTGGCTGGACCAGGGCTGGACGTGAGAGATCCCTGCCACCGATCGTCTCCATGAGGACACGGGGATGCTCTGCCCATGCCGGGCAAACCTCCACCGTGTGCTCCAAAGTGTCTTCCGGGCGATCCATGCAGTGATGACTCCCGGGCGTTTCCTCCTGCCTTTTCCGAAACAGGAACCTACCGACGCAACCGTGTCAGGTGAGGACCTGCATCAGGTGAAAGGTGAGGACGCCGTGGCGTCTCTCTAGCCACTCCTCAAAGAGGGGACTTATCGCAACTTCTTTCAAATATTGTATGGAACATTGACAGAAACTAAAGATTTCAACATGTTTTGTTGTGAATGTTTCACCAGTGCAAACGCACAGTTAGTCACGTTGAGACTTACTTTACAATAACAATAAAATAAGCATTAATTTTAGAAAAAACCGCGCTTTGCGGCTTGTCATTTTGACAAACTCAACTCAAGAAAGATATAGACTTTGCCCTTTGCCCATTACAAAGAGTAGTAGGTTGTAGTGGTGGGTCGTTGTCGCATTTTTGATGAACGAAACGCAACCGTTTTCCTGAAGACGATAACGGTTGCAGAAAACGGTCGTCGTTGCAACTGGTTTCAGGACGCCCGCGCCGACGGCTTAAATGATAAATGATAAATGATTTATTTCTGCAAGTAGGTTTGTACAAACACTTTTACACGTCAATCATATTTTAAAAACTAGATGAGGTCGGCGTTTCCTATCTGACTACTCTGAGAAGAAAGGCCGAAACAAACTCAGAGGTCACAGTCTCTTTTAAAGTCCAGACATAATCTTGGTCAGATCATGTGAAGACGATGTAGATTGATGTCTGAAATGGTCTTTTGAGGAAATAACCATTCAGATTGAGAAGACCTGTCCAGTCAGTGCACGCATTTGTCAGTTATCGTGCAGCTCAACTCAGAATTTAAGGAGCTCAACGATTCGACGAACAATACCAAAGAAAGGACGTTTGGGTAGGCCACATAAATTACTCAAACTGCCAGACCATGATAAAAACTAATTGACAACAAAAAAAAAATTAAAACAAAACAAAAGGGAATATCTGCATAGTGTTCACATTCACAATAATTAAAATAATATAATACTTTAAAGTAAATATTCATGTCAATGAATATATAACATTCATTAATGTCAATGTGTATATAATAACCCGGAAATAATCTTGGTCAGAGCATTTCAATTTGAGGACCATGTAGATTTGTGTCTGAAATGGTCTTTTGAGGAAAGAACCATACAGATTTGAGTGGACCTGGCCAGTCAGTGCACGCATTTGTCAGCAATCGTGTAGCTCAACTCAGAACTTAAAAAGAGCTCAACGAATCGACGAACAATACCAAAGAAAGGACATTTGGGTAGGCCGCATAAAGTACTCAAACTGCCAGATTAACATAACAAAAAGTAAAAATAGCTAAATATATGACCCACATAGTCCTCACATCATAATAATAATATTATACTTCACAAAGTAAATATTCATGTCATTTTGTATATAATTTAAAGTTAGCAGAAAAACAAACAAAATTTCCAACATGGAATAGAATTGCGTTTTCGAGGTTTTCGTCGAGTGAAATTGTTGCAGTTTGTTAGTTCTTACAACAATCAACGATTCAAAATGTATGAAATGGTTAGGTAGCTAAATACATAATTCTTTTATTAATCGACTTTAAGTATACGATGAAATGAACTCTCCTTCATACTTTTACAGACTTTTATCTTGTTAATGAAATAATAACCACCGGCGCGAATTACAGGAAATTTAGCGATTATCCCAATTCATCGTTCATGCGAGTCGACTTTGAACTTTAAGTTAAAAAACAAGGTTGCACGGGTTTGACCGTCCCATCATGAACGACTGCATTGACAACTGGTAATAAATTATCGACTGTATTCCAGTGATAAATAGTTAATTTTTTATTGTGAGGACTGTTTTGTAAACGAACGCGAAACGTTAAGGACGACGCGACGCCGCGACACGACGAACGAGTGTGATTATCTATCACACTCGTTCGTCGTGCGTGTCGCGTCGTCGAATTGAACCATTGCGTTCTCGACCGTATTTTCATAGGCGTAAAATAAAAAAATCGCACCAAGTAATTCGAGGACTGGTTTGTGCAACGAAGGCTGTTTGAACCCAGGACGTAAAACAGTTTCATCGTCGCAGAAAACAAAACGACTCAATGACAAAGGTTATTTCACCGTAGGCTACGCCGATGACATAACCATAATAATCAACGGGACCCACGAAAACACCCTATGCAACCTTATGCGTCAAGCCCTGAAAATAGTAGAGGAATGGTGCAACAAGCACCAACTCTCAGTGAACCCAACAAAAACCGAACTGATTCTCTTTACAAAAAAGAGAAAACTGATGACACTACAATTA
This sequence comes from Xanthia togata, assembly GCA_963853775.1. Lineage (NCBI taxonomy): Eukaryota > Metazoa > Arthropoda > Insecta > Lepidoptera > Noctuidae > Xanthia > Xanthia togata. Next base: position 12,070,000 of record OY970792.1, on the reverse strand, counting down.
CCACGATTCTTTGGAACAACCCTAAGCCTCTCAACTGAAACCAAATACCTGGGCATCTATTTGGACAAACAACTGAACTGGGCAAAACACACGAACTATACTATTACAAAAGCCAGCATATCCCTGTGGCAGTGCAAGCGACTGCTTGGCAGGAATTGGGGGATCAGCCCCAAAGTCACCTACTGGCTATACACCACAGTCATCCGACCAATTATCACATACGGCTCACTGGTTTGGTGGCCCAGGACGGACCTGATCACAGCCCAGAGAGATCTCGAGAAACTGCAGCGGTTTGCTTGTGTCGCAATCACTAGCTGTATGAGAACTACACCGACCGCTGCCCTACAGGCAATACTAGGACTGCCGCCTCTACACCTAATCGTGCGGGAGGAAGCGGCCCTGGCCGCCTTTAGGCTCCATTTATCGGGAACCCTAAGTAATGACTCCAGAATTAAGCACACACGCATGAAGGAGGATGCGATCAAACGAAAGCGAATGATGGCATCACCCTGCGACAAAGCCCCGAAAACAACCCATTTTCAAAGGCACTACAACATAATACTTACAGAAGAACAGTGTGACTACTCAGGCCCCAGGGAAATGAGAGTATACACCGACGGTTCGAAGACCGACTCCGGTACCGGAATCGGAGTCTTCTCACACGAACTTAACATAAATATATCCAGACCGCTGGGAAGGTTCAACACCGTCTATCAGGCGGAATGTGTGGGCATCATACATGCGGTCCACGCCCTAGAAGCCAGGAAGGTTACGGATACACATATTCGTATACTCTCCGACAGCGCCTCAGTTCTCCAATCATTACGGAAAAAAATTATTACCTCAAAGCTAACACTAGAATGTCACAAGGTATTAGAACAAAAAACGGTCTCTAGCCGCAACACGGTGACACTGCAGTGGATAAAAGGACACAGTGGGTCGCTAGGTAATGACGCAGCTGACGAGCTTGCTAGACCAGGATCCAGCACAGCAGTCTGTGGACCCGAGCCTATCGTACCCATCCCCTTCAACCAAATACGTAGGTGGTTACAGGAAATCACCCACACACAAGCAGGACAATGGTGGTCCTCGACAACGGGCTGCCGGCAGTCAATGGAAGCCATGCCATCCTTGGATGGCAAGCTGACCTGGCGTCTTTTACGCCTGGACAGGAACAGCTTGCGCCTGGTGACAGGGACCATCACGGGACACTGCTCGCTAAACAAACACTTCCACACAATAGGCATAACGGACAGTCTTCTATGCAGGGCCTGCATGGAGGCTGAGGAGACCGTTGCGCACGTGCTCTTTGAATGCACGGGCGTCACCCAGATCAGAACAGACACCCTCGGGTCACCCAGATCATACACAGATGTTCTCAATAAACCAGGAGACCTAATTACCTTCTGGAGGGAGGTGGGCTGGTTGGAATAACCCCCCAAACGGCCGCCATGGCCCACGCACAATGGTCCACCTGACGGACTAAGTGCGGAAACCAAACCCCATAACATAGAACATAGAACAAAACGGTCTTTGTAAGCGGTTCGTCGCCGCGCAACGCACACTCCTAGTAGGTTGCTATGGAGAAGAATGGACAAGAAACTCCACGGACACTCTTTTAAATCAAAATATTGTTACAAAATATTGATTACATCATTAATGTTGAGATTATACATCTTGTACAACAATGTAAAAGACAATAAAATAACTAAAATAAGCCGTGAAAGCTAAGAGATGACCAGTTCCTACTGCCGGTGGCGCCCGCTCTCAAACATGACTCATGGAAGTCATGGATCAGCACCATTGAGCTCATCCTGTACAGACGCCAGCACATTAACCTACTACAATCTGTTAAATTTCTTTAATAGATTTTCAACTTTAGCTTTAAAATATAAGGTTCAAAATTGATTGGGAAAATTTGACAGTTTCGGGTAGGTTGCCCTGCTGCTGCCTAAATCATGCAAAATACGCGAACGCAGCAAGCACAGTTTATTTATTTTACTACCTCTATAGTAGGATCTCCCACGGGTGTTTCCCTTACTGTGCGTTTGCACTGGCGAAACATTCACGACAAAACATGTTGAAATCTGTGTTTTCTGTCAATGTATCGACTCGCGTTCGCACTGTCACGCAACTTGTTGACGCGAAACATGTTTGACGTTTCCTATCACTTGACATGTTTCGCCACATCTTTTTACTAACCAATTTCATAGCGAAAAAATATATCTGTATGAATCTAGCAACATGTTGTAAGATTTATTTTGCATTTTGCCGACTTTTATGTTCTGTGAATCATACTGATAGTGACAGTGATTTATTTGTGGCCAAATCATAGCGAAGTAAAAATTACTTTATTTATAAACAAAGCCAAAAATATTGCAACGTTTATTAACTGGGTAATATCAAAAGTAGGTAATAAAATGAATTTAAGCGATGAAGACGATTTATTCTTTGTAGCTGCTAGTATTGCATACCTGGAACGGCAAAAATCTAGGAAGAAACCTAGGTACTGGATGCGCGACTTTCTAAAAAAGAGAGAAACACACGGTGCCTGCAGTATTTAAGGAATGAGTTGCTTATTCAGGATGGAAGCACTGTACTTTAGGGACCGGCGATTTTTTATATTAGGTATTTTTTTTGGTCAAGTACATCCTTTTTAGTATAATTTTGAAAACCGCAAATCTAGCAAAACCATAGGTGCTGAGAAAAAATCACCAACCGTCTTATTACAAAAAGCGGTTTAACTAAAAAACCAGGTTTAAACTTCTATAAACTACGGTTTAAACAAAAATGATATTACAAAACGTGGTTTTTCGAAAAACCATAGACCATTTCATGGTCTAACCCTAAACCTCGGCGGCCCCTAGTTTAAACGATCAAACAGTGGTCTAAGTCGTATCTGTCCAAGTTTCTTTTTAAGTTAAAGCATCTTTTTCATTGTGTTGTGTTGTTTTTACCCAAAAATGGATATTAACATGGTCGATTTCATTGATATTGAGGATATAATGTTGCGTGATTGTGCAATCATCTCGTGTAGTATATCATAAAACATTTAAAATTTGGGATATAAATCAATTAAAGACGGATTTCAAGTTCATCGAAGTACCTAATTTATGATTACTTACTTTTTCCTCGGAACTCCAATTCTCAGTTCGTTTTTATTTTGTTGGTACATCACAATATAACATTAAAATTACTAAAGAACACTACATACATACTATCAACAAAGAGAAAATTGTTCTACTAGAGACTTCGATAACTTAAAAATTCCAAAGCTAAATGAACTTTGTTCAACTTGCGATGGTTTTGTTTAATGTTATGGTTTCATATATCGCGCGAGAATCTTACGTTTCGTTACACGTACTAAGATGTATTTTTAGTAATTAATACGACATTAAGTAATGTACTTAAACCTATACAAAACTGCAATCGACGAAATAACTAATATTCCATACAAAATAATAATCTCAATATTTTTAACACTCCTAAACATTAGCTTATATTAACTAAAAGTTTTCTTTTCTGAGCATACGGAACGTTGCAATTGAATGATATCATGGTGAACGAGTAATATTTGTATTAATCTGTGGTTGATATAAAAACAACGGTTCAAATGACGGTACTAAGAAGACCACGGTTTTTTAAAGTTTTGTAATACGGACAAATTTAGACCATGGTTCTGCAGATAAGCCTGGACTTGATAAGTCAGGTTTAAAGCCAGGTTTATTTAGTTTTTTGTAATAAGACGGAAAAAGTTTATTTCAGGATTTATGGGAGTATAAGGGTGGGGAAGTTTACGTGGCGAGTCTAAATTAGGTTCCAAGCAATAATGAGGTCAGTGACATCTTCAAGGGCAAGGTCTAGACCCCAAAAGTCAAGGTCACACAAAAAAAACTGAATAATACCTTGTAACAAGCTCTCAGGTCATGGATATTTTCAAGGTCAATGTGAACTAAGGCGTTGTCGACGGAGTACTTGTGTGTGTGGTTAAAAATAAAATAACCACGGAATGGCGGGGTCTAGGAACCCGCCATCCCCTTGCCTCCTAAGTTCATCCATCGCTCTTACATCCTAAGTTCTCATCCATACTAGAAATAAAAATAAAATAGATCAACCATTTTTCAGACTATCTAAAGTAAATACATCTTTTATGGGGTACTGTGTTAAATGTTACAACAGAATACCTTGTGATATATTAGAATTAAATGAAAGAAAATTTAAAACTCATTTAAAGTACACTTTGTAAACAAGCATATTACAAATTAGAGGATTATATCCAAGATAAAAATGCTTGGAAACATGCTGGTCCTGCTCCATAGGACAATTTAGAATCTAGACAAAATCAAACTGGTTGCCAATTTAATTGTATAATATTATTTTTTTAAACATAAATTTTATATTCTGTGATTACTTGAACTCACACACTGACTTATTATTAGTAGTACTTGTTAAAATGTTAAGAATATCGTATAATATTACAATGTTTGTAAATATGTGAGCACCATGCATCTATCACATAATTAATTAATGTCATTCCTTCATTTTTCATTCTTTTTAACTATCGTGGTATAGTAATCTTATTCTAGGTGCATCGTCTTCACATATAATTATATAATTAATGTATACAGAATATTGTGAAAATATTTTAAAAGAGTAACGGTGGAGTTTCTTGCCCATTCTTCTCCATACGAAAACGACCTTTTGGAATGGGCGACTAGAATCAATTATTATATCTTTTTTTTGTAAATGTTGACGTTCATATGTGCCTTTTTTGTGCCTAAATGAAATAAATTATTTGACTTTGACTTTGACTTTACTATAATTATACTAAAAACCACTAAAAATCCGCTGTCACTTTGTCTGAACATAGAACGGAACAACATAGGAATGGAATTCCTACATTATCTATGACAAAATGTCAACTTTAATAAAAGTAAATATGTTGAATTTTCGAAACTAGGATTTTTTTCTCGGAAACTAGGCGTTTGCTAGCTGTGTAATTTTGTAAAAGTGTTGCCTTTAAAGAAATCTTTATGCAAAAAAAAAAATGTTGCTTCGCACGCGCGGTCCATAAAGTACAGCCGTAAAGTGGCCTGAATTGAGTTTTCCAAGATTTAATTTTCTTGTCGATCGTAATAACACTATCCAAGCCCATTTGCTCAGCTAGTTGTAATAAAGAATCTCGACACTTTAGGTATTCGGTTTTTATAGTCCACACACCACAAACATGGAAAGCCTTGCCAAAGCTCTATAAATTTAATCATGTCTAATTTGGACCACTCCATGTTTCGATATAAACGATGTTTACCGCCATACTCGGATAACACTAAACATCAAACATTATACAAGTTGCGAGACATAATTTGACCAAAACAAACAACAGTGCGAACGCAAACGTGACAAATCTCTCTACAAGACATGTCTATTGTATATGTTTCTAGACAGTGCGAACGCAGTTAACAACAAATCTTGAAATCTGTCATAAGACTTGCTCATGTTTCGTGCAGTGCAAACGCAAGTCCAACAAAACAAGTAATGAGATTTGTTTCATGTGACAAGTCTCGAAACATGTACATGTTGAATGTTTTCTGGTGCAAACGCATAGTTACACACTTCATACTCAAGTTTCATGACCCGGCTTCAGCTGGTTTGCCCCACCCTTGGCCAAAAGCTGGATACGTCCATGAAGATAGACCACTGTAAACATTTCGGCAAAAGAAGAAGTTCCGGTCATGTCATAATTATTTGATTTTGCTCAAAAATGGATCATTATCGTAATACCAATTTTATGATGATTCATTGCTAAGCTGAAAAATGCGGCGTGAGCTAGAAGCCATATTTTGATACTAATAAGTACATCACTAATATTTCCGTTTCCCTAAATACGCCAACCAACCAATGGTAGCCGTCTTACGAATATTTTGAGGTTATAAATTTCCATACCAATGGAAATTGATCAACTTGAAAGCATCAGAAAGAGATGCGATATATCAGTTTACAATGAGAAGACAAAGATGACAAATAATTAAATGTCAATAACCAAGTCAAGTAAGAGTTTTCTGAGGAGTTGTCAATTTGTCACTTCTTCCCTGCCATGCCATTGGGCATAATAATACTTTTACGAGTACATATTTTTATATTTTGAGCTAGAGAAAAATAAAAACGCCAAAATGAGTTATTCCAAGTTTGACCTAACATTTAAAATAGGTCAATACCTAGATCGGCATTTGGTATTCCCATTACTTGAGTTTTTAGCTGCTAAAGAGGTGAGTTACAAAAGTTAACCTGTTTCTTTTTACATACTACCAAATAAGTGATTTATCAGTTCAAATAGTCCGTTTCATACACTAGGTTTTTTAACGTACATATTTCTGCTTTCAGACTTATGATCAATCAGAGCTGCTGCAAGCTAAGTTAGAGATTCTTAGCAAAACTAACATGATTGATTATGTTATTGATATCAGAAAAATGCTTTACCCTGATGAGGACACTCCTGAGGTATGTTAAATCTTTATGGTTCAAATAAAAGTCGGTAGGCAGCAATTCTAATTATTGTATAACATACAATTTGTGTCAAAGGAAATGTTAGACTTCAATTACTTAAGTAAAATATTTTTTTTGGTAATTTATCAATGAATGTAGAGAAATGCCTATGGAACGTATGTAGATTGTATTTAATTTTAGAGTTTTTACCAGTATTTTTTTGTGAACAATGTGAAATTTTTAAGTTTCAAATTTTCCTTACTGCATAGTGGTTTTCAAAATTAATTTCTTATTGTTAAGTTTCATAACTCGTGCGTTGCATTTAATAATGCATTTTTCTTTATTCATAACAATTTGATATGTCATATTTTAACAGTAATGTCAGTGTACCTGTTGAATTATATAACTAACTTTTAAAGCAGAATGGGTGACGCATTTGATGTGTTTTTTTATTCCTGACACATTCTAGGCATTGTTTTATGCCTGACATAACCAAGATTGTTTCTGAATTCCATTCAATTTCTAAAGTATAATACAATAAAACTACCCACAGCTTACCTTACAGATATAAAAATATGTGATGCGTACATTAGCTAGACTATGGAACAGCCATCTGACAATATATAAATTTATAGAATATTATATTTATAGGAAATTAAAGCAAGAAGGGGTGTAGTCCTTTCCCAGCTTCAAGAGCTTCAAGATGCTGTGGAACCTGTGTTGAGGCTCATGCAAAGAGATGATGTCATGAAGACTGTTGAGACAATGAGGGATCCAAAAACACTTATAACCCATCTTACAACTAAAGAAGAGTATGGGGTAATAGTTTTGTGTGAAAACTAATAATTACATTTATTTTTGTTCTTATCCTGATATCATCTTCCATTATTATTGTACAAATTCCAGTATTATTTACAACTTCAAGCTTTAAAATTTTAACCAAAAAGTATTTTATTTATTTATTTGTGCACAATTTATTATCTTAAAGTATATTGTTGACGTTACAATACACAACATGTTCATTTTGATATCCCATAACTCTAGGGTATTAATGAGACCATGTCAAAGAATCAACTAGCATAATAAATTATTTTAACTTACCACTAGACTCAGTGTATCTAAGTTTCATTGATAAGTATGAGTAAATCATTTTCATTCAAATCAATCATTCATATAAAGCTAAGAAAATGCGACATTGTGATATTTTCTCAATTAATTGTTTTTTTTTATATTTCACCTATACTGTTTGCGGTGTAGCATGGTGTCATGCTACACCGCAAACAGTATAAGGGTTTTTTACATAAATAATCGTGACTGTTGAATTATTTTGTGTACAAATAAAAAAAAATACAAAAAACATTCCAGTTGATTCTTTGATATGGTACCCTAGTGTTATGGGATATAAAAAAACACCTTTTATAAGGCAATCGTTAACAGTCATAATACCCCCTGTACTAGTTGATACTGTATTACAGGGGGTATTATTCCTCATTGCTGTGACCCATAGAATAACAACATTATGTCAAGAAGTAATGCCTAATTTGTGAATTATTTCATAAATGTATGATTATGTAATTACAGTTCAAAGTCGGGATGATTGACAGCATGTATCGGTTGGCCAAATACCGATATGAATGTGGTAATTATGTAGAGTCAGCTTCATATCTCTACTTCTGTCAGCTGGTTATGTGCCCCACAGACAAGGTAAATTATTCACTAATTTGTGGTCATGATAATATATTATGTTAAGTAGTTAGAGCCTGTCCATTAAATATTTCTTTGATAAAACATTGAAAGCAATAGGGATCCATCAATGTCGGGAGCAGGGTCTAAGCTACTGGTGGTCAGGGGTCCTAGAGTCAGAAACTTCTTCACAATGAGATCTGAGGACTACTGCCTTCTGAATCAGCCTGTCCATTGTTTATCATTAGGGTGTACTAAAATTGAAAATATAATGTTGAACTATGCAAGTTATTACATCTACTACTATATTGCTAGAAATAGAAACTTATCATTGAAACAACCCTTGTTATTTATCTTTTATTGTATAACAAAATGCATAAGCTTTCCAAACTACTTATTAAACCTATTGTTCTTCGTCTGGCTTCACAGGCTCTTCATTTTGTATACAGAATTCATTTTCTTTCGAGATATAGTAGTTTTGACCATCTTCAAATGTGTTATCCTGCTGGGTAAAATAAATATTAATTAAATTAAGATAATTGTGACCCTTAGCAAAGCTATGCTGAAAATATTAGAACTTGACAAGGCTGCTATAATAGCCTTGTCATTTTGTAGACTATTATGGTAGCCTTGTCAAGTTCTATGCTACTAAATAAATTAAAATATAAATTCATACCAATCTGCACTGCATACCCGTGTCATGTTTGGGATGGTATTGATTTTTGTGAGCTTTCAATGGTGCTGTGGAAGCATACCATTGCCCACATGTTTCACATTGGTACACCAATAAACCCAGAGATTTAGCACTGCCTTGAGTACAGTGTGTTTTAGTCATAAAGTGACCTACTTTGTATCTGCAAAAACAATAGAATCTTTAAATTTCAGGACAATGTTTGTTAGATATTCCTTTACAGTAGGTTTTTTAGTATTTAATAAATCATGAAATGATTCAACATTCAATCATTAGTTATAATAAAATCACTTACCTATGATTATACAATTGTTCATAATTTCTGAACTTACGATCACAGGCATTACAGAGTAACAGTTTTGGTAGTGAAAAACTGTAGTACTTATTCAACCATGGACATAATATCCAGTGTTGTTCGGCTGTTTTGTATGATATAAAAGCCATTCTGCATGCATTGCACTCATAGTTATTTGCTGTTGTATGAATTTTAGAATGTCGAAGTAATCTGGGAATGCTTGTATATACTTTCTCGCAAAATTCACATTGCAACAATGAAGATGTTTTGATCTCTCGGACACAATCAGCATTATTTGATTTGCAACATTCGTTAGAATGTTTCAAAGCTTGATCTTGCCGAGGCCATACCTGAAAACACTGAATGCAGGTCCATACAACTTGCCACTGCGGTTGCACTTCCGTCGTCGCATGTCTCATTGAGTAATGTCTTCTCAAACCAGTTTCATAGACGAAACATTTGCCACAAGTACTACAAGGAAATGATCTAATTGTTTTTGGGGACAGTATGTCAAGAATCTCTTTCTTTTTAGTATAATTCAGGGTTCTATTGAGCATGTGTATATTTTTCATAATACGGGCGTTGTTTTCTTTTACTTTCTCAAGGCTATGTTCTAGAGGACTCAAATAATTTCCTGAATTATTTAATTTGCACTTATTCTTTACAAAAAACTGTAATGCTAAATCGTTCTCGAAACATATATTACTTTGAAATGTTGGTTGATTTGACAGTAATAGATCCCTTGATTTTTCTTCTTGATAGTAATTTACGTCTTGTGCCTTTACACCAAATTTTTGAGTAAGTTCATATTCTGAGGATTTCGCCAAAATATTGGCTGTGTAAGTTTCAGGTGCATCAACTTCCTTTGCACTGGCATCTAAATTAAATCTATCAAATTCATTACCTGAAACAATTTTTACAACTAAGCGTGATGATGACTTATCATCACTGTCTTTCTTTTTCTCTTTTAATTTACCATCGAACCATTCACTGTATTTCGGCGTAGACGTAGAACTCCCCTCGCATTCGATTGAAACGTGTAAAGATTTGAAATTAACCCCAGCCGCTTCAAATTTATGAATTATTAATTTTGATGAAGCTGACATTTTTAGTAAATGCCACAAAGACAGATGGTATTTTTTTAAATTTTTTCTGCTATCTGTCAAACGGATTAATTGCATAAAATAGTAGGTTGTTTCTTGTTTACCCTTACCATAGATTAAAAATAATTCGAGCAACCTGAATCAAATGCATACAAAATAAAACGGCGAATACGTTTTTTTTTACGATTACCCATTTGTTTAAAAAAAAAAACACTTAGTGCGTGTCGGAAAATTTCCTTAGTTGGGATGAATATTTTACGCATGCACAGTATCGATTTTATCAAAATAACTACGAAAAACAAAGTTATCACTGCGGTTGTAACCGAAAAGATCCTAATTATATGATAAAAACTAAAAAAGCTTCATCTTATAACATCATACGAACTTTTTTTTTAATGAAATTCAACAAATTTTATTTATCATTCCTTTGTTACTAGTTAGTACGTATGGGGAGAGCCTCCCACTTTTGTTTTTCGTTATTTTGCGACACCTTTTTATTAGTCTAATACACCGTCTTTCCGATTTTCATCGACATAGTACAATAGACTCCGAGTAAAATGGCTGTGTAAAATCCGGACAGACGGACAGACGAAATTATACGGGTTCCGTTTTGCCATTTGGCTTTGTTCACATTGCACTATGCAATGTAGTGTGAATCTGTGAACGAGGCCTTGTGATGATATAAGCGCGCCCGCGATCACGTTCTCGAATTTGTGTTGGTAACCGGGTACACACATTGTTACACATTAATTACTTTTTTTTTTTCAGAACTACCTTTCCGTGCTTTGGGGAAAACTGGCCAGTGAAATTTTGGTACAAAACTGGGATGGCGCTTTAGACGATTTGACGAAGTTGCGGGAGTTTATTGACAACGGTGGCGGGGGCGCAACTGCTAACAACATGCAGGCTCTTCAGCAGCGAACCTGGCTTGTGCACTGGTCGCTTTTTGTATTTTTCAACCACACCAAAGGCCGTGACCTTATCATCGAAATGTTTTTGTACAAACCTCTGTAAGTATTCACATTTGTTTTTATTTCGTTAGTTTATTTTTTTCTTGTTAGGTAATTAATTCGTAACTTCACAGACTTGATATCAAATCTGAAATCGTAATAAAACAAAAATTGTAGGGGTATGAGGAACAGGGTGTTAAGTTCACTCATCCTCCATAGTAGAGGGAAGATCCTTCGACCAGACGGGCCTACTGCCTAACGATTGATGTCGGGACGCTCTCTGCTAGTCGCGCGGTAAACACTGCTTGCGCGATGCAGGAATTTGCGTGACGTCAATGTGATGTGTAGATCGTATGTGGCGATGTAGATGCCGCCACCAATTTACAGACTTACTATTTCTTATAGTTCGTGCATCCCGCGGCCGTTGACCCGTTGTGCTAATAAAAATTATAAGTTCATAAATTCATATTTTGTTGTTGTAGTTTAACATTTATTTATGATTTTATATTTCTTTTGTTGTTGCAGGTACTTGAATGCCATTCAAACAATGTGCCCACATATCCTTCGTTATTTGGCTACTGCTATTATTATTAACCGTCCCCGAAAGAGTGCTCTGAAGGATCTTGTAAAAGTTATTCAGCAAGAAGCCTACACATACAGGTAAGCTATTGAGTAAAATGATTTAAATGAGATCTCATAGCAACATAGTTTTATAAATATTTCTATAATACTTTTTTTTATAGGGACCCCATTACAGAGTTCATAGAGCATCTCTATGTAAACTTTGACTTCGAAGCTGCACGCAGGAAATTAAACCAGTGCCAAGCAGTACTTTTGACCGACTTTTTCTTGATTGCTTGCCTAGAAGAGTTTGTTGAAAATGCTCGACTTATGATTTTTGAAACGTTCTGCCGTATTCATCAAGTCATCAGTATTGGGTAAGTATTATCTGCATGAATATGAAGTAAGTTCAATATTCTAGCTGACGGCCAGCTCACCAATGATTTTTGTTACAGAATGTTAGCTGAGAATTTGAACATGCAGCCAGATGAAGCTGAATGTTGGATTGTAAACTTGATTCGTAATGCTCGACTAGATGCCAAGATTGACTCCAAGTTAGGTCATGTTGTGATGGGTGCCCAACCATTGTCCCCATACCAACAACTTGTGGAGAGGATCGACTCGCTCGCAGTCCGGTCTGAAAATCTGACGTCGTTAGTGGAACGCAAACAGAAAACCCGTAATCAAGATGTAAGTTTTATTTACCAAATGGTATACAATATAAAACTATTAATCATTTATCTTTTTTTGATAAGACTAATCCGGTAATAACTACATTAAAAGCAAGTTATAGTAAAATATTAATTCTGTTTCAGATTCGTTGGGGAACACAAGAATTTTAAGTATATTCCATTCATTTGATAAAGTTAGTACAAGCTAACATTATTGTATTAAACATAAGTAAGAATAGTTTCACAAAACCTACTACTTTCTATTACTTCGGCCCATCTATGAAGCAATTTTTATTACATATACATATTTATAATATACCTCTCGATTTTTATTTCATAACCCAATGGTTACTGTATCCTAAAGCTGAAGGTTTGATGTCCTAAAAGCTCATTTTTATCTGGCTTAGTTTCCTCTACTAAGCAAATACAATATGGCGCATTTGAAGGCTGGATTTGTTCAGAATGGCACAAAGGGTACCCAGGGCACTTGCACTAGAACACTGTGAAGACCTTTCATGTGATATCCCATTTGACCTACCCCTGTTGCTATGTAATAGCAATATGTTTTCAATACTTTCACTTGGTATATCTACATAAGGACAAGCAATATTTATATGTATTACAAATCTCCCATACATTCCATATCGGAGAACATGTTTTTCAACCGCAAATGTAGTTAACTTGTAAAGCCTACTTAACTGTGATAGTTTTCCTTTAAACTTCGTTTTAAATATAGGTACTACTGCCGTGACATTTGAATTTCTAACTACAACCGTTTAGTTGGTAGAGGGGAGGGGACGACGACACTTGACTCTAACGAAAATTGGTACTTATAGCTTGATAAGTCACGAACCCCCCGAACCTTACTCGCAGAAGCGCCAGCCCGCGTAATGCTGAGAAATGTAGCTTCAAATTCCTCAATTAATAATAATATTAATAACAGTTTGATCCAGCCTGTCTCATCTTGCTGCCCTCCCGCCAGCGACGCCCTAAGCCGAGGGTCGTACCCCACAGGGGGTGCCCTTAGCGAGCGTTCGCTTAATTAACCTAGAATAGTTTATGCCCCTGGCTGGAGGCTTTAAGTTAGTAGTTTAAGGCATCCACAGGATAGTCCGGTTAAGCAGCTGCGACCTCAATCTGAGAGTCAACTGCGACATACCATATCAAAAAAAAAAACGAACGGATTACTTAATCTAACGGCCTTCCCAAACCCCTAATATTCTTGAAAGACCTATCCAACGATATCCCACATGATGGGAAGGACGTAAAAAAAAAAATATCATCCCCAATTTACATGAGGAGGTACCGTAAATAATTGTTTTTTTCAAAATTTTATTTTACCACTTCTTTGGCGTCATTAACGTGTAGGTATACTCATGCCAAATTACAACTTTCTAGTACCAATAGTTTTTGAGCTAAACCGCGGACAGACAGACGGACATGGCGAAACTATACGGGTTCCTTGTTGACTACGGAACCCTAAAAAGGACGTTCAGTTTTTCCCGAATTAGAACATTTTTCGGAAGCTTTTCCAATTTTTTCTTTTGGTTTGCCTCTACGGGCCTGTTGCCACACAGGGCGGCTCGTGTTACAATAATTAATTATTCTCTACTAACCTCAACATTATTAACCGCGGCTCAGAACCCACTTGGATCACAGTCCGCGGACAAACGGATCGCCACCTTTCAGCCATACAAGTCTGCAGGGCTGGATGGCAGCTTCCTAGCCCTGCCGCAGTGGAGAGTAGATCATCTGACACTGGCTGGTGGAGATCTATCGATCATGCATAGCACTTGAGACCCATACCTCTCGCATGGTGCGAGGTGAATGTCATCTTCATAGCTAAACCTGGCAAAACTGATTACACACAACTCAAGGCTTAAGACCTTTACCTAAGCCTCACATCCTTTTTATTGAAAACCCGCTAGGATAACGTCGAGCTCCAGCGGAAACAGTTTTTGTTTGAATAGCTCCCCAATGGTTGCCTGCACAAATTTGTACTTACAATACACATTACACTACGTCATACACTAAATATCTGCTAAACTGAAATGACGAAATACGTCATTTTTCCGCTGCAACTACGCACACGGCTATACCATCCTTGGATAACAGGCTGACCAACAGGGACAGAAACGGCCTGCGCCTGGGGACGGGGACCATCACGGGCCACTGCTCGCTAAACAAACACTTCCATACAATAGGCATAACGGACAGTCCTCTGTGCAGGGCATGTAGGCTGAGGAACCGTCGCGCACGCTCTTTGAATGCATAGGCGTCACACAGATTAGAACAGACACCCTCGCTTCACTCTGATTGTTCACAGACGTTCTGAACAGACCAGGAGATTTAATTAACTTCTGGTGGGAGGTGGGCTGGTTGGAATAACCACCGACGGCCGCCATGGTCCATCTGAAGGACTTAAGTGCGGTAACCAAATCCAATAACATAAAACATGATAATGGCCCGTGGCCATTTTGCCTCTAGGACAGAACCCAAACATTGAAGAATTAAAATGAAACCATTTTTACCAAAACATTTTTATTTTGTTGTTTGATACATTTTTAAACTTTACAGTAATTTTAAACATCATAGAAATAAATATCTATCTTAAATTCTATTCTACAGGTTTGATAGTAATAAATTTGGACAGAATAAAGGCAACCATCAATGTTGACATAACAAAGAACACAACAAATATGTAAAATGTATCTTCTGAAAACACATCAGTAAATGCTGGTATCTGGCTGTATAATTCTTCAACTACATTTAGGTTTCCTTTACTTGATCTGGTCATCTTATTATTAGTACCTATTTACTTCTTTTTCGTCTTCTTCTTTTCTGTTTTGGTTTGGATTGCAGCTGCTGGCTGTTCTACAGGTGCTAGTGACGAAATATGTTTGTTCAACAATTGCAGTATTTCTAAACAAGTGAGGTTCCCGCTTTTCAATGTAATGTTCTTTATTTTAGCTGTTTCTGAAATATCAATAAACATGTAGATATACAAAAGCATCTTGTAACATATTATTTGTTGTGTTGTCTTGTATGGCTATTTATATATTTACACTAGAGAATCAAAGCATGCTATAATTTATGACAAAGTATAGTAAAAGATTAATTACCTGCAATTGAAGGTGCTAGAGAGATATCAACAGTAGGCTCACTGCGGTCACAGACTATTTCTGTTTTCAGTGTGCAGTTGGGATTAGTCAAAATTATTTTCTGGGAACTTATGTAGTGCAGGAAATTCCTAAAACAAAGTGTTCAATTGCCAGTATTATAACATATTTTTTTTTGCTAAATTTTTTTTGCTAAAGGTTAAATGTATTGTATTGACAGTTCAATTAACTTCCTGAACAATTGTAATAATTATGTATGAACAAAATGCATTTATTTTGGAATTAGCTTCATACCTTATAGAATTTATCTAGAAGATTAGCATTTCACTGATATGTAATGTATTTTTAGAAATTTTTGTGAAACAAAAAATGATTGTGTGAAATGTAACATAAAAAAATATATAGAAGAGAGAATAGAGGTCTAGAGGTAAACAATGATATAAAAAGAGGTAAGGTTACAAGTTATCAAGTTTATTTAATATATTCAGGCAGTCAGATTTAAAATAGTCTACATAAGAAATGGTGTCAGGTAAACCTGATGGTATGTCTGAATTTTATAGGTTACTAAGAACATTGTTTGGTTTAACTTAGTTCAGATGTAACCTAGTCTGGTAGTAATTAACTGAAAATCTTGATGATATTCTAAATACAGAAGTTCTGCCTTTGTTCAGAGATGGACATCAGAACCTACTACCTATTTATATAACTGTTCAGCCTTCCTCACCTTGTATGCGTAACATTATCACCAAATGGATCAAATTTAACTGTGATTCTCTTCGCAGCTTTTAAATTAACACCTTTTAGCTGTTTTCCAATTGCAGATACAACTCCTCCAGATCTTCTAATCGTGCCACTGTATGGGATAGACATATTATTTCTCAAAATAGGTAGCTGCGTGTGTATTGATCAATAATGTAAGGGTTGGTTCATACCATACAAAAACTAAACCACAGAATTAAACTGTCAATAGCTCCGTCGAACGATGAGACCATAGAGTTTAGTAACACCACCAATGACTTTATGTTTTTTAATTATGGCAATGAACACTGAACACACCATTGACATATAAAACATGGACTTGGCAGACCTACAAGAAAAACGTGCCATACCTACACTTTACTGAGGGGATAAAATGGCGTCTACTAGGGCAGCCCTTATCGATATTTCTATGTTATAATATCGATAAAAGATTGTGAGAATGTTTTCATAATGTCACAGTACAATATTTACGGGTAAAAATACCCCAATTTATCTAACTGATGCCTTTCATTTTTTTGTTTAATTTAATTGCTTCGTCATTATTTCGCGGCTAAACAGTAGAACTTATTTTGATGTTTCCCATTATAATAGGTTGAAACCGAACAGATATTATATACTTACAGCTTTTTATCGAACTAGTATTCTGTAACTGATTTCAGTCCATTGTATACCATGCAACAAGTTTATCTCATTGCCGATATATCTATGTACATATATACACAGTATACATATAGCTCATAGGAAGTGTGCGATGTCGATGACACGTGTTTCACGCTTTTTATTCACCCAAAAAGTACACATATATACACAGTATACATATAGCTCTTGGAAAACGTCCGGTGAAGATGACGGGACTTCCATTATTTTTGCTCACCCAAAAAGTGCTCAACGCGCCTAAAGAAGTTTTCACTTCAAATAATCTATCGAACAGTTGCCCGCCAGACAGGACACCCGTCGGTCGGAGGGTCCTCCCTTTTCTATAGAGGATGAATGAATTTTACACCCTGTTCCTCATACCTCTAAAAGGTGGCTCCGTCAATGGCCCGCAGATGGTAATTTTTATATGAAATATTGTAATTTATATTATTATTATTTTATCTTTGTGTATCTCATTTTAATCAACATAAATATTTGAATTTCACGGATAACCAGTGAAAAATAAATTTTGAAAATTGGCGGAGCCACCATAATTAATATTTTTGATGCTAAGTTTCTAACAAGCAAATGATTGTGGGTTTTAATTAAAAGTCAACACTAATTATAATAAAGTTATATTAAAGAAATCAATCTCATTCAGTTCTGAACAATACAATTTTGTTCAGGTAATTTCTATGTGATATGCTTTCAGTAGATTTCTTCCCATAATATTTGTATCTCAAATTCATATATTATCTCTTTTACATTATGAGTTTGTCTGATTTTGATCATTCTCATTTAAAATGCCAGATATTGCCACATATTTGTTCAAATCGCAGGCTGTAAACAAGCAAAAAAATTATTAGTATTTATATTGTTTCTTGATTTTATTAATATAATTTTTAATTGATCATAAGTCTTAAGACCATACTCAAACACATTCTTTACATCACTCTTTGCTACCAAACAAACAAATATTGCAAATGAGGACATCACCATCATTTTCAACACCAGCCACTACAGAATCATGCTGGACAAATTTATAACATGTTACTTACCAATAAGGTTCGTGAAGGTAAAGTATCGTCAAATAATGTTACTTTATTGAGTATCCGGTTGAAACATTATTCTTCAAAGTGAAAAGAACAAAAATATGTGGCCTTCTTTAAACTTTCCACACCAATAGTTTTTCTTTTTTCGTTTATTAGCAGGCAACCTTGAAAGTAAAACATAAAACCAATAAAAAGAAAAACATAAAATAGCATTATCGATAAATAAAATGTCTAAATGCACTACTCTATCCCTTCAATAACAAGAAAATGATTTCGTGAAGTAAAACTGTTGAAAATAATGGCAAAAGGGAAAATATGAATGCTTTACTGTTGAAGCTCTTCAACGAATGCAGAATCTTTTGTTTATCGTCTAAATCTAAAGATATTTCAGCTGAAATGTATGTACATACTGGTGCAAAGTTATTTTCGGGTGATGTCCGCTTCTTTTTTTTTTTTTTTTTAACTATGGCATCTCGCAGGTATACCACTAAGGTATTTACTGCTCAACCGAACAATCCTGTGGCTGCCTTAAGCACTACACTCAAAGCCTCCAGCCAGGAGCAACTATTCTAAATTAAAATTAGGCGAACGCTCGCTAAGGGCACCCCCTGTGGGGTACGAACCTCGGCTTAGGGCGTCGCTGAGGGGGGGACAGCAAGATGGGACAGGCTGGATCACGGATATATTATTATTAGACGGGGAATTTAAAGCTACGCGCTCAGCTGCGGCGCGGGCTGGCGCTTCATCGGACAAGGGTCGGGGGGGAGTATTATTTACTCGTGAGGGTCGCGCTCGCGGAGGACCTCGGCGGCGAGGTCGGTACGACGAGTGTCGGGTGTATTTGTGCACTGTACTGGTGGCCCTATTGCTCTCCTGGAGGAGAGTGGTTGGATCATCTGGATCGGAGAGGACATGCCTGGGACGGCGAAATCGACTAATACGGGAGGGGGTATAATTGGCCGCTTCAACAACCAGAGGGTTGCGGTGATTGGCGGCGGAATCAAAATGACGCTTTGAAATGCGTTTTAGGAACTGATGGATTGTGGGGATTTTGAGATCTAGGTGGAGGTTAATATTCCTGACACACCAGGGAGCGCCCGTGGCTCTTCTAAGAAATCTGTTTTGGATCACCTGCATCTTATGGATATTTCTGGGGGATGTGTGTGCAAAGACGACACCCGCATAGGTCATGATGGGGCGGATGCACGCTGTGTAGATGCGCAATTTGCACTTGAGTGACAATTTGCTGCGTGCATTAACGATGTAGTAAAGTCTACTGAGAGCGAAGGCGGCCCGCGAGCGAACCGACCTTATGTGCTCTGTAAAGTTGAGGTAATGATCGAGGATGACTCCCAAGTACTTGGCTCGCTTCTCCCAGGGGATAGGCTTGCCTAACAAGGTGAGTGGTCGGGGAATGTGAGGGGGTCTAGATCGCGGTTTTATGAATAAAACCGCCTGAATTTTGTCGGGGTTCACCTCAATTCTCCATTTCTTAAACCAGGCGCCAAGGTTATTGACAGCCCGTTGTAAGAGAAGGTGGATCTGAGTCTGCGACCGGCCCCTGCAATATATGGCCGTGTCATCTGCGAACATAGCCAACTGCGCCGTATTGCTTTTGGGGATGTCGCTAGTGAAGAGCGAGAACATGAGCGGGGCGAGCACGGAGCCTTGAGGGACTCCGGCGCGGATTTGGCGGGGAGAGGATAGGGCTCCCTCGATGCGATAGCGGAAAGTGCGATTCGACAAGTAGTCCCGTAAGATGAGCACGAGACGATCGGGCACTCCGAGTTTGTAGAGCTTAAAGATTAAGCCGTTGTGCCAGACCTTGTCGAATGCTTTCGCTATGTCGAAGAAGACCGCACCTGTCGACATGCCACGGTAGAAGCCGCCGCCGATGAATTCGACGATACGGTGGACCTGATGCACGCTAGAGTGCTGGGCTCTAAAGCCGAACTGTTCGTTAGGGATGAGGCCTTTGGTTTCAGCGTAGTCCCTGAGACGCTTATAAATAAGCCTCTCATAGATTTTGCCTAATACCTTGAGCAGACTGATGGGGCGGTAGCTGGAGGGTTCGGTTTTGGGCTTGCCAGGCTTTGGGATACCTATCACTATGGCTTAAAGAGGAGGAGGCTTAAAGGCTTGAAGAGTTGGATCACCCTGTTGGTGATTCCATCTGAGCCGGGGGCTTTACGGATGTGGAGACCTTTGATAATGTCATGCACTTCGTCTGGAGTGACGGGAGGCAGAGGACTTTCGGGGTCTTCGACGGGGGGCTTTACGATCGACTTCAGCGTCTACCTCTGAGAGGTGAGCTTGGTCTACTGGTAGGGAGCTGGGAGAGCATTGAGCCTCGAGACTGTCGGCTAGGCATTCCGCTTTGTCGATGTCGTCGAAGGCTATGGTTTTGTCGGGGCGTACTAGGGGGGGCATGGCAGCTATCTGATTTGATTTGAGTTTCCTCTGGAGTTCCCAGAAGGCCTGATGGGTGGGCTGTAACTCGCTCAACATCTTATCCCAGCTCGCGTCACGCAGCTCCGCCATGCGTGTCCTTACAGATCTCTGCAAGTAGCGCATGTGGGCTTTGTTGGCGGGACAGGGAAAGTTGCTGTATGCACGGGTGGCCGCGTTCTTCTCGGTCAACAGAGCACGCGCATCGTCCGGGAGTTTCAAGTAGCGGTTGTCCGCTTCAGGAACCTCCCTTGAACAGTCGTTCAGGACGGTTTGCACATGGTCAGTGAGCGAGTCGATCGCAGCCGTCGTGTCCGCGATTGAGTCGAATACGTTTGGGATGGAGTCCAATTGGGGGGACGTGTTGGTTTTCAGCTTATCGCCTACTTGCCTCCAGTCCGTCACCCTTTTGGTGGCTGGGGGTTGGTTGGGGTCAGAGGGACCTATGCGGGGAGCCAGTCGTATGACTACTGGTCGGTGGTCCGAGGTAAGCTCGTGGACCGTTTCTATTGAGTCTAATCTTAGGTTGACGTTCTTAAGGAGCGCCACGTCAAGAATGTCGGGGGCATGATTAACTTGGTGGGGATAGTGGGTTGGAGTCATCGGAGCGATGACGTCAAAGTTTTGAGCGAAGGAGAGATTGTACAATTGATGCCCTCTGGAGTTGGTAAGGGAGCTATTCCAGGAGGGATGTTTTGCGTTGAGATCGCCTGCTATGATAACAGAGTCACTCATGCCAAATAGGGTTTTAAGGTCGTCCGCGATGGGTTGGAATCCCCCTGCGGGGTTGGGAGGGATGTAGGCCGATACTACGGTGACCGGCTGATGGCCAGTCATAGCTAGTCGGCAGATGGAGACTTCTAATTGTGCTAGCGGGGGAGGGTCAATAGGGATGCAGTACAGATCCTTTTTATAATAGATTAGTGTGCCGCCCAAGTGGGCACGCGACCTATCGTTACGAATTATACGGTAATTAGCGATGGCTGGATTACGGAGACTAGGTTTTAGGAAGGTTTCCTGTATGAGGAATAAGTCAATTCGATGATCACGGAGGAACTCCGATATTTCATCTCGTTGACCTTGGATGCCGTTTGCGTTGAAGACGCCGAGGTTGAGGGATCTGGGTTTAAATCTACTTAAGGCCGTGTTATTCATGATGAGATAACAGAGAGGGCTTGGGTGATGTCCTGGTTCGCGACTAATACGGCCAGGAGAGATTGGATGTCGCCGCTTTGCTTAGCGGCGACGATATCGCTTGCCATTTGAGCCGCACGGGCGTGCTGAATATGGCGAAGGCGCTGGCAATGATGTTAATATTTTGCGCAGCGATATTATAGTTGATCGCGGGGTGCGGTGCTTGAGGAGCACGTACGGGTTTCGAGGCGGGCGCTATGGGTGCGGGGGGCGCGTAAGGCGTGGTAGGCGCGGAGGGCGCGGGGGGCGCGGCGGGCGCGGTGGGCGTGGTGGGTGGGGTGGCCGCTGAGGGCGGAGGGATACGGTTACGCGGGTCCATGAGTGAGTACATGGGGGTTTGAGGGAGCGGAGGCCTCGCGGTGGCCATGGCTGGAAAAGCCTGCTGGTGGTGGAGTTGAGTCCAGGGGCTAGGTCTTTGAGGACTTAGCCGCTGGGGGATTTGGGAGGAGGGAATGAGGAATTCCCTCTGTTTAGTCTGCCGAGCGTCGAGTCGCTGGGTCAGTTTGCCTGGGTTCGATTTTGGTGCCTTGGGGCATCCGCGATAATTGGCAGTATGCCCTACATTCCCGCATAGCACGCAGCTAGGTGGGCTATCGCAGAGGTTGCGATCCTTTGGCCGTGAGCAATCCGAAGTGCCGTGGTCACCCAGGCACTTGACGCACCTGGGTTTGGCGTGGCAGTTCTTCTGCGCATGGCCGTACAGCTGGCAATTATGGCATTGCCCTATGGCGCTGTTTTTCCAGGGCTTCTCGATGGTGAAGCCCATGAGGTTACAAATCGTCTTGACATTAAAGATGGGATGATGCCCCTCGGTCGGGGAGCATACGACTAAAATCATGTCGTATGCCTCTCTACCGCGCGAACGGTGCATGCGGTGCACTTCATCGACGGGTATCCTTTGCGACTGAAGGTCTGCTAGGATGTCGGATGGGGAGATTTCCTTGGGGATCTTCTTGATCACCACACGGATCTGTCTGTCTTCTGGGAGGGAGTAGGTGTGGAATGACACACCTCTCGCTTGCAGAAGGGTATTGAAGTCCCTATAGTCACGGGACGTCGCGAGTGTAACTTTTATACCCTGTTGGGTCGACCTGGCGTTGGTGTAGCTGATCCTCTGATCGACACACCATTTGGAGATGGCCGTCCACTTCTCCTTGTCTTGGATGAAGACAGGGGGAGGGGGCGCGACCTTCTTGGGACCGGGGGGGGTTTTGGCGGGGGCATCCTGCGCGGAGGATGGCGTACTCGCGATCGGGCGGGGGGTGGGGGGGGGATAATACGGGGGAACCTACGGGGAGGGGGGTGGGTGAGGGTGGGGGAGCATCCCTATCTACATAGTGGGTAGACGGGCTATCGTCGATGGCGACTACCTTGGACGCCTGAGAGGAGCTCTGCTTCTTCATCTTCCTCTTACCGGAGGTGACAACTGTGAAGCCGTCATCGTCCGACTGCGAGCTTGAAGAAGAGGCATGCTCTTCGTTATCGGAGGGGAAGGGAGTGGGGGCGTGCTTTGAGGAAGCGGGCTCGCTAGTATCCATCATGGTAGACGGAACGGATTGCGATGCTGTGAGTGCATCACTGAAGGATTCTAATTGATCTGAAGGATCGGGGGGAAGGTGTTTTTCAGCAATCGATTCGATCACTGGACCGAATTCCTTGCTTAGAGACGGGTCGATCTTAAGGATCTTGCTCAGAGCTTGAAGGAGGATCAGGTTGTCTTTCCTGAGGGTATCTAGCTGGTCATTGATAGACCTGAATTTGGCCTCCATCTTAAGGTGGCTCATTTTAACTAAGAATTTAAAAAAAATTAAAAAGAGAATTATAAACTCCTAACGGCCCTAATCCTATCTCCCCGGGCGGACTACCGGGGATGTGTGAAACCCTCCCTGCCGGGTATAGACAGGGAGGTTGAGTACTTAATGTGTGCCCTAAGCTTGCTTTTGCCCGTTGCCTGTCTTATTGTGCAACGGGGTCCTGACCAGTCTAGTGTGAAGGGTGTAGACACACCCAACCACTCTAGGTGTGTAGCTGTGGAAGCAAAACTGTCACCAATGCCGACTAGGAGACCCCCCAAGGCCGAACACTGGGACCCGTCCAATTGATTGCCTAGCCCTGAAGGGGTTCGGCGGGTGTAATTGGGTCAACACCCCCTCGGTTTCGTTGGCACCGTATGGTATCCACCGAGGACCACGAAACTGTGGTTTTGCCCTGAAGGGGCCTGTGACGCGCTACGTTTTGACTGTTAATCTGCTAACAGAAATACTTTATTAATTGTGTCTTGAAAAAGACAGTAATTAATAGCTGAAGAACTGGAGAGTAGCGAAGAACAGGAACCACCGGCTTGATACAGGAACCACAAGCTTGAGTGATCAGGAACACGAAGAGCAGCACGACCGTCCGCAACCGATGCCAGTTGCACAGTGCGCAACCGCTTCTTTTGATGCCACATCCGATTATATTGCAATTGGGCATCTTGCTATTGATGATTTCCACCATAGGGCCGAGTACACCTGTCTCGCATGCGGGTCACTGCATGCGTCATGGCGTCGATCGCGGCCGACCCGTATACGTGACGGGCGACTCACGCGGCTTATAACTCTATTTGTACTACTAAATAAAGGTTAATATCATTTGAACGCAGTTTTAATCTATGGCCTGACGGATATTCTTGTCAACAAAAGCATAAATACAAAAATATCAATAGGCAACATTAGAATAAAAGTTGAAACTGACAGTCACAGACTACTTAGAGATTGCTGACAGTTCTCGTTCTTATTCTTGCTACTTCTCGCGATCTCGTTTTCGTGTGGTCGAGTGCGCGCTTGGTAAAGAATTTCGGTATTTTTTTATTGTTTTTGTGTGTAAATCGACGGGAAGTGGTGTTATTTCGCTTATAAAGTAGTTTTTACATCGTGGTAGATAATATTTGCACTAAATAATATCGTATTATACCAGTTTTGAACCAACCAAAAAAATGTAAACAAACCATTAGTGAAAAAAATGAATATTGTGAATAAAAGAGTTTAGTGTGTGTTTTGTGCGTGTAATCGGAAGGTAAGTAAGTGTTTATTACTTATATGTAGTTAATGAATACTATTATATAGTATTATCACGAAATAGTACCATAAAAACTTTATAACGAACAAAGTTATGTTCGACAAAAACCGGTATTCAAAGTCGTACAATTTTCGACAATCATATTATGAAAATGTTACGTAGGACTCTCAAAAAAACGCTGTTTTTAGATAGTTTATCTATTCCCATTGCTATTTACAAAATTTCGTGTACATTGATAAAGTAGTTTTATCAGAACAAGAAAAAACAGAAACAAACACATTTTCAGCCAGTTATCTGATAACATCATTTTATTATAAATACAATTCTCGTAACACGAGCTTAGCTTACACTTCATAATATGGTCTGTTCATTCACGAACCCAAAAAATATTTACAATACGTAACAAGAACTCATAAAAACAAGCTGACGAGTGTTTTTTGTTATCGCGGTCGTAAAAACGTCATCCTGTCGGAGACCGGTACTTGACGTATGTGATTTATGTGATTGACGTCATAGGCGCGCCTGGCTTAAGCGGTTAAACGCAATAACACAGCAAATAACTCCAAAATTCACAAATTTTAACCACAACACAAGATCATTTGACAGGTTACGTACCCAACTTTGGTACCAAACACCGAGAGGATAAAATGGCGAACCGGCCGCAAATAGGTATTTCAATGACTAGAAAATGTAGGGTTGCCAATATAGTAACTGTCAAAAACACTATTATCCTTTTTCACTTAGGCAAATTTATTAAAGTTAAAAAGAGATAGCAGTATTTTTTTGATTTTGGCGTCGATATGCCTCGTGTATAACTGTTTTTTTTATAGTCAAACATTTCAAGTCCATGTATTATAAGTCAATGATACTTCCAGATTGGCACCATTTTAATCAAAATTCAGTTCTGATGATGGATTCCATGAGGAATTGAGAGAAATCAAATATTATAGGCATACACATAGCAATTTTGGTATTTTCAGCAAAAAGTTAAGCATTTTCATTCAGAAAGTATTT
The DNA here is from genome assembly GCA_963853775.1 of Xanthia togata. NCBI lineage: Eukaryota > Metazoa > Arthropoda > Insecta > Lepidoptera > Noctuidae > Xanthia > Xanthia togata. Next base: position 12,044,284 of record OY970792.1, on the reverse strand, counting down.
GGTGAAGTGGAACTGATGAAGAAGACCACAGATAACCAACGAACTACTCAATGATAAGTATTTCACGGGTGGCGATAAGATATCTCGATTATAATAGTTATGCGACTATGAAGCACATTTAAATTAAAAAATCTGATGAAAATGGTACCATCAAACTGATCTGAAGATAAAGCCGGAAGGACGGCACCGAAACTCCGTCATCAAACAATGTATCCTAGCCGTGTTTGGGCTTATTGGAATTCCAATAAGCCCAAACACGGCTCGTACTCTGGCTATAAATGATTTTAATGGTAATATCCCGGCATCAAATTGCGCTACTTGAGTACCTAGTATGTTGTGTGGCCATGATTGTCAGAAGACAGATTTCGTATTCTCGTTATTTCCGTCAATGATCTTGTCCAAATCTGATTTATAAAACTGTGCCTTCCAAACTTCTGACACGACTAAGCGCGACGTATATTTGCTCTTTTGCAAAGTTTTTTTCACCAAGGTCGATCACAGTTGTTTAGACGGTGGTACCCTGTAAAATACGACCATACCCATACCTACCTACACATTTTTAATGTGCCAATCCTAGTGGGGCAGAATCCATCAAAATTTTAGACTAGTGGAATCTGCCCCACAAAATCCGCAGATACCACTGTTTTTTTTTAGATATTCCTCTTTGCCCCATCAGCGGGACGGCTTGGTGGGGCAAAGTAGAATGATTCTTTAATTTTCGAAAAATCTTTTGTTATTTATGTTTCCATTACTCGATTGGTATACGAATTTGTGTAACGTAGGTATGTATGTAGGTATGTACCACAACTAAAAAGTGAATAATGAAATGTAATTAAAAAAAACACCGAATTCCACAAAAATACACCTAAAATTGAAAAATTTCAGAAGTCGTTGGCAAAAAAGAAAATACCGTAATTTAATATACAGATGGTTCGCAGTTAGCATAGTTGAAGCCGTGATAAAGATATAGCATGTAGCCCTAGGGATATAGCTACGGATCGTTTTCAAATATACGGTTCATATAATACGGTATATTTAAAATAAGTTTTCGAACAAAGCTAAAATTTTTGGCATATTCTGTACTTGGGTTTACTATCAACTAACATAACAACACTAGTAAAAACTTCGTTTTATTATCTACGACTACTAGTCCCTACCCTACACCACACTATCACACTACGTCATAGAGCATTAGATTAGGGCGACGACTTAGAAAATACTTTGACACTTTCTACATTCTACAATAATTTATTGTTGGAAATATCACATTGTGGCTATTTCTTACACAAAATATTTGTGTGTTCCATACATTTTAACCTTTAGTTGATAAAAACATTTTATCAGGATGTACCCCGTTGGTCAAGGTAGGTGTTATGCTATAGGGGAGCAACACTTTGTTTGATTGTTCTAAATAATATCAGAAGCAACGCGATGCAACGCAATCTTTATAATAATTTTGAACTTGTGCAAGTTTGTGAATTATATTTCCACATGTGTAAACTACATAGCTCCAGCGGGGGACACGAATGCTGGTGCGGTGAGTGTTGCGGGGGCAGTGACCGCGGCCGCGAGCACCACTGGTGCTGCGGCCGGAGTCCCCAGCACATCCCCCGCGGCCGGAGCGACTGCTCCTGGCGCAGCCGGCGCCGCGGGTGCAATGAGCCTCGTGTCGCCCGCTGCACCTCTGGCGGATCTCCCAACACTCACATGCCCGCGACGTCCCAACCTCGGCCATGAAGGAAGACCGATTATGCTAAGGGCTAATCATTTTCAAATATCAATGCCCAGAGGATTCGTACATCATTATGATGTTAATATACAGCCAGATAAATGTCCCAGAAAGGTGAGTTCCACATTGTTGATAATCATCTTTTGTCTATTCTTTGATTGCATTTAGTAGCATGAGTGATAGAATAATACCTAACTAAATAATGTTATTATAATTTTTTTTTATTCCTGGCCTTTAGCAGATGTAATTTTATACTGTTAAAAGAAAATAAAATGTTTTTGTACAATTTTTAGGTCAATAGAGAAATTGTTGAAACTATGGTTCATTGTTACAATAAAATATTTGGAGCACTCAAGCCTGTGTTTGATGGCAGAAATAACCTGTATACAAGAGATCCCCTGCCTATTGGTAATGATAAGGTAGAATTGGAGGTTATATTGCCTGGAGAAGGAAAAGACAGAGTTTTCCGTGTCAGCATTAAATGGGTTGCCCAGGTTTGTGAACATTTGCGTTTATGTATATGAAAAGTCGTTATAAACAAAGGAATCAAGTTCTTGTTTTGATAGATTTTCTATTGAGAATCTGTCACAACATCAGATATATATATTTTATTACTTTTAGTTTTCTAATGAAAATTATGATAATGCACTCATAATTCTATTTATTTTGGATATGAATCCCAGATACAAAATTTCTATGAATATTTTGTTGAATAATGTACAGATCTCTGGAAATACAAACATCATACTGAATCCAATATAGGTCAAAACCAACAAATTGGACATTTTCCATGGTATAGCAATAGATGGATTGATGTTTTGAGTGTTTCTTCAACGCAGTTTTTACACTTTTTATTTTGTATTCTTTTCTTTTATCTTATTTTTTTTCTCATTCTACTTGTGTGCCTTTGCTTGTTGTGCCAAATAAATGTATTTTCTTTCTTTCTTTCTAATTAAAGTCACAATATTCAATTAGTAATTACAGCTCATAGGTGACTGAATAACAAAAAAAAAATAGTTTTCGGATAATTAAACAACACACATAGTGTATTTTTAAGAATTTCAAGGGATTTAAAGTTTCTTTTTCACCAACAACACCTTCAAGTTGCTTGACACAACAATATTTGACTGGTGGTCTGGTGGGGTTACTAATTCCGTCAATGTTTCCAGTAGTAGGTTTAAAAACACCAAAATAAAAAAATAAAATGCATTAAATAAAAGGAGAAACATAAAGGTTTTGAGACATTGTTTTTATTTAAAAAAATGTATGACTATTATATCTCTTTGATATTGGGGGATTTTCAGACTTCACTATGTTGATTAAGATTATACATACTTTTTTTAAATAAATAAAAACCTTTTTATGTTTTTTTTGAGAATTTTTTGTAATATGGCATTTTAATATTTATAATCTCTTTCTAAATAGAGGAGGTTCTCAATTTTGACTGTATTTTTTTTGTGTTTGTTAAACTAATCTACTATGCATATTACAAAATGATTTTGATGATTATTTTTTTGTTTGGTAGGTTATACTTCAGAGGTGGTCTCTTATAAATTTATTAACATTGTTTGGGTAGTTTTTGAGTTTGCTTCAATAATACGTATTTTTCCCACTAAGTCTGTTTATGGATGATATGATAAGTTCCTGTCACTGTTATGTACATATCAGGTAGTGGTATTCGAATTTGTGTGGGGTAGGTAACTAAGAAGTGTAAAATAAAAACTTTTTACAAAAAAAAAGTGCAAAATAACTTTAATTTCGGAAGTTGGTGGCAAAAATATAGAACTAAAGACACCGACTTCCGAACTACTTGATAATATTGATACTTAATTTTAACTTGTTAACTATTTGATAATTTCAGGTGTCATTATTTGCATTAGAAGAAGCTCTTGAAGGTCGAACAAGGCAGATTCCTTATGACGCCATCTTAGCTTTGGATGTGGTCATGCGGCATCTACCATCTATGATGTATACTCCAGTGGGACGGTCATTTTTCTCATCTCCAGAAGGATATTACCATCCTCTTGGTGGTGGCAGAGAGGTCTGGTTTGGTTTCCACCAGTCGGTGAGACCCAGCCAGTGGAAAATGATGCTTAACATAGATGGTAAGTAGTAGAGAACCAGTATCAGATACCAGTTATAAACAATATTATCAAAATTTATTTGTTATACTAATAGATTTTCTCAATTTGCAGTTTCTGCAACTGCCTTTTACAAAGCACAGCCAGTCATAGAATTTATGTGTGAAGTACTTGACATACGAGACATTAATGATCAAAGAAAGCCATTGACAGACTCCCAGAGAGTTAAATTCACAAAAGAAATCAAAGGACTTAAGATAGAAATCACTCATTGTGGTACAATGAAGAGGAAATATAGAGTGTGTAATGTGACCCGCAGACCTTCCCAGATGCAATCGTAAGTAATTTACAGTTGTTTGGTGCTTTTTGTTATTACTGGTAGTGGCAATTAAAGAATATGAGTGGTGACATTTAGACATAGGGAAAAAATTATCAGTGTTTGGATAACAGTCATTTTAATTGGCGATAGGGTGTTTATGATAAGAAATTAATTTCGATACTGGAAGAGGAAAACAGATGATTAAGGGATAGATGTAGCATGCAGAATTTTGTATATTTTGCCTGTCCTCGTAGGAAAAAGGAAAATGATAAAATAAAAACGTTACAACACAAACAGGCACAGTTTATAGAAGTATAGATTAAGTATAGATTAAGTAATCTATACTTCTATACTAATATTATAAAGAGGAAAAAAAGTTTAACGACTGAACGATTTTGGATGAAATTTTTCACAAGGGTAGATCATAACCTGGCTTAGGACATTTTATCCTGATATTCCCACAGTATCGAGACTTATGGGGATGATCCCGCGGGGCGCAGCTAGTTAACTATAAAATTGGATTAATATAGTGGAGAACATGAACATGAGACAGAACTTTTAAGAAATATTTACGAAACATCTTTTCCCTATTTGGTTTCAGTGAGTAATTAACATTTTGATTAAATCAATTTTCTGCAGATTTCCTCTACAGCTAGATAATGGACAAACAGTAGAATGTACTGTAGCTAAATATTTCTTGGACAAGTATAAGATGAAGTTGCGGTATCCGCATTTACCATGTCTACAAGTAGGTCAGGAGCATAAACACACGTACCTCCCACTGGAAGTGTGCAACATAGTGCCTGGTCAAAGATGTATTAAGAAACTCACTGACATGCAAACTTCGACCATGATCAAGGCGACTGCGCGCTCAGCTCCCGACAGGTAAATTCTACTGGTAATGTAATGTAGTAGGATAATAATTCCAATGTTTTTCCTATCTGTATCTTTCATTATTATCTTTTCATATGGGATGTATTTTGTAACGAAGCCAATTGACAGACACACACGTGTTCTAAAGCTTTTTAGGGTTTCGTACTTGAAAAGGAAAAAAACGGAACCCTAATATGATCATTTGTGTGTCTGGTTGGCTGTCCGTCTGTCACACCCATTTTGCTCTGAATCTACTGGACCAATTTAGTTGAAATTTGCTACACATATGAATTTCTGTGACCCAAACACGGACATGTAACGTAAATAAATGGATTGGGGGGTCACTTTTTGGGAGCAAATTGAAAAAAAAAAAAAAAAGTTTTGCAAACTGTACTGTGTGACAACCAGTCTTACCAAAGGGTATCTTATTATTATCCAGTAACTGGGTTGTGAAGGTCAGATAGGCAGTCGCTCCACCCAATACTGGTATTCAGCTGCATCTGGTTAGACTGGAAGCCGACCCCAACATAGTTGGGAAAAGGCTAGGCAGATGATGACAATGTGACATATCAAATGAAAGGGCTTGTTGTGAGTGAGGATCTTAAATATTATATATTTTTAATTGTTATATAAATACTTTTAAAGATTTTTAAGAAAATAGATGTGTGATTGACCATTTCACGCTTATCTCCGAAATTACAGAGCCTAAAATAAAATAAAAAATACAGAGAATGGTTCTTTTTACTCATAGATTATAGAAAAACCTTTATGAAGTCTATGGGAATAACATGGTAAATCTATCAATGTTCTGCATACAATCTTACATTTGCAGTTGAAATGTATGGGGGAACATGTTTTTCAACTATAATGTTAAGTTTTTTCTTGGGATAAATTGTTCCCAACTACGGAACCCTTCATTGTGCGTAGTCCGATACGCACTTGTCCGGTTTTTTTTATTGTTTTAAGTTCTGATTGGAATTTAAAATTACAGCCTGTATCAATTGAACTCATTTGTATTGCCACACTAGGCACTATAAGCTGTTTTATAAGATGAATAAAATCGGTTGAATATTCAAACAGGGAAAGAGAAATCAATAATCTAGTTCGGCGTGCGAATTTCAACACAGACTTGTATGTGAAAGAATTTGGTCTGACGATCTCGAACAACATGATGGAGGTGCGCGGCCGAGTGTTGCCGCCGCCCAAGCTGCAGTATGGCGGACGCGTCTCGTCACTTGGCGGACAGGTAATACCTATTTGCTATTTAGGTACAGTCCTGACTGCCGGGGTTGCGGGAAAGTCCGAAAGGGATACCGTGGCCCCCTGGCATTGCACAGGCAACAGAAGGAACACGGGTGGGTTTTAGTCAGTAAGAGTCTAACACCTCCCGCTCCACCCAGGGTGGGAGAAGTCATTTGATGATTTCCAACCCAAAAAAAAAAAAAGGTACAGTCCTGAGCATAAATATGTTACCATGGACAGCTCGGCATTAATATCTGATTTAATTATTAATCCTAAGCCTAGATAATAATAGTTATCTGTGGTTAAGATGACGGCAAATATTAATGTTATTATTATTTATTTATCATTTGTGGAAGGCATAACAAAAGTGGAAAGTGGCAACACAAATATTAGTGACATCGAAGGAACACCAAAACTATCTGAGGACGACGTGCGACGCCAAAATATAGAATTCTGCATCGGCTTCAAAAATATGTGCCAGCTCTTAGAATGCAATAATATCGGACATGTCTTGCGCATTTTGTATTCTAATGGTTGCTTTTCTTTCGTTATTTCCATAGCAAGCGTTGCCAAACCAAGGCGTGTGGGATATGAGAGGCAAACAGTTCTTCATGGGTGTCGAGATACGAGTATGGGCCATTGCTTGTTTTGCACCCCAGAGAACCGTCAGGGAAGATGCCCTGAAGTAAGTTATTTCAATTTATACCTCTAATGCCCGTTTTCACCTTCACTAAGTGACACTTAAATGAATCCCTAAATAAAAGTGCACTGTTGGATTTTCAACTCTCAGCGCTGAGCCTAGCGTTGAAAATCCAACAGTGCATTTTTATTTAGGGATTCATTTAAGTGTCTCTTAGTGAAGGTGAAAACGGGCATTAGCCTAATTGTTTCTTTTTAACGAAATTCTCGTTATATACCTCAAATTATTTATTTTTATCAAGAGGACAGGCAGCACCGCAGCAACAATGTTCTAGTACCCTGACAACGATAACAAACTGACATCATGAGTTCCTTACGATATAAGGACCCTTTAAATAAGACTTTTAAAGAAGCAAGTTCACAATTTGACATGCAACTTGCATGTCAATGTTTGTATTTTTCGTCGATGTTCATGCATAACTTTTTATTGGGCCGACCGACTTTAACGATTCCTTAGATATTTTGCGGGCGTCCTTATATAACTTTTTTGCGGCTTATGTGGGTTACATGTTTGTTTCTCGTTTCAGGAACTTCACTCAGCAGCTGCAAAAGATATCGAACGACGCCGGCATGCCGATCATCGGACAGCCGTGCTTCTGTAAATACGCGACGGGGCCGGATCAGGTGGAGCCGATGTTCAAGTACCTTAAGAGTACGTTCGTGCAGTTGCAGCTTGTGGTTGTTGTGTTGCCCGGGAAGACGCCTGTTTACGGTATGTATTAGTATTAATATCTTCCTTTAATTTATTTCTAATTCGAGATGTTGCCCTCTTATCATGTAGTGAAGGAACAAGCTATGATAAAAACAGCAATATATTTAGTCCAGGTTTCATAACGATGTTTTCTTGCGATATCCTTGGATCTTTCTAAAAATACTGCTAGTATTTTTTGTTACTATTAAAACACTAAAACCTAACATATATGTTTTATTCTATGAATTCAATTGAAAAAAAACCGTAGATAATGATTTAAAGGTGGTATTAGCAAACCTAACTTTCATACACAGACATACTTTGGGATTTATATTATGTATGGATAGTTAATTGACTCAGGCGTGACTTTGCGGAAATCCATTATAAAATACAATAGAAGACATATATTTAGTAATCTAATCCGCTAACTGTTCTTAAAGAGTCATAAAGAACTCTGTAAGAAATCGACACTTGTTTCACCTCTCAACGAGGCATCCTCAGGATGACGATTGACTTGTTGCGAACCTGGTCACGACATGTTGCCACGTCAAGCGCCGAACGCAGTGTGAGCCACATGCGAGATGTCGCGACGCCGTGGCGAGCGGGGTAGGGCGTCGCCCCTCGCCCGCGGAGGCTCCACGGTGACCCGCTAATACGGGCTTCTCAATATTTCTGCCTATAACGGCCTAACGGCATTTGACGCAGCAAGCTGCGTCTGTGTTCGGTTTCTGTAGGCGCGTCACGACGCTAAATCCTATAGCGCCGCTTTCTTCATGACATCTCGGTGGTCTGTCCCCACATGGTGAGACCCCCAGTTGCCTGAGGGAGGCCCAACGAAGACGACCAGCGACAGAGATGCCGACTCGACGCTCCTACAGGTAGATATGTAGTTGACGGCACGGTTGGCGCAGTGGTTAAGCAATTGACTGCTGCACTGCGTGTCGCGGGTTCGATTCCCGCACGGAACAAATATTTGTTTGACCTACATGTAGTTGTTCCGGATCTGGCTGTTAGTGTATGTGAGTTTAAATGTTTGTAAACGCACCCACGATACAGGAGTAATTCCTAGTGTGGGGCAACGTTTAAAAAAAAAAAGAAAAAAAATGGAAAGTTTTCCCTCGCCCCGCTCACAGATCTAGCTGTTTATGGATTGAGGGAAAAACAGTCATGTTTGTGTGAGCGGCTTGTGTAGTAGTATAACACCGCATATTGTCGGCGCACGTCGCGCCTGCTCGTTTTGTCTTTTTTTAGTTGCGTGACATGCCTATATTAACCTAGAACACGCCACGCAATAGATGTGTGTGTACATCTGTAGTCTTATTATTTCGAGTGAGCCGCGTGTAACCTGGGTGCGGCTTACTCGAGGCATCAATCCGATGCGATGGGGTCAGGGTCCTCTACCAGGTCCTGGGGTCTCGTGTCAGGTGGGCGCGCATGCAATGGCGCTATCTGCCTGACATGGGGCCAGGCAGATGCTTCGGCGAACATCACCTTCTCGAATCGCCCTACAAACTCATCCAGGCTCTCAATCCTGAGATCCCGGTGGAGTACGTTGTTCCTCACGAAGCGAGGAGCGTCTACAATGGTCCGCAGCGCAAGACTGTTGCGCGCGGAGCAGCCTGCTGCTCGACTCCTTCGTGAGGGCGAACCACGCTAGGGCGGCGTACGTTAATATTGGGCGCACGTACGTTTTGTACACACCCAACTTGACGCGCTGTGAGCCACACCGCCGACAATGCCACTTTTAAAGGATTACTGCTCGATCATTCGTTAAATAATAATAACACTTTTAACATTTTACACACATGCGATAAAGGTTTTAGAATGTCAGTACTAGTTTAGAAATAACAAAAAAAAATACAGGAAACGTTACACTGTTGAACGAATTAAATACGAGTATGTCACCTTTCCTACGATTGTTCGTCTCTTATCGAGCTGATAACCTTCCTAGCCGAGGTGGACCGAGCAGTAATCCTATTCTATTCTACAAGTGGGGTTGTCGGGTTGGTATGGCTCAAGCGCCCCCGACCCTTGCTCGACGATGCGCCAGCCCGCGTCGGTGCTGAGCCTGTAGCTTTAAATTTCCCCATGAATAATAATGATATATCTTTGATCCAGCCTGTCCCATCTTGCTGTCTTCCCCCCAGCGCTGCCCTAAGCCGAGGTTCGTACCCCACAGGAGGTGCCCTTAGCGAGGCTTTGATTGTAAGCTTCTCTTAAGCCACAAGAAAGTCCGGTTAAGTGGCTACGGCCTCTTCTGGAGTCAAAAGCGAGATGACCTAGTAAAAATAAAAAATGGTTTGGCTTACATTGTGTTCGGCACTTGATGTGGCAACACGTCGTGTCCGGGTTCGCAACAAGTCAATCGTCATCCTAAGAGCCAATAAAGTCGTCAATCGTCATCGTCATGCCTCGTTGAGAGGTGAAACACGTGTCGATTTCTTGCAGGGTTATTATGACTCTTTAAGATCAGTTAAGCGGATTAGGTTACTAAATATACATATTTACTCAAATAAATCCTTCTTCGTAGCTGAAGTAAAGCGGGTAGGAGACACCGTGCTAGGTATGGCGACGCAGTGTGTTCAAGCCAAGAACGTGAACAAAACGTCGCCGCAGACGTTAAGCAATCTATGTCTGAAGATCAACGTGAAACTTGGCGGTATTAACTCTATCCTCGTGCCGTCGCTACGTCCTAAGGTATTTTCATTTACGTGTGGCTTTGGACCGAAACATCTTCAATTATTTAGTAACACTATCTAAACAATTTTCATAGAGCTTGCATGAAGTTAGAATTGGCCTCAAAAGTCATGATTTTATTCAATAGGGTAATTTGAACTTGAGTTGCATTGATGATTCTATTGATTATAATTCTGTAAATACATATTTGTTACGGTCGCAAAATTTTGATCAACATACAACACAAGAATAATAAAAAAAAAAAAAAAGGCGAGCTTCCTTAGCGCATCTTCCTTGAAACCTGGTTGAATGATAGGTGTTCAACGAGCCGGTGATCTTCCTGGGCGTGGACGTGACGCACCCGCCGGCGGGCGACAACAAGAAGCCGTCCATCGCCGCCGTCGTGGGCTCCATGGACGCGCACCCCTCGCGCTACGCCGCCACCGTGCGCGTGCAGCAGCACAGGTACGCGGGCGGCGAGCTTCTGTCTCTGTGTACACACCTCCGTGCGAGCTGGCTAGGCACCTGGCGCAGTGACGTCACATCACAGAGTTGCTACTGAACGCACTAGGCGATCGCGGGGCCCCGCGCGGGGAAGCAAGAGAGGGGCCGCATTCCAGCGAGGTGCCTAGTTAATTCGCACGGGTTATACATACTATAACTAATTTGAGTACTACGACGCAAGTTACGAATGCATGCGCCACTGTTTTGCGACCGCGACTGGATAGACAAAATATAAGTGTTAAACTTCAAGTGATCACTTTTTACAGTGAGGTTGTTTTCGAGTACTCTCCGTGAGAGATGTGGCCATGGCGCCTGATTTATACTTAAAAAAGAGGAACATATACGATAACCTACTATACGATACGCAAAACCTGCTAATATGATATGTCGAGATGCAAGCGCACAACTTCACTCAGACCAAACTTGTGTGCTTAAAACCCCGCATATCCATCTCAGTGGCGAGTGCATGCGTAAACCGCATCGTGAGTTTCGATTGTTACGCGAATTTACAGTTTTTGCGCTTGTGCACTGCGTCCGATCCGATTCCGAGACAATACGGCCCGAGTATACCGAGTTCGGAGGTTGATTGTGCACTGCCGACCGACGATTATGTACCAATATTTGACCGAAAATCCTCCCACTGTGTGTTTCATTGCATGTATCAAATAGCGTAGCGTAGCTTTAGTAACCAATTACAATTGCCGCGGTTAGTTTCTGTCCTGGCCGCTGAAACTGATCGGGGGCTGTGCACAAGGGTTCACACTTCACACTAATAGTACTACGGCTACTTCGGTCCGTGTTATCTCGGATTCGGGTCGGGCACAGTGCGCAAACGCACTTACGCTGTTTTTTTATTTTTCCCTTTCGCTTCGCTCATCACACCTCCACTGCTCTCGTCAATGACAAGCGAGGGCAGGTGTGCGAGTTGCACCGACTCACCGTTAGGGTTTTATAAGTAAGTAGATGGGGCCGTCTTATGGAGTGTGCACACTGCAGATTTTTTATCGGCCGATAGTTTAGTTGGTATTCAGCTGCATCTAGTGACGCAGGAGACTGACCCCAAATCACTTGGGAACAAGCTAGGCTGACGAATAGTTTCCTTAGATCGCTAGTGGATATGAGCATATAATATGGGAGTGCGCACATTATCCAATCTAAAATCGGTCGATAAAATAATCTGAAAGGCGTCCCGATTCCCTTTTGGTTAACCTGTCGCTCTATTAGTTCTAAAACACACAATGCATGGGCGAAGTCGTGTCAAGCGCAACCGCCATGATTTCAAAATTTAAGAGAACTCCAAACAATTGGCCGACCATCGTAAACAGTGTGTGCACTCGTTTTTAATTAAATTATATATTTTAAGTCTTTGACTCAGCCCGATAGCGACTAACCTATCGGCCGATAAAAGTCTGCAATGTGCGCACTCCCTGCGCGTACTCCATCCAATTTGTCGAAACCATAACTTTGGATTGCGACTGTACCCGAAATATAAAATCAAATAGGGGTACAGGCAGCCAAAGAAATGTCCCGGATTCAATTAAACCTAATTTGTTTTTATTTTTGTGACTAAAAGCTGTTTTATTGTTTAAAAATGAATCCTTTCCTTTCCATTTTTAACAGCTTGTTAAATTTTTTGTTTTATCAACAAGATACACTCTTCAGTTTTATTAATGCAATGTTCTATAAAAATAGACACCAATCTCGTCAAATTATCTACATATTTATAAAATAAATAACTCAAAAGCCATTTGGTGGTTTCAGATTATTTTTAGATCATTTTTTTTAAATATATCTAAACGCTGGCGGGCCACTAGTCTCAAGGCGGAATTAACTGTAGCACCCGAAGCGACGCCCGCTCTCTCGCCAGTGAATATCACGATACAAGCGCAAGGAGCACTATGAGCATCGCGTCGGGTGATACAAGTGTGTGTACCTAACTGTAACGACGCCACGTTTCAGACAAGAGATAGTACATGAAATGAGCAGCATGGTGCAGGAGTTGTTGATAATGTTCTACAAGAGCACGGGCGGGTTCAAGCCGCACCGCATCATTATGTACCGCGACGGTATATCCGAGGGACAGTTCTTGCACGTGCTGCAGCACGAGCTCACCGCCGTCAGAGAAGCTTGTATCAAGGTAAGCGACTTGTGCGTAATGGTAGCCACACACGTAACGAGATACTTGAACTTGCGCAAGTATATCGTTACGTGTGTCGCAAGATTTTTGCGCAAATTTCTAGGCATGTGTGATTTTACTTTTTCGGCATAATGTTAACTTATTATACCATGAACTAATAATATACTAGTACCCATAAAAGCTCGGGCGTTTCTGAACGCAATCAAAATATAATATCAATGTGACAAGCTGTTTGTTGAAAATAGATGTCAGATGTCTTAGAACTTGTTTTCTTTTAGAAAAAATTGGCAACCCTACCCACCGCGTCTGTCTGTCTGTCTGAACGCGATAAACTACCGAACGGATTTTCATACGGGTTTCACTAATGGACGGAGTAAATTATGAGGAATTCATTAAGGTTGTAAATTGGCTGAAATATAACGATGATTTTTGAAGATGTCGGAAAAAAATATGACTGGGAACTTTACTGGCGTGTGCCGCGTAAACCGTAAGAGATACATAAAATTAATGTTCTACAGGATGGTGCGTCTTAAAAAGTTGAACAAAAAAGTCCGCGATAGAATATGTCTATCTTCTAAGAATGACCAACAGTAACCAATTCAATCTTTCAGAATTTGGAAAAAAAAACATTGTTATTTCCGAAGCTATTTTGACCGGTTTATTATTAATCCTTACCCAATAAATAAGTTATTTAAATTGGGCATTTAATTTAGATTGAAATATACTTGACATCACATAAAATATATGAAAAATTTAATTTAGATTGAAATATACCTGACATCATATAATTTATATGAAAACTTTAAAAGATATCATAGATTCAAAATTAAGCGACACAAAATAATTGTGATTGACGAGTGGCGTGGCGCTAGCACAGGAGTCAATGAACTTTTCCTCGGCTATTACTACGACACAAAAAACGGCTGAACAGATGTGTATGAAATTTGGCACACATATAGTTAATAACCTAGGATATTTTAATCCCGGTAGTACGTTTCCGTGGGATGATTTCCGACCTCCACAAGATCTCTGGGGAATGTCTGTAAAAGTCTGTATTATAGATCTATTATCGAAAACATTAATTGGGCCCTATGTAGCTTTTATATTTAACACCAGTGTAGACCTAGTAGTCTTTCCGGATCACATGAACAACAGTACGGTTTCACCAAAGGGCGTTTTACCACTGACGCTGGGGCCTAATTACGAATATTTTTAATGCCTGGGAAAAAGCACAAGATGCCATTGGAATCTTTTGCGACTTCTCAAAGTCGTTTGATTGCGTAGACCATGAGACACTTCTGCTGAAACTGGAGCACTATGGGATTAGGAATACAGGTCTTGATTTACTAAGATCATACCTGAAAGATAGAAAGGTTAAAGTTCAAGTCAACGGCACAAACTCATTAGGGTCTGAAATGGTAAGTACCTTACAAAGGGCCTATTTGAAATAAATGATTTGGCTTTGATTTTGACTAAGAAGCTTCAAATGAGTTTCTTCGTCCATACGCAGATAGTTATAGTCTTTGGGCGCAATTTTCAATTCGTTTAATAAGTTGATGTGCAAATAATGCTCTTTTTTCATTAACCAGTCTACACCATATAGTTCGGTTTATTTACGTCTTTTCTGTTTTTTTGTAGCAATTATTAAGAGCGATTAGAGGACTACCAGACAAATTCGAAAAGGTTTTAACATATATAAAATAAAGTGATAGGAACCTAGACACTTTTTCTTAAAATTTTAACATATATAAAATCGAATGATAGGAACCCAGACACTTTTTCTTAAAATTTTAATTTAAAAAAATAATTGAATCGGCTCAGTTTTCTAGGAGAAAAAAAGGGGAATACAAAACGTCGATCTCGTTAATTTTTTTTGTGATATAATCGGTTTGAGCTGCCGCTGTCCCTATCGCACTCTACGGAGGCAGGCTTGAGTTAAGAAGACGGCAATAGTTTCTTCAAATACCTATTTTTCAAATTCCTCGCAGGCCCTGTTCCCTCTTAGGCTAACTATTGCCAAAGCGTCTTCAATGAACGTCATTACTGCGCAACACAACACACCTGGACGGTCACTAAGCAGAAATAATATCGTTACAAGCAGGCTTGAGCCGTGTGTGGTCAATATCGGCGTCATGCATACTTGCGCAAGTGAATCGTAACGTGTATAACCATTATCACAGAATGATACTATGAAGTTTCATAACATCATAGAATCAGCTGGACTGGTAATATCTAGGTGCAAACACAAATAAAAAAAATTATTGTGATGCTATACTATCTGTTTAACTTAACTTGTGGCTTGTAATGTAACTTTGCATGTAAAGCATTTCGCTATTCTAGGAGTTCAATAGAAATACTTTTCACTAATACGAAACGTGAATGTTTCCAGTTGGAGGCGGAGTACAAGCCGGGCATCACGTTCATAGTGGTTCAGAAACGGCACCACACGCGCCTGTTCTGCGCCGACAAGAAGGAGCAGTCGGGCAAGTCCGGCAACATCCCCGCCGGCACCACCGTCGACCTGGGCATCACGCACCCCACCGAGTTTGACTTCTATCTCTGCAGTCATCAAGGAATACAGGTAAGCTTTTTTTTTTCTTATACCTACTCGTACAGCTCTGGCTTTGCGAACCAGTTTGTCACATATTTTTGTCCGATTGCACCGTCCCCCGATAAAGTATAATATTGTGAAGGCGTATGAGTAAGCTGGTGTGTCGCAGGGCACGTCGCGGCCGTCGCACTACCACGTGCTGTGGGACGACAACCACTTCGGCTCGGACGAGCTGCAGTGCCTCACGTACCAGCTGTGCCACACGTATGTGCGCTGCACGCGCTCCGTGTCCATCCCGGCGCCCGCGTACTACGCGCACCTGGTCGCGTTCCGCGCGCGCTACCACCTGGTGGAGAAGGAGCACGACTCGGGCGAGGGCAGCCACCAGTCCGCGTGCAGCGAGGACCGCACGCCCATCGCCATGGCGCGCGCCATCACCGTGCACGCCGTCACCAAGAAGGTCATGTACTTCGCCTAACACGCGCCCGCCGCCCTGCGCCGTGCGGCCAGTGAGCGCACGAGCGCATTCGTCGCCATGGCAGCGGTAACGTTAGTCGTGGACTAAAGAAGCTTTTGACGGCCTTGCGGATAATATTAATCTCGCGTGGCGAAACTGTTGGGGCTTCTGTACTTTTAATTATCTCGGCACGGAGATCGCGTCTGTTAACACGTTCGATAGTTATTCCCTACTCCGGTTTCTGCAACAATTTCCTGGAGCAGGGAATAACATTGTCGGATCTCCTTGTTTCTGAGATAGAACTCCGCCTATTTTCTGGTTGCTTACGTCGATGTTAATGTCAACCGTTTTCTATCAGGTTCTGTATAGCCCCACATATGTTTCATATAGTCTAATTTTATAAATGTTGTTATGCTTTAACGAAGATAGTTGTCCCAATATATAAAAGACGTTTCTTTTCTATGAAATTTTGGTTATGGCGAAGCAATTTAATAAAATCGTTGACAATTTTTTGATGATATAAATATAGTCAGAAGGAAAGCAATAAAAAATACCTCATGCATGAATCGTGTAGTGTTTCCTGGTTCGAAGACGACAAGTCTTGGATGTTGCCTATCTATCTTCTAAGAAGCATTTGTAGGATTCAACTTTAGCTTTTTAAATAAAATTATGAAGTGCGATTAATTTAATAAGTGGATATTTTATCGTCATTTGAAACTAGAAATGAATTGATAGTGACAGTGACATGCAAATAAATATATTTTATTAAATATATAAATAGGATCAACAAAGTGCGTATTACTACTAAAAACACGAAGACAGAACGATGCTCGATACAAACAATGATTTTTAATGTTTATTAAATCTAGTAAGTTTACAAACGTAGTTTACAATTGCTAGTGACTCGATTTATTGCGCAAAGTGAGTCAAAATTGAGATATCAAAAACATTTTAGCACTTGCGTGAGAATGTTTTATGAATTCAAGGACCAGCGCACGAAAAAATTCACAATCTAGTTTCGATACATAATTTTAATTTCCATCAAAATAAATTGACCCTCTGTTCAATGGTGCGGCAGCGGAGATCTGACGAGTATTTATATTTTTAATTATGAGATGAATTGAAATGAATAGCTTCACTATACTTATTAGTATTTATTCCCATTTTAATTTGTAACTATTGCTACGTATGTGTTGCTTTTGCACTAATCAGTTATCATTGCTTAGTAGATCTTGTCCACTCTGAAATGACGCCGCAGCGCCGTTTACGTAAAATACGGTAATGGGGCGCGTTATTTCAGAGTGGACAAGCTATAGCATCCTCGTTCAAATAATTTCCTCAACATGTTTTAATTCTGATAAAAATATTTCCTGTTGGCTTATTCGTCTGAACATTTACAACTGAATAACTCGTGTGTGTGTTCAACTTACATACATTTTATTTCGTATATCTATCCACTTTCTACATCTCTCTTTTTCGCACATTTTTTGCACCGGCCATACACAGCACAGCTACATACATTATGTATATAAACACATAAACATGCAACCAACCTTATTATCACTGTAAAGAATGTTTTTTTTTAATTTTATATTTTTAAGTTTATTTAAAAAAAGTAAGGAATTCTTTTATAATGTATTTTTTAGTTTTAAGTTTAATTTCAACTAAAAGTTGGCAGAAGCAACGTCTTGACTTTAGGAGTTGGTGACAAATGTTTTGTAATTAGTGTGAAAGTTAATAAACAAATTTTTATTATATTTTTTGTTTTGGTGTTTCTATTGGTCGTGTTTCACATGCACTCATACTAAATACATTTTTTTTTTGTTCATACGAGTCACACGAAGTTAGGATCTTAAATTATAGCATGTTCTGCAATAAGCGATACAACACTAGATGTTCATTAAAGATAGTTGTACTTACTTGTCCCATACGATATTAGTGATATTGTTCTGAGCCACAATAGTCTGTTATGCTATGAATAAAGTGTAAATATGTATAAAATACCATATTTTCACAAAATAATTATGTAGAACTTAAACTTGAGTTGAAGTCTCAATAACTTGGGCATTATATTTTCAAATATTATAATTAATTCAGGGATTGCAACATTTACTTAACATCGTAATGATTGCTTCTGACGGTATATCGGTCCACAACATGCAACCAGTGAAAAGCTAAAACTTCGATTGTTGTCCAACGATGATTTGTTAAACCTCCAATAGAGAGACAACTTTGAGAGATAACTTCGTTGCGTTATGGTACAAATTCCGCTCCTCGCAGGAACTAATCAATATTTTATAACATATCTACCCCTTAATTCGTAGCTTTAAGAATGCTCTCATTTCATATTTCAGGACCAAAATACGTTGAAAATAAAGTGACGAACATTCGACAAAAGCTACAAATCAAATGATACAAATAAAGGGGTAGTAAACATAAACTGGAGCGAAGTTATTACTCAAAAGTGTCTCGTCACAAACGTGTTAAGTTCTTGAAAAGATAAATTCAACTTATGGCAGCAAAGTCATCAGTCAGTCAATAAGATGATAGTAAATTTTTCAATCATTGAATTCCAACAAGGGAATCGCTCCAGTGGTACTTATTTTATATGATCAGTAATGAGTACATCGCACCAATTTTCGCTCTTTACTTTTCTTATAAATTGTAATAATAATTTTACTAATCGTCGGGGATAAACTTATCTGCCATATTCGAAGAATTTCATGGACCACGCCCTCTTGAAATAATTACCAAAAAAAAATGGGTTATTTTTAAAGGCAGCCTTTACCGAATTTCAGATCATTAATTAATAGATAATAAATTCTTTATCAGGTGGTAATTATTTTTATAAATTGGCGTAGTTTTTCTTTTTTTACTATTTATTGCCCACGCCCCGATCTTTAATTAAAAATGTATGAGTGCTTTGATCCTTTACAAGGGCTTCCATTACAAATCGCAGTAGTACGTAACTAAACGAGCGCCTTACTTCTGTTGGTGTTATTGTTAGGAAAGGTATCAGAGGGGCAATTTCCGTATTTTTAAGAACGTTCACATTTGCGTCTCTTTTCGCAATCTCTCAAAAATACAATAAAATTACCAACATTGACAAGTTTGACAAATTGTGACTTGAAATTTTTAAGTACGAGAATTGGCCGTTAGATGACGCGTGCGTATCCGCTAGTTTTAATTGCTAGAGTATTGCGAAGTTGCCCACAACATTCACTTAATTTAGCCCACGTGCGCACGAGAACTTTTATAACGCGCTAGGAATGTTTTGTTGGATTTATAACGTCGAAAGTTGAAATCCAGTGCGCGGTAAAGAAAAATGTCACGTTAAAAAGGTGCCCGTGCGATACTTTAACTGCGTAGGACTTTTGGCCCTTGAACTAACTAACACAATCTATGCAGCAAAGCTAATTGTTAAGTTTTCTTGTCGAAGGTATATAGCGTATATGTATGTCTAATGTAAATAATTATGTATTTGCAAATCTTAATTTGACGTTTGTTTTTTGCATTCATTCTTTTGCGTTTGTTTGGGAAAAATATGGATAATGGGTTCATGATTAAAACATGCCTGTCGACTGTTGAGTCCCTTGCTCGTTTTTGTCTAAGATTGTATTTACGGTCGTAAAACTGCCTCACTCCGCTTTTCGCTAAGACGCCACATATCAAACGAAGACAGGTAGTGCGAATAGCGGCACAGAGGTGACTATTGTAATGAGGTCGCAGCATTTATGCCAGCTTCAATCTGATGGTTAGTTCATCTACTGTCCAACCGTTGAGTGCAAATTACCAGAATGTAGGTATGTAATGGAGCCGTCTATTTATAAAGTAATAGATAAACATAGATAAATCGCGGTAGAAATAGAGATCATAATATAAATTTAATTCTTTTAATTTCTATATTTTTTTCCTTCATGGCTACAATCTATTTATACTGTTATAAAATATCAATGTTTTTTTCTTTATCATTTTTCTACTCATTACTTAACTAGTCGGTTTATATTTTTAGGGGACATAAAAGTCATGGGAATGCCAAAGGCTTTTTTGAGACTTTGTTGGTGAATTTTAATTGATAAGTACCTACTCCAAAGCGAAAATCATTTTATCCAAAGACTGTCTAGGATCAGAGCTAAGAAAAACAATAGTATTATTTAAGATTTTTACTCCAAACGTTTTGTAGGAGTTAAAATCATATACTTACCTATTCAAAGCAATGTGTTTTGTCAGAAAGGGTCAAGAACTTGGACAACGTAGTAATTATCAGATAACAAATATGATACTGCTAGGCATCGACTAGGCTAAAAATGCCGATAAAACAAGAAAGAACCGCAGCCAACCAAACATTTTGTTGGCGACGCAACCTGGCTGGCTGGCCATGCCGTCCAGGTGAGGTATGGCTCTAAGTAATACGCAAATCACATCTTACACTTTTTTTTTGCCTGGTAGTAAAAGAAAGCAACATGTTTATTTTTATTAGTCCGTGCCAACAAAATCGACGCGAAGCAATGTGCAGGGTTATTTATTGACCTTTTTTATTATTATAGCCACATAACTTTCTCGTTAAAAACGATGTTGTCATCTGGTCTGCGTCTTAAAAAATCCCTTAATATAATTTTGAGTGCGGTTTTATTGATACGAGCTTAAGAAGTAGTATACAAAACGTGCTCGAAATAGTATTAAATTGACACGTGGACGAGTTAGCTACTGCTATACAACTCATTCGCCCAACTAGCCGCCACTTGAGCTATAAATTCTATCTTACTTTGTTATAGTTATAAATTGTGTGCAATCAAATACACTTTTTATGTATAAATTGAACTCTGTTATTCGGTTTTTCGAGTGCTGTTTTATTAAAATCACACTTAACGTAATACGCTTAACCTGTTTAAAACATAATAAAATAGGTATACTATTATGACAACTATTTTCTATTATGAATTTACAACATGCTGCAAAGATGAAATTCAGTCTTCTACAGAAATATTAAATGTCATGTCATTTATTTATTATTTACATAAAAGGATGGAGATATACCTACATAAAAGGATGCAGTAGTTTCAATTAAATAGGGAATATTGTTATGCCTTTTTAAAAATAAACTTATTTGTATAGTTTCCAAAAAAATATGTTTGTAAGTGTAAAGATGTTGTTTTCGAATTAAATGCTTATAGATCTTTCGATCATCCATTTATCTCTATTTAAATTAAAATTGTTCTCTAAAACATGATTTGTCACTGAAATATAAAATCAGGCTACTTCTCCATAATTACTTTCCTTATGTCATATTAACTAATTTGAGATATTATGTTTCATAGGTAATCGTGTTTAAACTTGAATACAGAATAAGACATCATTATCAAGTTAGACACTAAGATCTTTAATTAGGTACCAATTGTTTAAAAATAAGTGATGTTCTATTCTAGAACACAAACTAAATGTTATACATGACATTGAAATTCCCTCGCAACAATAAATGCTAAGGAGCTATACAAACCGGTCCCTCAAAAATCAATTAACACTAAAGAAAATAGTTGGGTAAGCAATGGAATCGAAATGATCTAAGATTCTGAATCCAAGTAGAGGTAACACAACTCATAGCATAGTAGCAGAGGTAGGACATACAAGTTAAATGAGTGAGATAGTAATTACAAACAGCTATAATTTTAAAAACAACTGTGTTATTTGATGATTAAATTTATTTGGAAATATTTGAATATTCAGAAGAGAGAGATGATCAGAAATAAAGCTATTATGATGTTGAGCTTAATTAATGGTAAACATTTTGTTGGTGGCAGTAATATTTATTCCCTTTGTAATTTAGTGTAAGTAACCGAGAGTTTTTAACCGACTTCAAAAAAAGGAGGAGGTTATATGTTCGACTGTATGTATTTTTTTTTTTTTTTTATGTATGTTCACCGATTTCTCCGCCAATTATCAACCGATTTTGAAAATTCTTTTTTTATTCGTAAGGATATACTCCTGAGGTGGTCCCATATTAATTTGGTCAAGATCTGATGAGGGGTTTTTGAGTTAGCTTCAATAATACGTATTTTTCCCATCTAGTATATGTGGACGATATTCTAATAGTTCCTGTCACTGTAATGTACATAGCAGGTAATGGGTATTAAATTTTTTGTGGGGGTTTTGTGTAGGTACCACAACTAAAAAGTGAAAAATAAAAACTTTTTCACAAAAAATAAAACCGACTTCCAAAAAAAACACTACAAAGTGAAAAATAACTTTGATTTCGGAAGTCGGTGGCAAAAAAACGAAAATAAAACCCGAAAGACACCGACTTCCGAAATCAAAGTTATTTTTCACTTTGTAGTGTTTTTTTTGGAAGTCGGTTTTATTTTTTGTGAAAAAGTTTTTTAAAATTGTCCTATTATGGCCCCTTGAAGCCTTATATTATATGTAATAAGAACTTATGTTGCCTTCAAACACCGGTTTCACTGTACGTGATAAAATGTTCTATTTAAATTAATAATAATAGGATTATGGAGAGTTCATAACTTAAAATTGAGACAAAATCGCCTATTTCCTAGGAAGCTTTATTTATATTTTTACATCATGTTTGTTTTTTAATCTTGTTACATAATGTGGCTTAAAATGAAAACTATGTGTCAAGTAGAGTCTAAAATCCACATTATTAATTAATTGCTTTAATGTAAGAAGCCAATAATAGTAAATTAAATTTAAGATTTATTTTGTAATAAACTATATTAATCTTATTATGAATTTAAACAAGGGATGAGCACTGTAATATAAGTAATATGTATTATAGAATCACACTGATCTTTTATACTGTACAAAATTCGGGCCGTTTTCAAAAAAAAAAAAAACTTTGTTTGGCGGTCCTCCTGCACCTGTCAATCTGACATTACGCGTCACATAGAAACAACACAAACGACATTTGCGTATATATCTCGATTTTTTTTAGCTGTGCCCTTGGAGCTGTCAGTCGTAGGTTTTCAGTATTGAATTCACTCGCCCGCTTACCTCCTCAGCGCCGACGCCGACACAACTCGTGTGGTATGAACAGTTCTTTCATATTATTCGTTAAGTTTTATTGTTATTAAAATAGAAAATTCTAGATAGACATACACTATAATATTTTAATGTTGAAAGGCGCAGTTAGAAAAATCGGGTTATATTCGGAAGTGCACTTCTGAGGTTTTGTAAACTCATTATCACATGACGGTTGTTGAGTTCATGGGCCTTATTACAAAACAAGATTTTTAGACCCGGTTTTAGGTTTTTAATAGTAGGTGCTTTTTATGTGGTCAAAATACAGTTCTCAATATAAAACTGACAACTTAATCTAGCATTCAGTTGTAAAGAACTTTATATTAGTCGTAATAACGTTTGAAATACAAAAACCCTTCTCGTAGTTTTAATCTCGGACTAAGGTACAATAACGTTTTGTAATAAGGCCTTTTAAGTGTGCCAGTTCACGACAGACCAATTCCTAAAAATCCGAACATTATTAAACTGTAAACTCAAATGTTGCATTTGCTCTGAAAGTCAAAAACGTATTTGGAATATATATTTGCCATATGCACCCTTTCATAAAGCAATAACAATGGTACTCAACTGTTATATCTGACGCCGGGTTTTATAATTGCACGTCACAAATTATTATAAACAATACATTTCATTCAACTATGGCTTAAAGTTCGTCATAACCATGCACAAGAGCGCATGGGATAAACTCTCTGTAAAATGCTTGCTATTTCATCAACGAACTGTGTGAAATAACGTGTAACTCGCTCTTTTCAATTCAATCTGGCCCGTTATACGTTTGGCTCAATAGTTGGTGTTCCAGACGACACTTTAACAGCAAGCTTCTATCTGAATTGGCGCGTTTTCAAAAATAATATATAATTTTTATGGCTTTATCTAATCCGATAACCTCGCAAATCTAGGTCGGCGGTAAATTGTGTCACCGATTTCATTACAACACAGAATATTACAGAAGGCGCACTTTCTTATTTTTAGGTATGACTTACGTCCGGGTTATTCACTGTCCATCTGCACGACGCGACGCTCGCGGTGATAGGTCGAGCTTGCTGGATGCAAAATTGCGTCGTGCAATACAGCAAGCAATTAATAATTATTAGACGTACGGCAAGACTATTCACTGTCGTTTTGCGGGACGTACAGCAACGTGGATAATGAATATGGCACTTAAGGCTCCGT
This sequence comes from Xanthia togata, assembly GCA_963853775.1. Classification (NCBI taxonomy): domain Eukaryota; kingdom Metazoa; phylum Arthropoda; class Insecta; order Lepidoptera; family Noctuidae; genus Xanthia; species Xanthia togata. The sequence goes on along the minus strand of OY970792.1, from coordinate 12,020,123 downwards.
GCTGCTAACAGTTTCATCACTTTTGTGCTCTCGGAAATATGATTTATTTCGCCATTGATTTACGATATTTTAAAATCATAAAATAAAATTTTGATTTTATTTCAAGGATAGCTGAAGACGAATGCGTGTTTTTCGTGTGTTTGCTGAATAATAGGAAAAATACATTACCGAAAGGGTTTTAAAAAATAAATGGTTTTTTCAACATTATTTTTCTGCTATATTTTGTATCGAAGTTGAAAAAAGTGGTTCAGCCAAATGCAAGTAGACCATGTAACGATGTTGATGATATTTTTAATGTTCAAAATCAAAAGTAGTTTCAGGTAAAAAAAAAGTGATCAGACGTCAGTCTCGCGTAATTTTTCGGAAAACTTGTTGCGAATATTTGTGATTTTCCATGCATACATAACTTATTTGAAAAATCCCTTTCAGCCACATACAAAACAAAGAACTCCTTCTTTTCAAATCACAAATACTTTTGTTTAAGTTATTTTTCCCTTTCTCACAACTAACGAACAAAATTGATCAAAATCAGTCATTTCGTGCGCGGTCTCTTAATCGCGATAGGAAGAGGCAACTTCTAGGTGAATTTAACTGTAGGTAATTAGCACTGTGCGACCTGAATTGCACTTTATTGTGTCGTAGCAAGAGTCGCTTTTTATTATTTTAACTAGCGGCCCGCTTCTGCTTCGCACGGTTTTTACGACTTGACAAAACATCGAGATTTCATAAGTAAACATAACTTTAATATTAATGTATTATACACATAATCCTTCCGGAATAGACTCTCCAAACGTGAAAATCTCATCAAAATCTGTTGGGGAGTTTAGAAGAACAACGCGGACATACAGACAAACGCGAAAAGCGACGTTTTATAATATGTAACGATGATTTTGCAGAGTAAACCATCTATATTAATCTGTGGTTACAATCAAGTGGACATCTAGATTAGTACCAACTGCAAATTGATGCATTTTTCTATTGAAATATATCAATACTTGCTCAAATAGTAATTAAAATTATATACGCTTAAAAAGTTCATTATAAAACCTGGCGTCATATTATTATAACTGCCTGTATAAAGTATACAAATATTCAGCACAAATGACACCAACTAAATATCCATTAGATCATAAAATTATTATAAGCATTAGATTTACGCGCGGTCTTTTATGATTGGATCCATCACTGCTATTGGTATGGCACTAAGCGTTTAAGTCCGCTAAAATCGCCGGGAGACTCATAATTATGAACATTTGTATTAATTAGTGTAGATATTATATCGCCGATAACCCTCCTAGCTGTACGTGAAACAGTCATACTGTCCCATAATTATTTGATTTAGAAGTAAACGTTAATTATAAGCAGTTTTACTTCTAAATCAAATAATTTACCACACTATTGTATTTTTTCAAATTCACACTTTGTTTGTTTTTTTTATATAGTTGTAGTTATTTAGCCGAAGTACGAACAAGGGCTGTGTTGTATTCAAGAAGTACCTAATTACTCGGACTTTGTTCGTTCTTCTTTATTTTAATATTGACTTCACTACAACTTAAGTAAAATTGTATTTGTTTGGAAAACATATCTAGTTGTTAATAGTTATTTTATAAACGGACCACGCTTTGTATTCACATAATGATTTCAATAGCATATTTTAATCCTATGACTCTTTCAAGTAGGGTTTCCATTTATATAGATGATAAATAAAATAGATTCAAATTTCTTCGTGCAGGGTATACACGATTTCTTGGTTCGGTAATGGAACGTCGGAATGTATGTTAACATTAATTTGTGAAGTAGCGCTCAATTTGCGTTATATTTACTATAATTGTGTAATTAAATGTTCTCTACCCAAAATTAATGTATTTTATTTACAACTTAAGTCCTTATAATCCTACTACTACTACAGATAGTGCAATCCACGACGACGCGCCCCACTCCGCGATTACTGTACTGTAAGCTGTACTTTAATACGGAGCGGAGCGGAGTGGGGCGCGTCGTGGATTACATACATATTAGTTTAGCTGTAGGTGTTAAGTAGGTAACACGAACTAAACTAAATATACCTACCACAAATGATTTGCATCGTCTAAACAGCGAGTTGCTTCAACTTATGGTATACCACAGGTAATTAAATTGTACTGTGTAAATCAGGCCTTGCCATTATGATCGTCATACAAAGCTAACAATGACGCCCCTTTAAAAGTAACTAATCTGAGATATTTAATATATCGTCATAGAAAACTAAGGGCGAATTTTACCAAAGAAACTGAACGCGTTCAGCACCTCTGCACCACGTTCAAGATCGGTCAGTGTCAAAATTTTTATGGAATATTGACAGTGACAGCTCTTGAACGCAGTTTAGAAGTGCTGATCGCGTTCATTTTCATTGGTGAAATTCACACTTAATTGGTTTAAGATGGATGAGGATGATGGATGGATGTATAAGGTTTCTTGAGTAAAAACAAACATGTCAATACATAAATTTTATTTACCGTCTTTAGGGGTATTGTAAATAGTTGATTTTTTCATAAGTAAGGAAAGCTAAGCATCTTACAAAAATATCATTTTTATAGTAATAATGGACCTAACAGGCATCGGCAAGTTATTGTGTCTTAAAACATTATACACGTAATACGGATTTACAAAATTGTTTTAACATTTTATAACATGAACATATCCTTTACATGTAGAAATATTGAGTTGAAACACTGGATTCTCAATTTCAAAATGTCTTTAATACCTTGTATAATAAATTTAATCAGTGATCATGGTTTGGAATGCTATTACATGCATGAAACACGAAGAAACGAACAAGAGATACATTATGAAGCATTTAACCACCAGTCTCTTAAATAAACGGATTTATAAGGACTCCACCACGCCGCAGTTTACAACAAAGGTGCACACGATATAACGCACTCGTGATACACAATGCTCAATGCTAAACCATTGTTACAGATTACCGACCATCATTCGAAATGTCTAGAAAGTCAAAGACACACCCTACATCATTATTGCATGTATTTAGGTTTTGCGTTTTGCGAAATCAAAATTGCAAATTCTTCACATTTCCGATAAGTGTCTTTCCCATACCAATATCTAACTTAAAAGATAGTGAATAATAATCCAATAACCTTACTAACAAACATGCTGTATCACCGTTCGACACGTATATAAACATTTTAATATAAGTACACAATTTTAAAAACTATCTAATAGCACATATAAAATGGTGTTGTATATCAAATAAGGGTGCATTACGAATGTATGCAATATTCCTTGTATGAAAGTTGTTAGTGCCTGCGGAGGCCGATGTTGGGCCGTCCGTCCGACAGCTCGTGTACGTGATGCGTCGCGGCGTGGCTGCGGTGCGCTGCAGCTCGACTAGGCCAAGGGCTTGTTCTCGGGGATGGTGGGCGACGTGGCGCCACTGGCCGTGCGGCTGGCGTCGCGCAGTGCTTCGTCGAAGCTTTGTGTTGAATTCGATCTAGATGACACTTTGCCCTGAAAAGTAACACAAACTTGGGATTCATTTTTATTTCAATTTTACAAGAAATGAGGTACATTAAAACAATAATTCAGTATTGATATCGATTGTCTGCTGGTCTGGTACTATTTTTTTTCTTCTATAGTAATAAGTATAGTGTTTCTCGTGGATGACTGAAATACGAGACTTGAGAAATATTAGGGGTTAAAGTATGAAATTGCCGATTTGTACTGAAAAATTGAAATTCGTTTTTTTTTTAATTTAAATAATTACCATTATTATCTATACATTGCTGCCATCTAATAGGAAGGTCATTTATGCCTTTGCGATAGAAATCTCGTGATCTAGATTCGACAAACTGTGTGAAAGCATTTTGTACTGCCTCCTGAGAAGAAAACTTTTTATCACGTAGAAAATTGTCCAAATCACGAAAAAAATGGTAGTCCGTTGGAGCAAGGTCTGGCGAATACGGAGGGTGACGAATGGTTTCTAATTGCAGTTCCTGTAGAGTTAAAACGGTTTGTCGTGCTGTATGAGGTCTCGCGTTATCATGGAGCAATAATGGTGAAGATTTCATTACATTTTTCGCTTACGGTTATCGTAAAGAATCCACTTTTCATCACATGTCACAATTCGATCCAATATTTCTTCATTTCTGTATCGATTCAACAAGGCAACACAAGTTTCATTATGCTGAGCGATGGCCGTTTTGCGTGGATGTGACGCATATTTTCCTCCAAATTGTTATTTTCGTTTTATTTTTTATTTTTCTTTACTTGCATCATATTTTACCGCAAATAAACGTATTTTCTTTTTTTTTTTTCAACGCGTTTCTTTCTGCAGATCAGTCATGAGGCACCCATTTCGCATATTTTATTTTTATTTTATTGATTTGACGCAAATGAGTCAATATTGTTGGTAAGGTCACGTTAAACCATGCCGCTAATTCCTGGGTAGTTTGGCTTCCACTATCTCTTTCAATTTATTGTTATTCACCTGTGCGAGCGGTCTTCCACGTGGTTAGTTCTTCAAATCAAAGTTTCCATCACGAAAACGTTTAAACCAAAATCGAACGGTGCGTTCATTAGCAGTCCCCTCTCCAAACGCAACATTTATATTGCGAGCAGTTTCTGCCGCGTTAGTTCCGCGTCGGAACTCGTATTCTTAAATAACTCGAATTTTCGAAGTATCCATCTTTCTTGTCTAAGCTAATTTAAAAAAAAACAACTGAAAGTCGATAATCTAATGCTGCACATTTTTTAAAAGAAAAACATCATAGGTAACATGTGAAAAAAGTTTTACTCAATAATCTCAAACCATGAAAGTTCTATGTCAATTCGAAGTACCTATTACAATAAATCGGCAATTTCATACTTTAACCCCTATTATTATTATTTAACGTTTCCGAAACATTAAATTCAGTAAGTATTTTCTTCGGCGTGTATTTAGAACCCCAAATAATTGCCTTTTAGATTTCCTAAAAATATTAATGGGCTCGCTAATATAATAACTGAGTTTTTTTTGTGTGAGAAACAAATTCATCTTTATTTTAATCCCGCATTTAAATTTTGTCCCGGCGGCGCCTAATCAGCCTTTTAATATTGATTTGCCAAACGGTCCACGGTTATGTATCGTTTCTAAAAGTATTAGGTTATTTTAATGTCCAATTTTACCAGCTTTACATTTAAAACCAAGATGGCCGCTACGAAAATATGCAGACAGTTTCATTTTTGGATGTGATGCCAAAAATTTATATATTTTTTAAATTTCGATTTCATTTTAGGACGCTTGAAAACGACAGTTTTTTTTTTCGGACACACATGCATGTCCCAGGCTACAGTTGATCAAAAGTGATTAAAATAAAGATGAATTTAGCAACTTATCTGGTAAAAAAAATATTAATTTCCTGCTTACTATACAACATGTAAAAAAACCCTGTCCTACGTGCGTCTGTCATTTTGTCTATTCTTCCGTGGTTATGCCATGCGTGGTGTTGAAAATTTGCTCATTTTAATGGATTTGGGGTAATTCTGGTACTAAAAATGAGAATTTTAAATAACAATAAGTTTTTTATTTTCAATATTAAAAGATTTTTTGTTTCTTTTTGGTAATGTTATTGCAGTAACTATGTGCCCCTTTCTGATCGGACAGGGTTTTTTTTAAAACTTATTGTATACCTAGGTCAAGGTAGGTTGTATAAGATCATTTCATATTGATAAACTCAAGCAAGTAAATGTACAAAATTTGCGTCACCTTTACATTTTCGTACGCCGTGCCAACACGTTCTTCGATAGAGCGGAACGAATCAGAGTTTCGCATCTGACCAATCTTAGTCGACATTCCTGCAGTGATACCGCCGAGAATCGAAGTTGTCTTCTCCGCAGTCGATTTTATCACAGATTCAGTTTTTTGGTATCTATAAAAACAAGCATTGTTGTAACAAAAAGTCTATCATTCAATCGATTCGGCTTTATAATTAGATGAGTTGGTAGCCAAAAAAGATCTATTTGTGTTTTTGAAATGAAAAAGGACAGTCAATTTTAAGCCAAAAGGCCGTGGCACAAAGTTCTGGAAAATTGCAATGGAAGCCTTTGTGCAGTCTTTCCAGGATGTGAAAATGATTACTAATGATTTTTTTATTACATTTTCTTTTCAACATTAACTTTTGAGAAAGGAGTAAATATAGGGTAAGTAATTTTATTGCAGTTTTATTTTCTGCGAGACAACACATGGACTAGGACGAATTTAATTAATAATACGTATTTACACACGGCTACACATTTTCAGTTTATGCTGATCTCGCATTGTATAGGATTTCCGTACAATGTGAGGTCAGCTTATACTGGAAATGTATAGCTTGATGTGTAGCCGCGTGTGGCATCAGTGGGTGAGTGGGTGAAGTCCGGTTACGAACGAAAACATTTTTATTACATTTTCTTTTCAACATTAACTTTTGAGAAAGGAGTAAATATAGGGTAAGTAATTTTATTGCAGTTTTATTTTCTGCGAGACAACACATGGACTAGGACGAATTTAATTAATAATACGTATTTACACACGGCTACACATTTTCAGTTTATGCTGATCTCGCATTGTATAGGATTTCCGTACAATGTGAGGTCAGCTTATACTGGAAATGTATAGCTTGATGTGTAGCCGCGTGTGGCATCAGTGGGTGAGTGGGTGAAGTCCGGTTACGAACGAAAACAATGACTTCTTTATGATACTTAAATGTTATCAATAATGAGTGGACGGAGGTTTAGAGTATTACAATAAAGTTTGCTTGTAATGCGGCGACAATAAAAAATATGTAAGTAGGTTTTATATAAAGTTAACAATTTTCTGTCGGGTTAGAACTAAAAGGTAAATAGTACTTATGTTTAGAAGGGGATTTTTCAATCGTCACATTACTTTTATCTGAAGAGTATGTAGATTACCTATACAGGTGGATTTTTGAGATGGGGCAGTAAGAGCCTTATCCGTTGTTGTAGGAAACTGTCCTTAATTTTTTGAGAAATTTATGCCTATCGATCCTATTTCTTATAAGAATCAAAAAGGTCTATGGGACCAACTGAGGTACTAAAAAAGTCAGAAATCACAAAAACTTTAACAACTTGTAAGAAACAGGATCGATTGGCATCAAAAAAAGTTTTTGTAAAAATCGCCCCTTTTCTTGCTGACTGTATTTTTTTTTTCAAAATCTGTGACGCAGTACAATTTTTCTCAAAAAGTTAAGGACCGTCTATTAAGACCGTTTTCCTGTAGGACGTAGGTACAACGATTAAGGTAGGGTGGAATTTAGAGAACCGTCTCTAAAATCCACCCTGTTTATGGCGTTTCGACAGCTTTTGTATAGAAAATAATATATGAAACTGTGAAACTTACTTTTCAGCTAAAAGTTATCCGATTATTGAAAAATCAGCCCTAAAAAGCCTCTACTACATAAACTCCCTATCCTACAGATGAATTTTCATTTAGAGCCAGTGTGGGTAGATACTGTAGGAAAAACGTTGAAAGAAACTATTTTTTTTTATGTAACCCAACAGGTTGTGTTCTGCTGTGCTCAGAACATGAAACGGTGACTTTGAACGTTTATATTTTATACGATCGTGGTCAAGGTAAATGAAAATAAATAATATTTTGGATAGCAATTGGCAACTATATACCTATGATTGTTATAATTATGATTAAGTTTGTAATGTGATGTTGTAGCACAATAATTAAAACTGATTGTTTTAGGTTATTCAATTAAGGAAAAGGTTAAAAAATTCCGAAAATGGTTTTTAAATAGATTATCACTTTTATCTTCTTTAAAATTTAACTAGTTTTTCCTTTTCAGCGTTTTTCTCTACGACCTTAGAACTTACTGGCTAGAAAAAATAATTCACCGGTATAAGCTTAAAGCTAAATTCAATTCAACAGATAATAATAAAAAATACATATATAATAATTAATAAAAATAAAATAAGTTATATGATTACTCATGCATTACTCAAATCTTTCATCAACAGTTTAGTTTTGTATTTTATTAGTAAACTCGCTTTTACTTCTTAGGTGCGGCATAGTGATATTGAAGTTCAAATTGTCAACTTTACTTACATTGGTGCTTCAGTCACAGCCTGTGTAAGCGCAGCCACGCGTGTTTCTATAGTTTGATAGCTGTCGTACAACAAATCAAACGTGAAATAAGTAGGTACTACTAAATAAATCGCCACCATTTGCCATCTAAGCTCAAGCAAAATTAAATTTCAAGCCAATCACCACTACCAAACCAATAATATGAAGATGTTCTAACCCTCGAGAAAAAAACAAAAAGGCATTGACTTGAATGTATGAAAGTTACACATTCACGCAAATAAACCGATCATAACTGATACTCACACTTGGCTTTCTTTTACATTTTTTAAACCCTGATTAACATCTTCGGTAATTTCCTTCCACACAGTTATGCCAAGTTTTCGTTTCAATTCGGAGCTCTGGCGGATCTGAAACAAAAAAAAAAGTTACTAGAATTTTTAGGCAGTTATTAAAACAGGTGCTAATGTCCGTCACTCTGTTCACAAACAAACGTCAACGTAAATTGAGCGGTTCAGAGTCAGACGGGGGGCTAACTCTGACCAGTGGCGAACTACTAAGGTGCAATGGTATTGAATGATGCTCCTGATTCTGTGCGAATTGATTGATTGGGTCGATATTTAAGAACGTGCGAGAAGGTATCTTACAGAATACAAAATAGAATCTTCATGTGACATGTTGGTAGTCAGCTGGACCTAGATTCGAGTTCTACATAGCTTTTAGTGAAAAGTTAACATGATCATGAAAACGCAAGCCTTGTGGAAAATGCCGAATTTCCATACAAACATTCAACCCCTATTTAAGCCCAAAGGATTTTTGTCAAGAATCCTTTTTAGTGCTCAATTTCATTACATACGCAACTGTTGAGCAGAAACAACTGTTGTTCACTGTTCTAGACCCAGCACCCTACTCGCTGAATTACGATTGATTGATTGATGTGTTACGTAATCAGGGTGCAGGCCGTGCCTTGTCTGCCACTGAATGAATTTAAGATTTATATTATTAAGTAGATTATAATACCTTGCTTTGCAATACGGTGCGCAGTGTAGCGATCTCGTCTTCGACGCGCGCAAGCTCCCGGCTCCACTCTGCGCGCAGCTGCTCCGCCTGCTCGGGGGTGAGCCCCGCCAGCTCGTCGGGTGTGTTCACGTCTCCAGCCGCGCCGGCACCGGCCATCGCTTCTTCAGCTGAAAGTAAAAGTTACACAAATTAGAGACAGTTACATGCTGCGCCGCCGACCCCAAATAAATTGGTATGTCAAGAGGATGATGTCTACTACTTATAAGAAAACTAGGTGCACCCCGCGGTTTCACCCGCATAAGTGTCGATCCCGTGGGAATATCAGGATAAAAAGTATCCTATGTCCTAACCTAGATCATGGTCTACCCATGTGCCAAATTTCATCCATCGGTTAAGCCGTTTTAGCGTAAAAGCGTAACAGACAAACTCACTTTCGCGTTTATAATATTAGTTAGGACTGTGAACTTCAGTATTTTAAGCGAGAAGTCGTCACTTGGATTGAACCCAACTTGTTGACACTATTTACGTGAACCTAGTTTTAGGACATATGATGACTGACAAATAAAACCTTTTTTGAACATCCGCTGTTTCTGCATAACATGCCTACAGCGTGAAAGCAAGATCAACTTTAATTTATTCATTTGTTTAAAATAATCAATAATCGTACAAACAAACAGCGTCCGGAAGCTTTTTAAAATCTAGCCCTATAAAGAAACATGATTACTATCATGTTTGTCTATACTCTATAGGGCTAGATTTTAGGTACTCCTAAACTAATTTAATTTAAAAGTTGACCGAGGACATCCTGCGAAGAATCGACGAGAAACGCCCTCTGTTTGTTTCGTGGTATTTCAAAACGTTCGGTTGTTTTGAAATAGGTACCTACCACGAAGCAAACACAGAAGAATATTCGAGAAATATGACATAAACGAGCCACGGGCAAGAGACACTGGCAGTTAAGAAGAAGTCACGGTTGAGAAACCTTAGATAGTAGACTATAGTCGTACCTCAGTACCTACAGTCCAAAAGTGTCGCCTTGCCAGAAATCGATAGATATAATTATGTCAGTATGATAACATTGATAACTGACAAACTTCACTAATTGTGTAAGTTTTGTTCATATTTGGTACAAGAAAGATTATAAGTAATATTATTCTATATAATAATCAAATAAGTATGTACTTAACTTACATCTAGGGTTTGCTCCCAGAAAAAATGAAATAATCCAAGAGCAGAGCCGACAAAATAAAATAATTTCAAACTGTGTATAATATGGTGTGGTCCGTCTGAGACTAGTTGGTAATGATCGGTGGCCCGCCGCGTCGGAGGAAAGCAAAGTTATGTAATACAATAAAAGAATAATATATTGCTTCATTCAGCTCATAGCACATACATTTTAAGTTGCACGATTACCAACATCAAGCCTTTGACTGCATTCTAATTTGCGAAACTGTCTATTTGCTAGAATGGTTTTTAACTTAACTGCACAGCGTTTCCGTAATTGAACCAAATTGTCGATTGTTAAAATTTGAAATATTTTGACAACAGCTTTTTGATTGTGCATAGATATTAGTAGTAGGTGATCCTTATAGAATTATAATTGAGGTTTGACATTGGCATATCTGGGGCCCAAGTCTGCTATTTTTATAAATTCGTTATTCCAACACGATCCCATTGTCATTTTGCTAAAATTTCGTAATCTGCTAAATTCGTAATGGTCGATCATTGTATTCCACAAACACGATACTCGTAACGAATTTAAAAGGAATGACTGCACAATGACGTTCTCATGGTAGGTCACTGATCAAAGGAACTGTCAACATTTTAGCAGATTACCGCCTAAGTCAGTCATTCAATAATCAATATGTACGAGATTACCATTAGATGCCATTTCATTCAATGGAGTATCAGTGGCTGACCATTGGAAAGACGCCAATATGTTAGTAGATTACCAAACTTGTCAAAATCAACAATTATGAAATCAATGATAGACCATTCTGACACTAATGTAATAGCAGACTTGAGGCCCAGGTCCATCCCGTATTACGTCCTGTAATGATATCATAGCGCACTTTGCTGATAAAAAACTCGTTTTAAAAACATGTCGCCCACCAGTCAATGAAAATAAATTGCCATATAAGCATGTTCCTTCTATGCTTATCCTAAATACTTCTAACATTTTATTCATGCGTGTCAAGGTGCTACCTGTATTTAAGAAAACTAGGGTGTCTAACTGTTAAGTTAATCATACCATGCGACCGACTGCGCGAGTTGAACATTTTACGTAAGAGACGGGTCGATGATTAACTAGGTAGGTTACGATTCATTTAACTCCTTAATTCACTAATATTGATAGTGGAGAACGCAGGTCATATATATATTATTAATAGGTCTATAGTAGTTAGGTACCTATAAGTCTAGCAAAATATTTAAAGCCATCACTTCAATCAAGCTAGACACTTATCTAAGAATCGAGGATTACTTATTTCAAGGTTCTACGGGAATAGACACATTTAATTTGAAGCCCTATCCTAACTTTACGTGACGGACGGCATTGTTGCACATCAAAAAATATCAAACAAACCTGGACCAACTAAAAAGTAAAAAAAATAACTCACTTTTCAAACAGTCTAGTGCATTGTGAGGCAGTTATTTTAGTTCAAACTCAGATTTGATCCCACCAACTGTTGCATCAGACTGCTTGAAACGTGTGCTTGTATTGAGTTTTTTAATTGCAGTCGGGTATTTTTTTTATTTTCACCCTTTTTGTGTGTCATATTTTTTTAATTGTTTCCTAAAGCCCTTTATTTTGATACTCCACATGGACTAAAATAAAATATTTTAACACATATTACCATTTTGATTTTGTAAAAACAAAACATAGTCGATAGACACCTCATGTATCCATCCAGCCGTTAGGATGCTTCGAGGGTATAAAGAATCCCACATTCAAAAATACGCGTGAATAACATAACCCTGTCTTTGCTGTCGCATAGTAAATAAAACCACATAAACACGCAAAAGCCTTATTTTATAACCAACCAATACGGTCAGTATAGGCAGTAGGTACATTAATGAAACGGATATTTTTAATTCAGTATAGTTCTCCGACGTACATCTATGAATAATTTCATGACAAAAAATTACCGTTGCATTTTTTTAACACACGCATGAATTTTGCTTGTATCTATGTCTAGAAACGGATTGTAGTAGTTCAATATTGGTAACTTTCGATTAGTATAATTTTAAACTACCGATACCTTTATCTTATCCCAAATAAGGTTATAAATAAAAACAATAAATAAGATACCACCTTAATCGAACCTCTTGAACTTGATCGACAGGTCCTAGGATCTTGGTCGAAGATCTTGTGAAGCGTATTCGGTAAGATATCGTGCAATAAATTGCAAATGCTTACAATACAAGTCATATACTACAGCTGCAGCAGCAGCAGTAATTTGAAACACACCATATATACAATTAATACTTACACTAATATATCACAATAAAAATACTACGTTAAGCTCAAAAATAATAAGTAGGCACACTATAACACTTCTTATACCTATCTAGCCCTAGCATTTAATTTAAACCTATCCAGATTGAACCGTCTCAAATTTCGCTACTCACTTGAACGTCAGTTTCAAGTTAATACGCTCGAGTAATTATTATTAATACATAATAATTGAAAGCTTTTCTATGTTCTTTACCCCTTTTCAACTAACCTCCAACTGCGATCCCTAAGAACTTCTTGTAGTTTGTGTGACTGGACATCTTGGCAAGATAAGGCTTTGATAAATCTTGAAAAGTAACTCGTACTTCTCGCATTTTTTTTCTAAATATTCTAAGACGGCGACGTCGATTGTCCACGTAGAATTCAGTTTCAATGCAGAGAGCGGAATCAGCGAGGTCAGGTAGCATGCGCCAGTCAGCGTCTGGGTCGTTTTGTGGCCAGCTCGGCAACTCCTCTACTTCATCCAGTTCATCCACAGCTACATCGAAACTCGGTGTGGAGTCATCATCCGGTAGCACAAAGTAAGGATCCTCCATGTATTCCAAGCTCGTCGGCTCCACGCCGATGCTCGACGTTCCATCACTTGCCATTCTATCTGCCTCGTCTTCCGCGGCAATTAAGCATATTTTGTATCTATATGATCATATAATTCAAGCTGATTGTCCTTATGTTACACGGAGTAAAATCATGCGCCTTGGCAGAAAATTGAGATCACTTAATTTTGTATACGTAACTCTACATTATAAATAAGTAAATAGTTACTGTCACTTTACGAACATTTTTGTGTTTCGCAATATTCACGATCGACTCGAGAAACATGAATGCGTGCACCGGCGGCGAGCAATGATGTCAGTTTCTTCCGCCACGTCGAGCCCCTCCAAGCGAGCCAGCTTGCGTTCGTTTCGCGCCGCTGCCTGATTGCTCGTGTTCGCCACTTTCACCAATAACGCGAGCTCCGATCTCGGCGGTGTATAAATTACAATTTTGACCTCCAAAATATTTGCTAATTTTTAAAAGTAGGAACTTTTATTTGTTATATTTTATCAATCTGAATTGGAACACATTGATATATAACGCCGTATCAGTGAATCACACAGGGGCTATTACTCTGTGACTAAGCAACAAGTTTCAAAGAACTAACAAAACAACAAAACCATAGATTCAGTTCACCTTGTGCCGCTAAAGTTTATTGACAGTGCCGCAGGCGAGCGAGCGGGCTGCGCGGGAGCTGGGCCATGGTAGTGTTGCGTCATTTGTTACTCGACGAAAAAAAAACTAAAAGTCTGCAGCTTGCACGACAAATGACTCACAGTCTTAAATAATTGGATAAAGTTTTTATTGCGAATAAAGCAGGTATTTTTTTCACCAACTCAACTATCTTAACTAGGTATATACTTTTTATCATGACCGTGACATCGAATCGGAAAACGTATGAGATTATTTAAAAGGACCATATTAACTTAGGTTACAAAGATTTTTCGTTTAAACTCAAGCAGAATAGAACTGTTACTGGGTTGTATAGGTACTGTCTGCATGGAAAGATGAGAAAGACTGATAAAAGGAAAAATGTAACACAAGAACATGGCCCTTCTTACCCCTCGGTATTGAGAGCTTGGTGATAATTAACGGCGCGCGGCGGTTACGAAGCGCTCCAGAGAAACAGAAACATTTACCTCACGCGCCGTATTCAGGAGTAGGTACCCCTTTATTTTAGTTATTATTTCCAGGCAACAGCTGTAATGTACGCAAACCCTTTGTTTCACACCGATAACTGCCTCGTTTTGTATTTAGATTTTATTTCAATTACATACTTTTGCAGCTATACTGGGTTGCAGAATACGAAAATACTGGTATTTAGCTGCATCCAGTTGAAATGGAAGCCCACCTCAACATAGCTACACATAGTTGGGAAAAGGCTAGGCAGATTGATTGAATTTTGCAGTCTTAATCTCTCTCTGTAGTACCTAGCCTTATCCCATCTCATTTGGGGTCGGCTCCCCTCGTCACTCTTAGCCAGACATGCGTTAGTTGGGTAATTAAGAACACAACAAAACGTCACTACCAAATTCACAAAGTCCATTATTTCAATAAAATCTTTACAATCATTATCTACCACTGGAGCTCAGCTGTGTGCCGTCCTTAGTGACTAGTGGTCGTAATCATTATGGGTTGTAGTGACGGGACTCCCACAACCCCCTACCATCGCCAAAAGCTGAAACGCCGATTTGATATTGGGACGAGGTCGAAGTTATTACAAAAACGGGTACAGTACAGTTAAACTGTGGGGTAATTCAACAGCTAGGCCCGAAAGGCGCATAGAAAAAAAATTTAGCCCCCGTGTAACACCTTCACTTTAGCAACGTATATTTGAGTTAATGAGTCGCAATCTATTTCAAAGTTAATAAGTGCATCCCGCTCTTCCCCCTTTACTGGTAGCATCACATCTTATTCGAGTCAATCCACGAGTCTACGAGAATATTAGAACGCATTAGTAACAAAAAGAATATTGCTCATATTTTTTTGACATTAAACATCTCTTTTAAAAATGAATGAATGTAAGAATGTGAAGTTTTAAAATGCCGAATATTCATTAGATCCGATTTCCGATCACCTTTCATAGATAGGCCAATTTGGAATAAGCTATTTTGACATTGATATTTTATAGCTTACTAGCTCTCCGCCCCGGCTTCGCACGGGTAGCACTAAGTACTTATCTACGGCGCACCTACCTACCCTACCTTTTTTTTTCTCAGAAACCTTCTTGGGCTCATGCACTGCTGAAGATCATCACAATGATCAAATGCACAGTTTACGATTTAACTATTCTATAATATAGGACATACAGACAAACATTCATTTTTATATATATATTATATATATATAAAAGCTTGGCATGCCGCAGGGATCCAATGCAGGACCTCTTTTTTATGGCCAATATTCGAATATTCGTATCGCTCTGTCAAGCCAGATAGTGTCGGGAAAACTATCTGGCTTGACAGAGCTATATGCGCTGAAAACAGTGCCATCCATGCTTGTAATAAGCACCCAGTTATTATGGCAAGTTTACGGGGCCAAAGCTAACGCTGTTTAAATGGCCGCGTCCTGGTCGAAGCCTACTAAAAATATTTAAATGGAATCATCGATACGACGAAGAAGAAGATGGCACGTTAAAACAGGGACTCAAACATGGTAAATAAAAGTCAGCATATCAAAAACCTTTCCTCATAACCTGTAAATATCCAAGTTGAGAACACCACTATCTCTACATGGCAAAAGCAAAATGTTAATCCAAAGTTCTAGAGACAAACTTAACATTCAGAGACACAGATTCTTATACTAGTTGCTTGTTCGAAAAAATAGATTATTCATGGAGATACCAATATTATTATTATTAAATCTGTCAACTCAACCAAAATGAAACAACTGTGATGTAGTGTGCGCAATTCAGACCTCTCCAATAATTTCAGCATACAAAACTACAGGAGGCCACTGAGTAATAACACTTTGGGTATCCATTTAAACAAGTATGTTACAAAAAAAAGAAATAGCCACTTAGACCAACACAGTACCTACTTGTATTAAATACAGTAAGAGAAAATCCAATTACCTGTTATACCCATTGATTGCCTTATATTGTACTCATTGAAGCGACTGCCCTGTGCTGACATGATAGGATAATATGCTTTGTGTAGACAAAATATATATGTTTTAACTATTACAAGCTAGCATTTATTTATATGTTTTAAATAACTAGCTTTTGCATCTTGTCCACTTGATTTAGGTTGCAAATGGAATCAGACAAGTCAAACAAAGTTTCTATTTCGAACTTCAATGGTTTATATCAGTGATCACCAATTAGTTATATCCAGGGTCCATTTAAAAAATAATATGACTGTTGGGGTCCGTTTAGTAGACGATTACTAGCAACCAACATTAAAAATGTCAATTACCTAAGTAGTTAATAAATAATGTGAATTTTTTATTTTGAACTATCTGTCTGAAGTCTGGGGTAAAGTTGGTGCAAGCTAAAACTATATTTTTGTACATTTAGATGTTTTAGTTATCTAATTTTACTGTTTACCGGATCCGGAACGTGGTCCGCCATTTGGTGAATCCTGGTTTATACTATGCATAGTGTGAATTGTTTGCCAGTCACTCAATCAGTGATGAAACTGCTATGTACAATATAATATATAAATGAACCATTAATAAAAAAGAAGATAAAATCAAATAAGACATAAAAATTACAAATATTTAGGTTGTACTATTAATGGAATTACTCATGTGTTGAATGACACATAGATAACTAAGATAGTGCTAGTTCTTGAAATTGTAAAACATCCACATTTTATTTTCATGCTTGAAGCATGGTCATAAGTATGAGCCATACAGCAATAAGTGTATTTTAATAAATGTAAGTAAATCAGCATGCCTTAATTATTACCAGAGGAAGAACTCCTTTTTTTTTATAATCATATTCGGAAACAAAAAAGGCAGTAAATGTATGAATCACTGGCTTCGAATGTATGTGGGTTGTGCAGGTCTCTGGGGCTCTATTTCTATTAAAATCCGTATTAAGTGCCACAATAAATTAGGACCAAAGTGTCAGTGATGCTTCCAGCTCTAGAAAATATGGATATTTCAATAAGTATCAAGTATTATTATATTTTTTTATTTTATTAGTCTGTATATTATAGTTTTTCAAAAACTTCTGCTCTATGTACTTTTCTTGGAAGTCAATTTTCCAGCCTGAAACGGTGTCTAATTTAATTCAGTACACTTTCGGGTAGGGTATGGACATTAAGATTTTTTTGTATATTACTGTAGGATCGACGACCTATAACAATTACGTATCGACTCTAATAACAAAAACAATACCTACAGACCAACTAACACATACCTGTTTGTACACCACTCATGTTGATTGAAGAAATAAACCGCAAAGCGATCCACAAATTAGGTAAACGATGTTTCAGAGTAATACTTTATAGTAAACCTAATTACTCGTAATTAGAAGTACAAAGGAATTAATTAAATTACTGAACTTGGTAAATAACTTCGCTTTTCGCTTTATTCTACCAGTACTTCTTAGTGAAACACCGATAAATAAGTAAAAACACGTCACGTAGGTTTATAATAGTCGAATCGATTGACGTCCGTCAAGTGAATATAATCGATACCTACATTTCAATTTTACGTTTAGTTGATGTGTCTCGATTATTTCGTATCGAATAAAATTTACTCAGAAGTACTGAGTACATTACTAAAAATATCCCAAACTATTTTATTTTCTATGTGCTCAGGTTCCTTAATTTATGGATGCGTCTGATAATTTGTTCCCAGCAGTTCCCAAAATTTGCTTGAGGTCAATATAATATACAGGTGTCCGGTAAATAATGGATCGCCAATTCAAAATTTTATTTACGGCTGAGCGCCAAGCTCATTCTTTCAGTAAAGTAATATTTAATTACTATTAAAATTGAATGAAGCTGCCGAAGCTGGTGAAATTCAGTAATTAATTAGTTAGAACACTAGTATAAAAAAAGAAGACTGAGAACGTAACGATTTTTGAGAAGTTTCGTATTAATTAGAAATTGCATGCTACTTTAAATTGCGAAAAGAATACTCGCAATATTATGATTGCTCACTTAGCTGAGGTTGACGCAGAAGTCGAACGTAAAGCCAGCCTCCCTCCCGTAGAAGACCATGATAATCCTCTGCCTCCCGTCACCCCTTACAAAGTGCATGATATCATCAAAGGTCTTAAAGCCCGAAAAGCCCCCGGTTCAGATGGACTTACCAAAGGGGTGATCCAATTTTTCCCTGCCCACTTGATAATGCTATTGGCTACCATCTTCAATGGTCAACTTTTGCATAAGATTTATATTTGGCCTGCGCAAATATGATCACATTTCTGAATTTCGTACAAAGCTCAAGTGGCTTCCCATACGTCTTCGCCGGAATTCTCATATCTTATTTCAGCTCTACAGTATTCTGTTCAATCCTATAACCCCCTCCTATCTTAAAGAACGTTTCAAGTTCCTACATGACACACATAATAGATATCTGAGATCATCGGAAAACTTGAGACTAGAGATGCCGATGCATTCAACCAGCTTTTATGACAAATCTTTTACAGTTCAAGCAGTACGGTTATGGAATGCCTTGCCCGTGTCGATAAGGCGAGCTCAATCCTTGTCCACTTTCAAAACTCTGGTAAAAAAACACTTCCTCTCTCCTTAAACATCATCATTACATTTAGTTCCTTGCTCTTGTTTCATGTTTATGGATTTATATTATAAGTATAACTATGTATATATTATATTTATATAAATAAGTTTATGCTTTATGTATGTATGTACATATTTATTGTATATGTAGATGGTACACCGCTGACTACCTGCAGTATTGTCTCTCCTATTACCTTTAATCCATCCAAAGGTTGTCTGTAAAAGATCGCTTTAAGCGATAAGACCGCCCATTGTGTCACCCTATGTAAAATTTCTAAATTTATGTCTGTAATTTGTATGGTGTACAATAAAGAGTATCTATTCTATCTATCTATGGTGCCCTAAGCAACAACATCTTCCCGCAAACGTGGAAAGAAGCCACTGTTATAGGTATCCCAAAGCCCGCAAGCCCAAATCCAAGGCCTCCAGCTATCGCCCCATTAGTTTGCTCAAGGTACTCGGCAAAATCTATGAGAGGTTTCATTATAAGCGTCTTAGAGACTACGCCGAGACCAAGGGCCTTATCCCCGACGAGCAGTTCGGCTTTCGAACTCAGCACTGTAGCGTGCATCAGGTCCACCGCATCATCGAGGACATAAGCGCTGGTTTCCAACGCGGCTCGATGACGGGTGCTATGTTCTTCGGGATAGCGAAAGCGTTCGACAAAGTCTAGCTCAACGGCTTATTATATAAGCTCTACCATCTCAGTGTGCCAGATCGTCTCGTGCTCATCTTACGGGACTTTTTATCGAATCGCACCTTCCTCTTTCGCATCGAAGGAGCGCTCTCCTCCCCCCGCCCCATACGCGCAGGAGTCTCTCAGGGCTCCGTGCTCTCTCCTCTCATTTTCACGCGGTTCACCAGCGATATCCCTCAAAGTAAAAAGGCGCATTGACTCTGTTCGCAGACGACACAGCTATTTACTATACAGGCAAAAGCCCTGACGCGATAGCTCTCACTCTCCAAACCGCAGTGGACAAGCTCGGCCCCTGGTTCAGAAAGTGGAGAATCGAAGTCAATCCCGACAAGAGTCAAGCGGTTCTCTTCAAGAAACCGAGACTCAAACTCAAAACCCCTCTACCCCGACCAATCACCATTTTTGACAAGCTGTTCCCCTATGAGAAGCAAGCCAAATACCTTGGTGTGGTCCTAGATGAGAAACTGTCATTTTCAGAGCACATAAAGCAGGCTCACTCGCGAGCCGCTTTCGCTCTAGGTCCACTCCGTTCTGAATGCACGTAGCAAATTGTCACTCAGGTGCAAATTGCGTACCTACTTGGCGTGCTTTCGACCAATAATGACCTATGCGAGTGCCGCCTAGGCACAAGCCAAACTCTATCACCTGCACAGGATGCAGACCCTCCAAAACTGTTTTCTTCGAATGGCAACGGGCTCGAGTATGTTAGGAACGAGATCCTCCATCTAGACCTAAAAATCCCCACTATAGCCCTATTTCTCAAACGCTTCTCTGGTTATCGAGGCAGCCAGATATGTCACCTCTAGAATTAGTAAAGTCCGCTGCCCGAGGCATGTTCTGACCGACCCAGATGGCCCTATAACCCTCCTCTAGGATAGCAGTAGGGCCACCGGTACAGTTTACAAACACAAACGACGACCCGCATTCAGACCTCGCCGCCGAGGTCCTACGCGATCGCGACCCTCTCGAGTAAATATTTTAATTTAGTGTTGACATAATCTATTCATTACAATGTTTTTTTTATGAGTTGTATTGCAATAAGCTAGCGACCTCGACAATTATTTATTTTACCTCGATGGTCCTAGTTTATCAATTGTAACTTCTAGTTACAGCTATATGTAAGCGGGCACGCCCTAAAACAAAGATGTTTTTAGATTTAAAGGACTTTGGAGAATGCAACAAAATTTGTTTTGTGCCACTACACCCACAAACAAAAAAGTTATTTCAAATTAAAGGACACATTTTGGGAATTTTTTTCATTTTAAAAAAATAATCATATGTAACCAACCGTGACATTTGGGACAAAGGGTGTATGGGTAGAACCTAGCTAATGACCTCCCAAATCCCTGAAAAAATTGTGTCAGTCCATGCGCCAAACACCCTGTATGCCTGGAGGATATGCTTTCATTTTTTTTAGATATTGTTTACTTTTAGTTATTTTTATGTCTGCTTGAGTATAGTTCTGGATGCTTTTGGTTGGTATATTGGCATGTGCTAGCTGTCATATGGCTATTAATTATAGCTATTTAATTTATAATTTAAATTATTTTTTGCATATTGTAAATTGTCTTGCATACTGTTGAATAGAATCATTTTTTATTTTATTTTCTAACTGAACAGAAAGCTGTGCTGCTGGGGAGTTTGTTGCGCCACTTCTTCTTCCCAGCGAAAGCACTAGGAACTGGTGAAGGGTGGGCGTTTTGGGGGACTGTCTTATGTAATTTTGACGTTCGAAAAGTGTTGATTCTCAGCCTAGTTTGAATAAATGACTTTTGAATTTTGAATTTTTTGAATAAATAATACTTCCCCCCGACCCTTGCTCGACGATGCACCAGCCCGCGTTGATGCTGAGCCTGTAGCTTTAAATTCCCCGATTGTTAGTAGGTAATAATAATATATCTTTGATCCAGCCTGTCCCATTTTGCTGTCTTCCCCCCAGTGACGCTCTAAGCTGAGGTTCGTACCCCACAGGGGGTGCCCTTAATATTAATTAGATTAGTTTATGCCCCTGGCTTTGAGTTTAGCAGCTTGAGGCAGCCACAGGAAAACAGCTACGACCCTCCCTCTGAGGTCAACTGCAACCTGTTCCTCAGGTATTTTTTAATATTTTTATTTTATAGATGAGTATTTGAAATATATAATTTCAACTTTTTGTTTTTCCAAGCTGCAGTTATTTTTTTATATTTTTTTAAAGTTTTGTGCGTGCTGACATCATAAAGTAGGCTGAATAGCTTATGATCTTTGCCACGTTTAATACATAT
Source organism: Xanthia togata (assembly GCA_963853775.1). Classification (NCBI taxonomy): domain Eukaryota; kingdom Metazoa; phylum Arthropoda; class Insecta; order Lepidoptera; family Noctuidae; genus Xanthia; species Xanthia togata. Next base: position 11,998,336 of record OY970792.1, on the reverse strand, counting down.
AATTAAAACTAAACTTGTAAAATCAGTAAAGTCAAACTGTCAAATTTGACAGTTAATATTAATTTGTCGTATCAGAGCGATGTTTATTTTTACAGTATCCGTACCTTATTGTAAAGATAAAGCTTATTCATCGATCAAAGACTACTTGTGCTAAATGCTTCATACCGTCATGTAAAAACACAACAAGAAATAGCCAAAACAAATTGTTTGTGTACTGAGGTCCATATTTAAAACAAATCTAAAGGGTAGCAGTTCCATAAAACAAGCAAATGGTCAATGTAGCAGTAAGTATCGAAGTCCGAAGGGAAAGCAAGGGTTATAGTGAAAAGAATACGGTAACTTAGCAAAAAATCAAGGCAATTTGTTTTGGCTATTTCTTGTTGTGTTTAAAAAAATATAAAAAAATAACTGCAGCTTGGAAAAACAAAAAGTTGAAATTATAATATTTCAAATACTCATCTATAAAATAAAAATATTAAAAAATACCTGAAGAATAATTTACATACCGAATTGTTTCTTTCAGTTTCGTTCCAAGTTACATTCTAGGGTCTTTATCAAATGTCAAAATGGGCCTTTTTTTTTAGTTTTTTTTTTAAGATTACTATAACAATAGAGGGATTGGTAAAAACTCGATCAAAAATTGGTCACACTTAAGGTCTTAAAAAACATATTATTATATGGTCACACCAACATTCGCATCTAACCAATCATATTACGTAGTATCTCTAATCTCTATGTAGTCTGTGCCAATCATCCATTTTCTTTTTCTTCTCGACGTTTGCGGTTTGTCATCCGTATCCGTCCGTACTGAACAAGTGAAAAAATCATAGTCATTCATCAAATCCACAGTTTGTTTGAATTTTGTTTTAGGTTTCAATTACGGAGTAGTAGCAATCTAAGAGTTCTCACGAGGTACGTACTTAATTCAAATAAATTCATAATTTATAAATTATGATTCGAATTTGCTTCATTTTGTTTTGGATTATCTGATGGAACATCAGTCATCTCAGGATGGAACCATTTAATTTTGATTGATAGCTCTACTCTATGTTCCGTTCGTCTTATAAATTTTCTGTACTTATCTATATTTCAGCATCATGTCGGCAACTGCATTATTCGGTAATACTTCAGGCTTAGGCGGTAGTTCTGGAGGCAACAAGCATCTGGTAGAATTTCGGGCCGGAAGAATGACTCTAAAAGGTCGTATGGTTCATCCTGATAAGAGGAAGGGTCTTTTATATGTTTACCAAGGAGAAGACTCATTGATGCATTTTTGTTGGAAAGACCGTACTACCGGCGAGGTTGAGGATGACTTGCTAATATTTCCTGATGACTGTGAATTTGTGCGGGTGAACGAATGCACAACTGGCAGAGTTTATGTCCTAAAGTTTAAGTCTTTTGCTAAGAAGTATTTCTTCTGGATGCAGGTAAGAAAAGCAGCTCAAGTCTCTTATTTATAAATCTTGTCTTAATGCCCGAAATGTAAATCGATGATTGTAAAATAGTGCATTACAGTATGCGCAAAACTTTTTGAGCTCTCGGAAGTTGCACGCGAGTGGCTGCGCAGTAAGTAAAAAATGTTTCACATCTTACAATAAATGATTTTGCTCTTATCTGTGCCCTGCGCGGTTTAGTACTCGGGCCTACGTTCAGAGGGCTCATAAAGTTTTGCGAGAACTGTACTAAACCAGCAAGGTAATGCAAATCATTAATTTAGTATGAATTCTTTCATAGCATGTCTTATTTTATATTGGGTCATTTGCAAAAAGCTTAAAAAACCGCTTCAGACCACATCATGAATGTTATAAAATACCACTACTAGTTTAGGACCAGCAGTCACTACTTTCAGATTTCACTTAGAATATGAAACAATTGTAAAAGAAACTAGATAGGCCAATTACAACATAATATGAAATGCTCTTATGTCATAGCAAATTTTTTTTCATTGTTTTGTTGCATTTGATTTTGAATAAAATGGCAATTGTTCTATAGGAACCCAAGACAGATAAAGATGATGATTACTGCCGCCGCATCAATGAGGCTTTGAACAATCCTCCAACGTCTGGGGGACGCAGTGGTGGTGGCAGTGGTGGACAGGATGGAGAGCTACAAAATATACTGAACAACATGTCACAGCAACAACTCATGCAACTTCTTGGAGGAGTTGGCCAAATTGGAGGACTGTCCTCTCTTCTGGGCACTATGGGGTAGCTACCAAACATAATTCAAATGATAAAATATGCACATGAATCCGAAAAGTCAGAGGTGCGTGCCTTGGGTTCGAACTCGAGACCTATGACTATAATTAAAGTAAATAATAAAATTTATATATTAAATTGAACTCCAAACTCAAAAGCATTTAAAACAAAGCATTTATTTCAATTAAAAGGATGGAAGCTTCAGATGGCCCATTGGAGTTTCTCCAACGTGATCACCCTGTGTGTGTAACGTCAATCATTGTCTGATGGTGTTTGAGTTTCATCTTGCCAGTCGATTACCTGCACGAAGACGCAACATGGGAAGTGAGTCTCAATTTGGATGCGTCTTGTTTCTTCGGGTGATGTCGTGAATGTTTTACCCTGTTTGCTTGCTGACAAGATTCAATGCTGCCGAAAACTTGCGCCATCCCGAAGTGCTCCTGAATCTGATGCATTTTTGTAGCTGGGTTTGGCATAATAATTGTCCCAGTCCTCATATGCACATGTGTTCATGGCTCTATTCAGAGCAGTTCTTACCTTGCTGCGCTTGCGTTCCTGATCAACGCCCCACCAGGGTTGTTTACCCGGTGTGTTCCGCGGCGTGGTCTCTGGGCATGCAGTCTGATAGCTGTCTATGATTAAGATCTCAGTAAGATGGCTTACTTGTACTTCAATCTGTGTTGCGCACATATCAACGGGTTGTTTATTGTCGCAAGCTTGCAATCAAGGTTGTGTGTGTAGGTGGCTCGATCCGTATTACGCGGTTAGCACCGTGGTGGTGTAGGTGGCACACAGACCTGGATGTCGAAGCGGATCCATCTGTGATCAGAGTAGGCCTCTTTGGATACCTGCCACCCGGTGATGATTTCCGCCGCGCTCACTGTTGCCAGTGAGATCAATGATTGTGAGGCTTCGCCTGGTTAGGAATGTTGGTTCGGAGCCAGTGTTTAGTAGGGATAGGTTAGTCGAGAATAAGTAGTCAACCAAGGCTTTACTCCTCTAGGAGGCGAAACGTCGGGGCTTGACTCCGATGCCGCGAGAAATCGCGGCACAGCGGACAGAGCTCCGACGGGATCTCATGGCATCATGGAGATTGCGATTGTCGCAACCCAGTGCGGGGCACGCCACTATTGGCTCTTTGAGGAGTGGCTAGAGAGGCGCCACGGCGTCCTCACCTTCCGCCTGACGCAGGTCCTCACCGGACACAGCGGTTTCGGGAGGTTTCTATTCGGTATTTTGCGTTTTGTGGAACTGTCTTATGTAACTTTGACGTTCGAAAAGTGCTGATTCTCAGCCTAGTTTGAATAAATGACTTTTGAATTTTGGTATCTGGCGGGAGGAAACGCCCGGGTGTCATCACTGCGTGGATCGCCCGGAGGACACGGTGGAGCATACGGTGGAGATCTGCCCGGCTCGGGCAGAGCGCCCGCCGTGTCCTCGTGGAGGCGATCGGTGGCGGGGATCTCTCGCGTCCGGCCCTGGTCCAGGCCGTGGTACGGAGCGCGAGGGCATGGGAAGTCGTCACCTCCTTCTGCGAAGCAGTAATGCTCGCGAAGGAGGAGGCGGAACGCGTGAGGAAGAGTCAAAATTCGCGCCCTCACGCCCCTAGCCGCTGCAGGAGGAGACGCCCTGGGCGTCGGGAATCTATAGCCGATTCCCGGCCACCGTAGGCGCGGGCTTGCGGATGGTGAGCAATGGCTAGCTCGCCGTCCGGTAAGGATTAGGCCCGGGTCGACGGCGCGGTGTGTTCCACGCGCGCCTCAAAGAGATGTCAGCGAATGAAGGGGTTCGATGGGACCATTGTCCGAAAGGGATACCTCCGGCCTGCCTCGGGCATGTAGGCCGAGACGAAAACGACCATGGCATCGTCGCGCTGTATAAGCAGCTTAGCTGCAGGGACATCTCTGCAACAGAAGTCAGTTAAGAGCTATGTTTTAAGGTTACCTGTGATATAGATGCACGATCTGGGGTGATCGTGATCTGAGGTGAATAGGAGCTTACCGCACAGATTGGAGAGTCCTTATATGCGGCCTGCCCTAATCCACGGCTCCTGGATTAAGGCTATGGCCGTATGTTGTACCTCCAGCCACTTGCGAAACTGAGCCGTCGCGGTCTGACTGTGGTTTGCCTGGATGACTCTACAGGCCGACAAAAGGGACGCCATCGCTGGTCGAACCATCTTCGTCCCTTCCAAGTCTGAGCCCAGCAAACAGGTCACCCTCGTCAAAGCCGCGCCCTCTCCCGGGCCCGAAGCCGGGGACAGGATCATGTCGTCCAGCCCGATGAGTGGACGGCACCCACGGTGGCGGTGGCAGGGGCGGCCGACTCTGCAGCAGCAGGTTCACCCACGGATGCTTCCGGGTTGTCTGAAGGGGGAGTGGACTCCCCTGCAGGTGCCTGTGGCAATTGTTCCGTCACCTCGCAGACGATTCGAGTGGCGGGGTCTCAACCCTGTGGAACGTCAGTGAACCTACTGTTCCGACCCTGGTATTTCACGTACACCGCCCGTAAACCAATTGAGAGGCGGCGTCCGGCCTCCATCAGAGTCGGGATTTGGTCCACTGGGACACCGACCACTACGAACCACGCCAAGGCTTGTTTATCCGCGTGCGTATCGTGCGTTGTTTATTGGCGTTGAAGATTGGCCCTGGGGTGTCATGTATAGGGGAGCAGGCCTCAATGATGATCTGCTTCTGGATAGCAGCGAGTACCTGGTCCGATACGTCCTTGCTGAGTATCCGTGCGGTCGCAGGTGATCGCGACGTCTAGGGTTGCGCTGGCAGCTTGGGCGTAGCTTCTTTGGTCGACCCTATTGGATTGATAAAGACGCGGCCGCTTATGTTCTCCACGAGGTGTCAAGGTTTCGTTGAGAGCTCGCTTGGCCGCGGCCTGATCCTTCCAATCGGGTCGCTGTGTCCTTTTACCTTCAGCTGGTCTCCGGAGCGCATGCTAGCGACATGCTACTATGAAAATAACTGATATAGACTAGCCTCGCGGTATCTAGGTTTAGGTTTAAAGAAACTTTATTCTCAATAAAGACATACATGTCACTCACTTGAGAACATACAGTAGGTAGGTATTCTATTATAAAGTGGTGCTCTTTCAAAAGTAAGCATTTTTTTGCCATAATTTGTTCTAGTTTTTGGTAAAACTAGCAAGCTAGCTCGCCGTGTGCTACGTTGACTGACATGTTTCTATCTACATCAGTAAATTGAAGGATTTTTCTGACAGCATATGCTGCTGAACTTAGCCGTACTGCAAGAGATGTTAAATGGGGACCCTATAGCCTTGAGTCGAGCGTGATCCCCAGGAAAACAGGTTTATCGACAAATTCTAGTTTTTCTTGATTCAATACTAACTCACAATTACTACTTTTGACATTTGGTAAAGAAAATTTTATGCACTTAGTTTTTTTTCCCATTTAAACAGTCGGGCGTTATTTACGTCGTAAAAAATTGTAGCACGTCTACCTTAAACATTAAGGAAGTATTGTCAGCAAATAACACTTGTGGTTGATTTTTTTAATAAATGGAGTAGATCGTTAATATGCACTAAAACAGGAATGGACCCAATATCGTGCCTTGTGGCACACCCATTTTTACTTGTAAACGTAGTGAATTGATACCGTTAATTTGAACTTGCTGTTGTCTATAATTTAAATAAGATTTTACTAAATTGAGCGCAAGTTTTCCAAGTCTGTAATGCTCAAGTTTCAAGAGTAAGGTTTCGTGATCTACGCAATCAAAGGCCTTAGAGAGGTCACAAAACTATATTACCCCTAATGCTAAACACGTAGGTACAAATTTTTCATATTTTCCATACAAAAAGTGAAAAATTCCATATAAAAAACCGACGCTGCCCACCCTGCGCACCTCTGGCTCTAAAAAAAATCACGGAGTAGGGCAAACAAGTATGTACAGAGTACAGTCAGCTGTCCGTACCACGTGGAGTCGCGATTGTCAAATTCTATTTTAGTTGTCAAAATAATTATTAAATTTAGAGAATTTTTATTGCAGAATTAAGGAATTTTATTTAAGTTCGGTGTACAAGAGAATCGGCACCAATGGATTATCATTGAAATTAAAAATGTGTGAAAATGCTTGTATGTAACAATTTAGTTTTTATTTGCAACAATGCACAACTTGTTGATATGTCTGGCTCTTGTCCAAAATTTAAATAATTGTGGGTTTGACATAATAAGTTCATTACTATAAAAAACATAATTACAAACATCCGAATTGAGAACCTCCTCCTTTATTAGAAGTCGTTTAAAAACACACTTCACACTGTACTATTATAAATTGAAACTCATCAAACAAATATTGATCATTGATGGATGTTAAAACCATCAACCAGTTCTTACCCTATTGTCCTTCGTCTTTTTTTGTGTACCTATGTTAAAGGTCGCTGCATACTGAAGGGACGTTAGGACGTGGACGGGGCGGAGACGGAACGGTGTTATTAAATACAGACGGGTGTTTAATGCATACGCACCGCGTCAGTGTCGCGAAACTAGCGTACTGGTGTGTCACTCCGTCCGTGCACCCTTAAAGTAGTAGTAGTAGTAGTAGTAGTGTTATTTCGTAAGTATACATTTTCTATGAAACAATGTTTCCGAAAAATTTGTTTCATTCCGTGCAGGTTAAAACACGTTACGTATGCTGGGACATTAACTGATGTATAAATTCGGTTAACGGGGCCATAATATTTTTTTAAATACTATTGCATTTACTTTTTTTCTGCAGTAACAATAGCGGTAGCAACAGCGGTAACACTAGCGCACGTCCATCGGCGGGCAGTGGCAACAGCAGCCGCGGTGGCAGTGCGCCACGCACCAGCGAGACGCGCGCCGAGACACGCGCCAGTGAGCCGCGCTCCAGCGAGCCGCGCACCAGCGAGCCGCGCACTAGCGAGCCGCGCACCAACGAGCCCGGCGCCACGCGCACACCGGCGCGCGCGCGCGACGTGCCCGCGCCCACTGCCACTCCACCCAATACAGCTACCGCTGCGCAGCCACGTGGTACGTCGTAATCTTGAAACCATTTTGTCTTTTCACTATTCCTTCAAATTGAATTGTTTTTCAAATCCAATACAATATTTTTTTTATGTCTCTTGCTAGTCGCTAAACTACAAACTCTATTTTGCTTTCAAGACAAATGTACAGTTAGATAGTTTCAACTGTAGTATGTCATACTCATAATTGATAATTACGAGGTCAATTATGCAATGCTTTAATTTCTTAAAAAGCATAAGTAGTTGTAGACTCGAAGATGTGGGGGATGAAAAGACAAGACTAAAACGGTCACAGCTTAGAGAGCCCTTGACCCTCTCACTTTACCAACAGTTCTTTGTAACTGGCGGCTTAGTGTTGGGGTTGCGCCCAGCCACAGCCAGTTAATGCTACATTTGAAACACAGATGGTGCAGGCGGGCAGATCTACTTGTCAGACTTGCAGCGCTACTTCTCAGGGCTCGGCAACGCGCCGCCGGAGGGCGACGCGGGCGCGGCCGGGGCGGCCGGGGCGGCGGGCGCGCGCGTGGAGCTGGCGGCGGCGCTGGCGTCGCCCGACGTGGTGACGGCGGCCAGCGCGCCCGGCACCGCGCCGCGCCTGGCGCCGCACCTGCCGCCCGCGACGCCCGGCGCCGCCCAGGACGATGTAAGGACCACCCTGCTCTCACCGCAGTTCGCTCAGGTGAACCTTCACGTATAGCGTTCCAGTCCTCGGCTGCGGCACGACGCCACCGGGACTCTTCTCGCGTCTGGCTTCTTATTTTATCGAGCGGTATGCATTTCGCATATTTTTCTAACGCTTCCATTTTTTGTCTGTTTGTGCGCGGTGCATGGGATTCCTTTGATTCGACTTAGGTATGCCCCAAATTATTTTTGAAAAAATTTACTTGTTTTGACTTATTTTCAAATAGAAAACCATTTCGAAGAAGAATAGGGTTAATAGTCATCAGAATTGGTGGGAAAATACATGTCCTTTATTTCACCTTCAATGACGTCATCAAAGGCAAAAAAAAAAAAAATGAATTAAAAATGATGAAGGCGTTCTGCTTTAAATATTTAAAAGACTCGAAAAAAACTTGTCTGTCAGTATATAGGCAACCATACCTCACTACCAAGCAAACATTTGGACCATTTTGATTGATTATTACTAGTTTTATAATACTTATTGAAATTTAAGAATATACAATTTCCGTTTTTGTAATAGCAAAATATTTTGGCAGAATAAGATTTTTATCATGTTAAGAGAAATTGTGCAAAGTGAAATATTCACAGTTATGATGTAGATGGCTTGTGGCAAGTCACACATCGTAACTTTTAAAGGTAAGTAATAATATTACCAATCAAAATGTGAGGTGAGAATTATAAATTAATGAGTTAGTCAAGGCGACAATATTTTATTGACTTCCTCTCCATTCATTAGCGACTACAGAATATTAAATTTCCATGCCAATGACGTCGTCATCACTTTCATAATTTAAAAAAAAACAAGGAAATCTTCAAAAATTATAGACATGACGTGTATTGTTGACTATTGCATGTTATTACCAAGTAACATAACATTTTATAATTTATTGTTTTAACTAACTCATTAACATGTGCCAAATAAATCCTACGAAAATAACTAAGGTTACTAAAATGTCTCTATTATTAATAAAAATGGCCTAAGATGTTTCCCACCACGTCCAGGAAATGGGTAGAAGTTATTCATAATCACTAACACTAGGACACTAGCATATTGAGTGTATTGAGCAGATATCGCATCAACTTAACTGGAATTTTATTTGTGTTTTATTACAACCATCATCAGCGATGGTTTCCCCATCCGTATTAGTCGTACTAGTCATTGATATCCCAAAAATACTGTAGCCGTTGTGGACCAATTCTTCAATGAAGCATGATAAATGCAAGTGCAAAATAGTTAAAATTCACACTTTTAATTATTGGTTTATAATATTGGATATTATCTTCAATTTGATACAATAGTATTTACTTTATTGTCAATGTTTGGTCCATAACATTAAATTGCTTATTGAACACACCTATTAACACTTACTATTATATTCCAGGCTGCAAACCAATTCTCTTCGGCATTGACTTCTGGACAAATGGGTCCAGTGATATCGCAATTTGGTTTGCCTTCTGAAGTTACAGCGGCTGCGAACACAGGCGATATGCAAGCTTTCTTTAAAGCGCTTGAAAACACCTCCAATGCAGCCGATAAGCCGAAGGAGACTGACAAACAGAAAGAAGAGAAACCCAAAGATGACAAAGGGGACAAAAAAGATGACGACGCCGAAATGTCATTAGATTGATTTGGGATTCATTATTTAGTTGCATCTTAGTTGTTTTTAAAAGCAATGAAGCTATGTAACAACTTTTGTTTTATATTCGTTAGCGATTTATTATTACATTGAAAATATAGATTTTCTTTTGAATGTTTTATTTTATTTTTACATAGCTTGTATTTACAAGGTCCGCCGCTCACCGCAACAAATCATGCGGCGAGAAATAGATATGCTGTTTAGCTTAAGTGGCGTGAATGATTGACTAGGAATAATATAAATAAAGAAAAGATACTAAAATTCAGTAAGAGCCATGATATGATGAGCAAATATCAAAAGTACCTATCTAGGGATCGAGCACGTTTTAGCGATTTACTATTGATTCTTTTATGGTGGGTACACACATAAAACGTATCATGAAATATTACAATACGTCCTATGTTGCATTGCATCACTTAAGACGTGCCACGCGCACGGATCGCGCATTTACTGCGAACTTACTCCGCACATCTGTTTCCGCTGGTTTACCGTGAACACGCGAATGATATTGATATGGAGTGCGACGACCAAGTACTTGCTCTAGCGATTGTCAGAGCTTGATTCAGCAATAATAAAAGTTTTCATTATAATATCAATTATGTATATGTATAATTTAAAATTAAAAAGTTATACAATATGGTTAATTAACGAAAGGCGTTTCCGTTAACCCGCAATAGTACAGTCTGTTGTCAACATTATCTGACCCACCCTAAAAACAAACGAATTTGGACCCTGTGTTTGTAACATTAAGGTTTATTCAATTTATATGAGCATATCAGACTAGTTAGTGCTTGAGGACTCGATGAACAAATACAATAATAATACAGACACGCAAATTTGATCTTTACCACGTAACGTTAAGGTTAACCCACCCAACATTGTCGGAGCCACTGGCATTATTTGTTATGCTATTTTAATCATATCTCGTTGACATTAAAGTTAAAAAGCTTTTAAGTCACACTACATAATTACAACCCAATCTTTAATTTCGCGCAATTCTAATAAGTTCTTGTGACTTAGCGGTTTGATCCTGGATTGGCGACGAACAACATGTGGGTTCGAAAACACAGTCCACCTATTATCAGTTCCTTTTTTAATAAATAAAAACACACATGATAATAAAAAACTACCTATAAAATAGAAAATAAAAAATTGTAAAGAGACGTTGTTTTTGCAATTTAGTAAGGCAAGGTAAAATATGTTTGCGCGTAGTCACTATACCCTTAGGTTTTATAATGAATACGAATATTTATTTTTCAACTACCCACTTATTACAAATTATGCGAAAATATTACCATTTTAAAAAGTTTATATTTGAAGGTTAACCGCATAAAGTTCTTTACAATATACAAGAAATGGTTTTGGAATAAATTCTAAATTGAAAGCAAAACAACTATTTTGTCGCAGGATTTGATCTCGCAACTTGTTTTTCTCAGTCTTTTATATTCAGACCACGAGACCAGAATAACTTGAAGATAGTTATTAAAATAAGTTATTACACTAATTATATTACAACAAGTAGTTATAACATATAACCTAACGCTAACGTTTTAAAGATCAAATTTGCGTGTCTGTATTATTATTGTATTTGTTCATCAAGCCGTCGAGCTTGTCTGATAAGCTCATTTAAATTGAATAAACCTTATTGTTAATGTCAGAGGGTCCAAATTCGTTCGTTTTTAGGGTGGGTCAGATAATGTTGACAACAGACTGTACATACATAAAAAATATAAATATTCAAACACAAAATGTTTTTTTTTTAATATATATATATTCACAAAACAAAAAAAATCTTGTCGCATTTGTTTTTGTAGGTTGAAAGGCACGTGCGCATGTACAGTGTTTCTTTGACGTATTAATTAAATATTTTTTGTGAATATATTAATATAAAAAATTGCGTGTATGGATATGGACGCTATACTATTGCGAGTGAACGAAAACACAAGGGCGGATCCAGCCTTCGAGTCAGGGGGGGTCACATAGTCGGGGTCTAGTCAAGACAGGCTCCAATCAGTGGTGGACTAAGCCTCTTGGGCGGCAAAACAAAATGAGGCCCCCCGATCTTCTCAGTTTATGTTGGTATTTCTAGCCTTACGTAAATAGGACTTGCTTTGTCGACTTATGCAGATTTATAAGTTTGGGAGTTAGAAGAATATAGAATTCAAGAGCGAGTAGCGAGCTCGAAAATTTTAGCAAACCGCCTTGTGTACGTAATTCCTTTGTCGACTTACGCAAAAAGTTTGAGAATGTAGATTGTAGCGAGCGAAGCGAGGTCGAAAATTTTATACTTAGCCTCCAACTAAACTGCTTCTTACAGAATATATTATGATAGTGTTTGGGGTTTCATTAACACTTTCGACTCATTTTCATAGAACTCATACGCCATGCCGCCATACATATTGGAAGTGAACCCTCCGGGAGGTTGCCGGCTTTACGTTTGTGCTAAAGTTAACCATCGCGGACCGTAATCGTGTTATAAAACACTGTAAAACGAAGTAAAATTGTGTAAAAAAAAAACCTTTAAATTTTTTAGTGAATATTTGTATCCGTGTTTTTTTTATGCTTGGATTTAAAACCAATGCATTATACTAACAAATCTTGTTAAAATATACATAAGTTTTTTTTTCACGATTTATAATGCTTAACTGGCGAAATGTGGGTGTACCTACTACAGGTACACCTCTGCCCAACCCTTCGGGGAGACAAGGCGTGATGTTATGTTATGTTATGTTATAATGCTGTATTCACTTAGAAAAACCTACATTTAAAATAAGCCCTCCGCTCATGTGCGACTAGGTGAACCCTCCAGGAGGGCACTGAACGTATTAATAAAGTTCTTAACCCTGATACTGCGACGGGGCTTTTAAAAGGTCCAAAAAATGTATTTAATCTACCTGCATTTTTATATTTATTTATTTATTTAATTGACACAGATATTTATACTATCATGTTGTTAACTTGCTAAGTACATAGACAGGTTTAATTTGATGCAGCTACTTGTACGATTTGACACACATTTTCATGTAAATTTTGTGGTTTTGAAGATCTTTCAGTTTTTTTTCCAAGGGCTGTAAGCTTAGGTATATTAGATGCGGATTTTTTAAATATTTCACCTTGATATTAGATTTTAGATAATTATGTTCTCAAAAATAAGCCATATTACTGAAAAACCTTTTCACTTTGTATTAACCCCAAGTGATCAATTCCATCATACCGAGATGACTAATTCTCGATTATATCTCCTAGGTTTCATCGAAAATCATCTCGGTGTGATTAATATCACTTTTCTCTAATCTCTCAAATTGAATGGCCTTCCTTGGGATTCCATTGGGTACCTAATACTTTAAGCTTTTAACCGCCCGACTTCATATCAATTGTCGTGCCCCCAGCGCCCGGCACAGTGAATCTAAAAATATTTAAATACAAAAAAGAGGGAAGTGCAATACTCAACGTTTTCAATGTAGATATTTCGTTTTAATAAGTACTTCCTACATTAAAGTTCAACAAGTTTGTTTCAATCACATTTTTTCAATTATTACCTACTAGCTGCTGCACGCGGCTCCGCCCGTAATAATGTCAAAAAAGTATCCCATGTGTTATTCCAGGCTATTGTCTACCTACCTCTGCCAAAGGAGAATGCCCATGTTGTTAGGAGTTTTGGGCCCCTATAAAAACTTCGCATGTCACGGTGGTTTTTACTTGGTTTTGTAGACCTAGAATTACCTTTTCATATCCTGAAATCGATTTTCAATTTGTCACCCTAGTTTAAGAGAAATCTTATTTTTTCGGATGCTGAAATTGAGGTTATAAAACCAGTTTTTTTTGTTTTAAACATATTTGAAATTAAATTAATCATATTGTTTATGTATTAATATTGATTCCTGAATTTAGAAAACACCACATAACTTCTACTCTTGCTAGATATTATGTAGGTTAAGTACTTGCGCTTACAAATATCTCTTGTTGTGCTGTGCAGCGTTAAGCAGGCTTTTCCCTCACCATGTAGTGTTGTTAAAAATAAATACCTATCTGCGACTCCTTAGGGCATAGGAGCTCATGGCTAAGTTACAACAACTCAAGTCAAGTTAAGCTGCTCTATGTCTGCTTACTTACAAAAAAAAAACAATAAATAGTAAGGTAAAACATTTATTTTTCAACAAATATAACACAAAAAACGTTGCCAGATCGTAACATGGCGTGATGTAGCTCTGTCTCGCTCGGTACCTTCCTGTAACGGCTCGCGCTAACGGTCAGTGAGGCGCGGGCGGCCCAGCCGTGTGTACGTTTGGAGTTTTCGACTGCCGGTGTCCCACAGACGTAAGTACAGCAATAAAGGTTGATTCTGATAGACGTCACCTCACAAATATCTTTTTATATTCATAGTGTCTGTTAGTTGTTTCATCAGTAACATATTAATACTACCATAGTGTCTCTCAGACATTCATACTTTTTTAGATGGCGACTCAAAGTACAGATAGTAGGCCACCAAAACGAGACAGCAGTGGAAGATATACAAATGATTATGAGCAGATTGAGGAATGGCCTGAAGAATTAGAAGAAGAAAACGAGTTTAGCGATTTTGATGATTCGGTAGAAGATCCTAATTATGTGGAAGGAAATGTAAATTATTCTAAAGGTGGAGTGGACGAAATCGATAAAAAATCTTCAATTTATTCAAGCAGTCGTAAAACATGCCGCTGGCCCATGACGATATTTTACAGAATTCTGGATTTAGCTGGTACTAGTTCATTCGTCTTATACCAATCTTGTCCAGGTGCTAAGCTGCGAAGGGGGGACGTTTTACTATCTTTGGCAAGAGAATTGGTTCTTTCTAGCCTACAAGAACGCGTTTATAATGACAGACTGCTCAGACAACTCCGTCTTACTATAACGCGAGTTTTAGGCAATGATTTGCCTCCCCCTCCACCCGTGGCTCAGTTTCCAGGTCCTGCTGGAAGGAAGCTATGCAGCATATGACCCAGTAAATTGAATAGGCAAACAAGGTACCACTGTTGCGCATGCAAAAAGCCGATTTGCCTACAAAGTTCTTCTCCACTATGTCAAGACTGTAAACTTAAGTTTTAGATTTAGGGTTAACTTTGAGACGGATTTGTGCCTAATTGAACCGTGATAACACGTTGTATTTTTTGTTTTAGAGCTATACGATATCGCTTAAAAGATTAATATTAACGGTTTTATAGAAGTTTTATTATTTCGTTTTTTTTAAAATAGTTTTGTAAGTTTAAGCGTAAAAATAATTAAAATAACGATCTCAATAAATGATTCCATAATGAACTCGTTTTTTGTTATGATAATGCTTATACATTTTTATTTCATTATACATTAACCCATTAATCGTAAAATAAAACTAGAGCTCTATTATTTCGAAAGGTTATAAACGAATCAAGCTGTATATAGTGACGCCTGACAGACTACACCTCAGTCGAATGTTGATGAAAAATCCACCTCAGTTGCAGAAGGTTAAATACCACAATAAGGTCATAGTATGAGCGCAGCACCCTACTGTACGATTTCCCACTAAGCAACTACAATAATTAGCAATGATACTCTCTAAAGAATTTGCCCTATGTTGGTCTCCACTTATCAATAAATATGTGTAATGTGTGTGTGTGTATGTGTACTCACATGTGTCGATTTAATTCTGCCCCTAACTAAATAATTGTTTTGACCTAATATTAAGGGCAAATCTTCTTCTATTAATTCATTGCTTATTTCTACACTGTAGGTAACATTCGCCCGCACATGCTTCCCCGTAATAGGATCTGGCCTGTTTTAATTGGTAAGATTCTAAAGCAAATCTTCTTAATTCGATCAATGTTAATCTTGGAAAATTATTTAGATTAGCACTGCTGTTTATGCTCTTGGAAATTGTACATCTTCTATTTATATGTTCCCTTTGAATAAATTCCGATAAATAATTTACTGTATTTAATCTCCACAGAGCAATATTTAGGTACTCCACAGCATCGGGTCTATCATCAGTTGTAGGATGGAACTTATTAAGGGAACAAGCTATTTTGAAATCAGTCATAAGGTGACTGTGATTTTTAGGTCTTGCATTTGGACCGAGTATGTTGTGCTTGTTGGGAGGCTGCAACGAGAGAAATACAAAACCAGGCTGTTGGTGGTGTTAACAGATCAGTGGATTCTGCACCAGTGACTTGATTGGCCAAACAATGTGACTCAGGTTGGCTGGACAAATCTTCAAAATAGCTTGCATTTAACTAGGTCAATAGGTCACTTTATGTGACGGCTAAACACCCTTATTTCAGAATTTGTGACGCTACAGAATCTTAGATAATCGATCGAAAACGTGTCCAGCCATCTTGAAAAATCACTTTTCGCTGGTCTCTCAATCTCGGTAACGGAAGTGATTTTGACGACTTTTTGCATTTCAACGGGCGTCACATAAATTTGTGACGGGCACCGAGCTAAAAGTTTTGTGATAAGTACAGTGGTTTAGTAGAAAAATGCAAAAATCTGTGTCCAGCCATCTTGAATTTACGTATAAAACTTATGGCTGGCACTTCCGAATCTCAATAACGGGGGCGTTTTCGAATATGGTTCCTTTACTAATAGTTGGTGACGCAATGTGTGACAGTAATAACGTTTGATTTATGGCGTCACATGTAAGGGTTTACGAGAAATCAATAAAAACTTAATGTCCAGCCAACCTGAGTTCAAGATGGCTGGACACATGTATCTCCACTGCCTGATGATCTACGACCTTCGAAATGTGTTCAAAATTTTGTGACGGGGACGATAATGATAACCTGAAATTGTGACGGAGAAACTTTGCGTAGTTTCAAAGATATTGACCATTTTAATTTTTCCATACAAACATCCATTAATATTGTGAGGTGACCATAATTTTACATAAATAAAGGATTTCTTTTTAATCGATTAATTGGCCGGTAGCATTGCGCGCCAATTAATCGATTTGCCTGCCACGCCTGCTTTGTATTTGATTTCCCCGTGGGAATAAAAGGTTTTCCTGCAGTGAAAAGAGTAAGTATGTGTTAATTCAAAATAATAATTGACCACCAGCGCTGCAAGAGAGAGCCCACTTTTATTTCGCGTTTAGTTCATTATCTTATGTAACTGAAAATGAGAACTAAACTCGACAGCCGGCAGTGTATGTACTTACTTTTCGAAGTGTTATCACTAATCAGAGTAACTATTAATTAATCTGCGGTAAGACAACCTAAATAAGAGATTCGACCAGTTGTCCTAGTAGTACCAACTTTAAGCAATAGATGGCGACACCAACATCAGCTATCATGACAGTATGGTTTGTCTTGTCCTTCGACGTTTTCGTGGTAGCCCGCGAAATTCAATTTTTCTTGAGTTTTTTGCAGTTATTTTTTTCGTCCGCGGAAAGAAATAACTTATAGATATGTATGATGATTCTTATGGTTATAAAAATTACCCCCCCCCCCCTTCCTCACTTCTACATTTTTGTCTTCTATTGATTTAAATATCTACAGTTGTTCGTATTAGTATCACCAATACACGGATTTTCGTCCATTAAAGAAAACACCTTAAAATATACTTGTCCTACATAAAACCTACAATATTGGTTACCCTACTGCAGTGTTTGTATGGGGAAATTTAAATGATCAATATCTTTGAAACTACGCAAAGTTTCTCCGTCACAATTTCAGGTTATCATTATCGTCCCCGTCACAAAATTTTGAACACATTTCGAAGGTCGTAGATCATCAGGCAGTGGAGATACATGTGTCCAGCCATCTTGAACTCAGGTTGGCTGGACATTAAGTTTTTATTAATTTCTCGTAAACCCTTACATGTGACGCCATAAATCAAACGTTATTACTGTCACACATTGCGTCACCAAGTATTAGTAAAGGAACCATATTCGAAAACGCCCCCGTTATTGAGATTCGGAAGTGCCAGCCATAAGTTTTATACGTAAATTCAAGATGGCTGGACACAGATTTTTGCATTTTTCTACTAAACCACTGTACTTATCACAAAACTTTTAGCTCGGTGCCCGTCACAAATTTATGTGACGTCCGTTGATATGCAAAAAGTCGTCAAAATCACTTCCGTTACCGAGATTGAGAGACCAGCGAAAAGTGGTTTTTCAAGATGGCTGGACACGTTTTCGATCGTTTATCTAAGATTCTGTAGCGTCACAAATTCTGAAATAAGGGTGTTTAGCCGTCACATAAAGTGACCTATTGACCTAGTTAAATGCAAGCTATTTTGAAGATTTGTCCAGCCAACCTGAGTCACATGCCAAACATAGGCATCCTAAATGTTCGTATAAATCTGGTAAATGACACATTATACACTTACCGGTGTAGGTGTTACCCAGGTTTTCAGAAGGATAAGCATTGGTTCATCTAATTCTTCGATTTGACGTCTACGAAGATTCGGCGCCAAACGTAGGGAGCAATTGACACACCGGCGACAGAGAGGGTGGTTTACCCGACCTCTACCAGGTGTAGACATTTTTCAGGAGTAAAACGAGTCCAAGGCTCACTAAAACGTCGATTTCCTCACTTATCACTAAAACAGGAGTCCAATATCTCAAAACTCTGCAGGAACGTAAACGCTCAACTCGACAGCTTCAAATTGTAACGAACTGAAGTAAATACGGAAATAAATACAACTCCAACACAACCAACAAACAATTTGATTGATGCATTGATTTGACAGATAGATGATAGATCTGTTTAAGTGTGACCATATTAAATATTTTGGTAATCGATTTACCAAATCGATTTGTTATAAATAATATTATTTACATAATTAAAAAGATAATTATAAACGCTATTTAGGTATGTATGGGAGGTATTAACCTGAGTACTAACCACAATAATGTATGTGGTACTAACTTTTGTTTTTGAAAGAAACTCGATCAGACAATCGGAAGAGCAACCGGAGCGTCTGTTTCCGCCTTAGTTCTTCGCTATCGGACAGAGGACCTTCACATCATTTCAGGATCGTACTTTAGCTAAAAGCACCGCAGAGCTAAGACCGGTAGAATCTCCTAGTTATAATATTATATGTTTGTGGGTAGAATAGTGTTTATTCAATAAACACCTTCAAAATATAATTCCTTCGTGTTTTTTTATTTTAGTTCATTAACTACTTTTATATTCTTTATTTGAGCCCGCCCGTCGTCTACTTCGGGCCTAATCAGTTACATGAGTGTTAGCTAGATTATGACGGAAGAAAAGCTATTGTAGCCTATCTCCGGTCATTTTAGTCGACGTATTAGTAAAATATCGATATTTTTAATCGATTACAATTATTCAATTCTCATAGTCCGCGTCTGGCAACATTAAAGTTAAGTTTTAATGGCGGAACTGATCTAAATTCAATAAAATAAATATTAATTTTGTTTTCCAATGCTGGGGTAAAAGAAATGTTGAAAAAAAAAACTTGAACATGTAAAAATACGACTTAATTTTTGAGAAGTAAATAGTCTTGACACGGCACCAAAACTAAGGGGCCCATTGGCGGTCATTCTCCTTTCATCAAAATCCATTCGGTAGTTTTTGCGTGAAAGAGTAACAAACATCCATCCTCACAAACTTTCACATTTATAATATTAAGTAGTAGGACTAATTATTGTTTTGTACTTTTTGATTGACTCACGTAATTGCCAGACAGTCATTTATAATAGAAACTTGAGTATAATAAATAATGCAATAGTCTGAAATCACAATTTACCTCTGCCAAATTTCATCAAAATCCATTCGGTAGTTTTTGCGTGAAAGAGTAACAAACATCCATCCTCCACAAACTTTCACATTTATAATATTAAGTAGTAGGACTAATTATTGTTTTGTACTTTTTGATTGACTCACGTAATTGCCAGACAGTCATTTATAATAGAAACTTGAGTATAATAAATAATACAATAGTCTGAAATCACAATTTAGTTTTAATTTCTCAATAATAGTAATTTACGTATTGACTAATTATCGTAACCATCTAGGTTATGATCAATGTTAAACTCTTCGTCTGACAAAAATTCTTCATTTTCGTCGCCTTTTAAAATTCGTAATAATTCTTCAGTAGTGTGCATTTCAACACACATTAATTTATCGACACACGAATGTAAAACTACATCCATAAGCACAACACTAATGGAAAATTCCAGAATTCGGCACTCGTTTATGACGTAAGAAGCGGTCGTCTTTATCCGACCGTGGCGCAGGGAGTACTAACAAAGTAAGTTTCGGAATATGTAGGCTAGGGATGGGAACCATCGAGTAAGTGGCTGACATTTCACATTTACTTAATTTCAAAGGAATTAAATGAAATACTATTTTACACAAATATTTGTGAAAAAATGTTTTATTAACAATTGGTGTATTTATTTTATAATTAATTAGTCGGTATATAGAGAAATATTTTGATTTATGTTTATTTTTGTATCGGTAAATCTTGGCATATGTCCCGTTCCCGTCCCTAATGTCGGATTTTTCCGTCATGGGCGTTGTACATTAATACATTTTTCTAAAAATAATATTAGTTATTCGTTGAACTTTGTACATTATTTTCAGGACTTCTAATTAAGAGACTAAAGTGCATTTAATTGTAAATGATTACTAATTGTCCATTTACCTAATATAAACACCTTTTTGATAGCATACAGCGTATTTAAATAAAAAAGCACATTAAACGAGTTCTGGTATTTTAGTTGGAAATATAATATACGACCCTGGCAAAATGGACCCGAAAATATAATGTCGGATTAATCCGACGTAAGCGGTTAAAAGGTTAACACACCTTTCGATGTAACCAAATTTTCAAAAACATCAAACAGTTAAAAAAATAAAAGAAGAAGATTTTAAGAGCTTTAATCCTAAAAGTTGGCAACGTGACAACGTCGCAAATAGCTGTCAAATATTATTATAATATTAATTTGGCAATATTACTGTATGGAAATAAGAAACGTGGCTAACTAGCAAACTAAAATATTGATCATGAAATACAATAATAAATATCTTAACAACGAATATTTCGTTTTAGATGTAAAAAAGTGTTCAAGAAACTTTCAAAATCCCTTTTTTACACCTAAAACGGTTACAACATCAAATTCAATGTTATAATTGCAATTCCTTAATTCTAACCTGTTCCCTCGCATTTTATACGTTATAATTTTATAACATAATCTATTTGTAATACTGTTTTTCAGAAATAAAACTATTATCGATAATGCCTATAAGTTTGTAGGTAGTAGAGTATGTAGGTATATGCGCTGTATGTAATACACGCAAACTAAGAAACAAGTGAACCGTGAGTCATGTTAAAATCTCTAAAGCCGCTCCGCGTCTTGTGACCTAGTCACGACGACCTGGCGTGACGTGTGATGGATTGCTGGGAGGTTAGAAAGTAGTGGGATGGCATAAACCAGATAATAAATTCGATTAACACACAATTTTTTAATATTTCAACAATTTCCAAATTCGACCATTGCCAGAATTATCGACATTTTAATCGGAACCGCTAAATATTTTTTAAACGTTTGCACCTCGTTAGATAATGCAGAGGTCTTCTTTTTTTAATTTGTACGCTTAATGCCATGGTACAATTTTTAGTTAACTGGTGTCAAAGTTCATAGACGTACGAGAGTGGATCAAAAATTTCTTGGAATCAATATATAAAAATGCAAAGATTTAAACATACCTAAATATTTTATTTTTCTACATAATTTCCCTCCAATAATAATATAATATAATCATTTATTTCAAGTTTCACAGACTCATTAATTAAAATATTCATGCACATTCAGTCACATTAAATAGAAATTATACGATTACACAAATGATAAGAACAAATACAAATTCATACAAAACAACAAATAAATAATAAAATAAAATCAATATCTACCATGACTTGTTGCAGTGTTGTCACATTACCTGCGTTCAATGTGTAACCCACAGCAGTGATTAATGTAGGCGCAATCTAGCCTTTCCGCAAGCGCAGCTAGCATGCTGTTGGAGCTCCCCCGCACTCGCCGAACC
This sequence comes from Xanthia togata, assembly GCA_963853775.1. NCBI lineage: Eukaryota > Metazoa > Arthropoda > Insecta > Lepidoptera > Noctuidae > Xanthia > Xanthia togata. The sequence continues at coordinate 11,976,778 of OY970792.1, read as the reverse complement.
AGCGAGGTGCCTCTCTTGCGCATTGTTGCATAAAAACAATCTACGCGCGCCTCTGCAAACATTGTCGAAGCGCTGCAGTAACGGGGGAGGCCCAGCAACATCCTGAACGCATTGTTAAACTGGACTCGAAGGGCGCTGTACGACCTTTGCGTGTAGCTAGTCCATAGGCTGCATGTGTATAATGTAGTGCAGTAGGCTCTAAAGAGAGTAATTTTAACTTCTGCTGAGCATCGTGCGAACCTACGGATCACCATATTCGCTCTGACCGACAGCGCCCTTCGTTCCCGTTCAATGTCATTATCATCTTTCAAGTCGGGCGTAACGTAACTAAGTGGCCTAAGTACTGAAAAATGTCTACTCTTTCTAAAGATGTGCCATTCAGCTTTATAGCTGGCATTTCAGTAACTTTTCTCTGCCCGCCCTGAAAGACCATACACTGACTTTTTTTTTCATTATACAACAGTCCGTGATCAATTGCATAACCCTCACAGATACTCATCAGCTTTCTGAGTCCGCAGACCGATGCAATGCATTTAGAATAACGCGTTTCTAACTTCCTTATTCCTTGTGAAAAAAATGATTTTCTTGACTCTCGAAAAACTCCTCTACGGCAGCCATAACCGCGTCACCATCGTAATTTTTTTTACGATGATGACGCGTCTTTGTCTCTTAGTTTCAGGATCGAAATGGTGGCCCCACGTTTCATCCATGGTGACAAGGCGACGGCAAAAATTTTCCGAATCACGCTGGAACATTTCGAGATTACGCTTAGAAATTTCCAAACGTCGCTTTTTGTTTTCGTCGGTTAACATTCGTGGCACCCATATTGCCGACACTTTTTTGAACCCCAGTGAATCAATTACAATGGATTGAACGCAACCAAATGATATCTTTAGGATCTCAGCTATATGTTTTATAGTTATTCTTCTGTCTTCCAAAACGAGATTCTCAACCTTTTTGACATTTTCTTCCGTAAGGTTGAAGGCCGCCCAGAACGCGGGTCATCTTTACAGCTTGATCTACCTCTTTTAAATTCAGCCACCCAGTACGCAACCGTAGAATAGGGTACAGCATCATCCCCTAATGTCAGCTGAATGTCCGAAAAAAAATCCTTCGTAGATATTTTTTTCAAACGTGAGATATTTGATCACTTTTATCTATAATTTTGGGTTTTTAACAACTCGTTGCACAAAACAATTTATTACGTGCGAACGAACTGACAAAAACAAGTGACAGTTTGCATAAATATTGTGTGATTGACACTCTTTAATTTGAATATCGGACTTCTCCCAAAAAGGTTTTATACAGGCTGAATTTTTAGTCACCGTCCAAGTTTTGATATATTAATCTTCGGCGAAAATCATTGAATACGTGTTTTTTCTTTTAGTATCACTCAATACAAAATATTGAGATATTATTATTTACCACGCAGAGCGGATAATTCTTTCGAGGTAATGATTTAATATTAAAATTTTACGTATCGTTTTTTTTTTTAATGGAGTTAGTGAATCATACCTAACGCCTCAAAAAAAAAAAAGGATTATTTGACAGAAATAATCCAAAAATCACTTCTTTTTTTTTTCATTAGCTTCTGGATTAATACGGGGGGCAGCCTGGATCTGCTCTTGCGGGAACACCTTTCATTAATTAACATACTGTATAATATTACTTTTGAAACTTTAATATCTTCTGTCAAGGTACTCCTAAAGTCCTATAAAATCCTACAACGCGTTTAAGTCAGAATCAGTACCTATAATTTCTGAGTTCAATCAATACAAACGGACCCTCTTATGAAGAGACGACGTCACCTGAGCCAAGAGGAAATTACCAGAGCCAAAGGAATATTGGAAGCTGGCTCTAGGCGACTTAGTATGGCCATCACTCTAGGCACTATGCAAAGTGTAATAAGTAGCCTCTGGACGCGTTACCGCGTCACAGGCGTATAGTCCCAGTCGCCCCCACATGGATTGCCACCAGGTGGCAATTGGGAGAAAAAAATCCCAGTTGCCACCGGGTGGCGACTTTTTCTAAGTATTAGTACCATCTCATCATGGTATCATCTGGGGTAGGGCAAACAAGACTACGTGGAGTCGATTTTGCAACGATTCGTTTCTTGGGGGCACTATGAAAAAAATACTTAGAAAAATTTCGCGACCAATTTCGATGTAGCGCTCGCCGGCCGCTGCCGCGGCACCGCTCGCTTCGCTCGCTCGGCTCGCGCGTAGTTGGTCACAGTTCTAACCTAACCTAACCTACGGAAATCTTGTTTGTATGTCCCTAAAAAATATCACATATCTACTAATAAAACCACATTGGAAATGTGACCACCAACCCCGTCATCGCGGCCGTAAGAAATATAGCGATGAGGGGGTTTGGCGATCCACGCCGCAATGTACAGCGATTTGAAGTGGGGGCAATAAGGTCCCAGTCGCCACCCGGTGGCAACTGGGATTTTTTTCTCCCAATTGCCACCTGGTGGCAATCCATGGGACTATACGGTCACAGGTAACGTGGCTTACCTCCATTGAGGAAGAACTTGTATCACCACATGCAGACAAGATCGGTCAAAGTTAATTGTAGATGGCATGAACATAGCTCGGAACCTTAAGGCCAACAATAAATTTGACATTTCGCCCATAAATTCCATGTATTGTTAATTCATGAGTTTGGAGTTATTTCACTATTTCCGGTGATTTCTATAATTTAAATCAATGTGTATTCGACATGGAGTGGATGAATTTAAAAACCTTAAATATTTCTTATTTACTCACTCAATTCAAAATGTTTCCCACATAACGTTGATTTAAAAAACACAGTTAGACGTAAATGAAAAAAAATATAGGGTCTTTCGGAAAATGGCAGTCTTCCGAGTATTTAGTCATTTTTGCTCAAATAAAATAACACCCTCTGCTTTCCCCATTGCGTAACACACTTATAATGCCAATCGATCGTAATGCTTTTTCATTTTGACATTCATAGGTTTGAAAAATTCGCCTGTTCAACATCGTAAACAACGCAATGAACGTGTGAACTGTCAAAATGCTTTCATTTACCCCACTGGGTTCGATTCCCGGTCGGGCAAGGTATTATTTTCCATTCGGAATTTCCCAGTAGCAGCCCGGAGTCCGGATTTGGTCCCAGTTGATGGCAATAGGCTCGCCCCATATTACATCATAACTGGCAAAATGTCGGTATACCTACTATAATAGCTACACCTCTGCTTAACCCTTCGGGGAATACAGGCGTGTTAGTATGATAAGTAATGCTGTCTGAATAAAAATGAATGAATAAACATGCGCAGGCTGGCAATGGGTACTTGAAAAAAAAAAACAAATTTTGTATAGACACAGTTTTCCTTTTATTTATTTATTTATATAAAAATTGCTTGCTGCATTTACGCTTTAACGTCAGTTAAGTCATTTCAGGAGCCAAGAGCTAAACCGTTATCTTTTCGAGAAAGGTGATGATGATTAGGAAGATTTACCTTTTATAGGCAAAGTCCCGCGTTAGTTCAAGGTTCAAAGGTCCACTGACAAATCATATTACCAGCTGCCATGCCCTTCTCCAAGATAAATAAGTCGCGAAATACTTGGTTAGATTCAGTGATGTAATATCTGCCATCTATTGACAGTAAAGAGAACTAAAGTTTTGTGGTAAGGTAAACACACCAATTATGGACACTTTAAGAACAATTTTGTAGTATTTTTGAAATTTCAATAAAACCTTTATATTTTTTAACACAAAAGGTATTGAAGGTTGAAAGTCCTATGTTTATTCTATATTTCTGCTGTGTTTTATGCAAGGTACTGCAATTGGTTTCAACATAATTATCAAATAAAAACTTCGATTTTTTTGACCAGTAATGGACAGCAATAAAACTAGTTATGGACACCCAGTAATGAACACGAACCAGTCATGGACACGTAGTAGTGAACATGAACCTAGTCATGGACACCTAGTAGTGAACATGAACCTAGTCATGGACACCTAGTAATCGACAAACCTATGTTGAATCTCTAGATGTGGAGTATTGAATTTAGAACAGGTATAATAATACGAACTTTTAGTTTCAATCAGCTTTTAATGTAAATAATTATGTTACTTGTAAGTCTTGAAAATTAGCAATGAGATCAGCATTTTTGCATTGAAGAACTTAAAAAATATTTGTTATTCTATGTACCTAATTATTCACTTTGGAAAGTATGTACCTTATTAGATGCTCTTATTCAGCCTTTCGTGTACTTATGTATTAATAAGTAATTTACGACCATTAACTTTTTTTTTCTTATTCTATAAAATTGACAATGAGTTATACATTGAAACATATTCTAATTTGTTGCTACCTAGATCTATAAATTACGTTAGCAAGTATAAAATATATATACCTATAAAAATCAACAATACAAAATTACTTATCTCTGTTAAATCACATTATGTATATCACAAACGAAATAAATAGGATATTTAAATTTAGGTAACAATTAAGAAGTAAAAACTGAGTATTTTTCCATTTCTTTTACAGAGTAAAATCCTCTTTTGTTTATCAAGATTGGAGGACTGATATGCTCCACGACATCTTTTCCTTGGTACCACATTTTGTCAGGTTTCTCTGGCCATTTGTAGGTGTTACCTGTTGAAAATGTCATCGTGCTAACTTCAAACTCGTTTTTATTTGTACTTTCGATAACTCCAGGAAAATGTTGCCCTTCATATAAAACTATCACATAACTTCCTTTCGTGTGTTTTTGTTGTGAAGAGACCAACGTACTCATTGATGCGTCGCCGTCGTCCGATCCTTCAGACAAGACACTGTCATCACTTTCGGCGTAAATTATTTCAGTCTCACTTTCAGACGATTCAGACCTGTTTGTTTGTTTTTTTGGCACTTTTTTCTTCTTATTAAGTTTTTCCAGCCTTTTTTCTTCTCGTTTTTTAGCTCGCAATTCCTTTTCTTCTATTTGTTTCCTTTTCAGTTCTTCTTTTTTGGTATTGTAAGCCTTCCATGCAGGGCTTGTAATCGTAAATGGAATTTTCTCTTTTAATTTGCGTTTCTTGTTTTTTGTTGTTTCATCTTCTTCTGGCCAAAATAAGTTTCGTTTAAAAGGCGATGGTATCACATATTTTGAAGTGCCAGGATTAAAACTCTTAATAGGTGTTTTGTCGCTACATTTTGATAAAGAATAAGCGTTGTCTGGTAAATCTCCCTGGCCGACATTTGGCTCATTTGAAGTATTGAGACCTGAAGTGCTTGGTTCGGAATCATTTGTATTATGAGACGAAATAGCAGTACTTTCGTTTTCGTTAGGAGAATGGTTGGCATTTTGATTAATATTTTCTGTTATGGGATTTGACTTTTCAACGGCGATAGTGGGTACTGCTACTGATACATCATTTCCTACGTCATGATCAGTTTGCTTACTACTAGCCCAAATCAAATATAAAGATATGTTTTCATTAGGCAAAAGGTTGTCTAACTCGAGGCGACTTTTGTAATAAAGATCTTTAAACAGCTTTAATTTGTCATTTGACAAAGTTGATTCTATTCTGGTTTCCAACATTTTCAAAAATTCGCTTTGGCACATGGACTCAATTTTCTTTTTGTTTTGAGATTTGATTTTACTCATATCTACGTATTCTGGACCAAATGGGTACAGTCCCCCCGCTCGAAATCCATTTTTGACTGTCTCAGCAGTAATTTTTTCGATCGCTAGCTTCAAAACTGGAGCAAAATTATGTTTTTTGAGGACTTGTCCCAAATTTTGCATCTTCCAGGTCTTAACCGCTTCTCGCCATGACGACTTCAAAGGCCTGAAGACAGCCAAATCCATTGGTTGTAAGATGTGTGTAGAATTTGGATTAAGAGCTATAACTTCGATGCCATTTTCAGAGCAGAAATTTGACAGGTGCAAAGTTAAATGTGACTTGTGTCCATCCAAAAAAAATAACACTGGCTTTTCAATATTGTTGTTTATCAGCCAAGGATTAAAAACGTTTGTCATATATTCATAAAATGTCCCTGCGCACATCCATCCGCTTTCTGAGCGACCAATAGCCCACTCATTGGGGAAAGTTTCTGAAATTGATGACGGTATCCTTGCATAATTAAAAACTACCAGAGTAGGTGCCAGATCTCCTGCGGCATTTCCGGTAACCAAAACTGTTAAATTTTCCTTATCGTCGCCTGAAGAAGCATATACATTTTTTTCTCCCTTTGTAGCAAGGACACGCCCTGGTTTCGGATTTAAAAAAAACGCACTCTCGTCTGTATTGAAAATCCTTTTAGGATTTTTCAGTATTTCAGTCAGTCCTCTATCTTTCAAATCACCTTCGACTTCCGAAAACCACTTCTCAATGTCGTCTTGAGTAACATTATCTCTTGCTGTGCATAAATTTTGAGCAGTACGTTCAGCAATCGTAGGATGTCGTTTCATAAATGAGGAATACCATTTTTTGCCTGGTCTGTTATTTGTGAAAGGAGTCACTCGGTTTTTGTCAAAGATTATACGTTGGACACTGTCTAATAATTCGTCTTTCGTTATTGGGATATGTTTATCTGCCATATCTTTAATCCAGACTTCTAGAATATCCTCTTCTTCCTTCGATAAAACGGTACTGGGTCCCATTGAGCACTCTATGGGACTTTTTCCGGTGATTTTATTGTGCAAAGTTATTCTCGGCACATTAAATTTTTTAGCTGCATCAGATATTTTTACGCCTTTTCTAACAGCTTCGATAGCCAAGCCCATTTGTTGAGGCGTATAGTCTTTTTTAGGCGCCATTTCTAAAATAAAAATAAAAAATCTGTTACATTTAATTTCAATGTCCATAACTGGGTTTCAATGGGATTCCCAATAATGGACACGTAAGTCCATTACTGGTACGTATCAACATTTTTATAATTTTCAACTAGCTTGTATTATAGAATAAAAAAGAGAGTAAAATTAAATCAAAATCATAACAGACAATAAATAAAATAAGTTTGGACATTTGTCCATTATTGCAATCATTCAACTTTAGCGCACCAGTAATAAACATTGGCAAAATATCAAAAAACCTAACGGCTCTGGAGTAACCACACAGTGTATTATCGTCTTAATTTCATGGTTAAACCAACCAAGAAAACACATTCTGGTTAAAATAAAGCACTACCAAATTGACAGGTAAACTTTCTACTTACCTCACTAAGAATTTCCTTAACAAAAACCGTAAATAAAAAATTTCGAACACACTAGCACCTTGTACTTCACGCCATTTTGAATCCAAAAGAACGAACTGAATAAAACGTCAAACTTTTGCAGCTAGATGACTTTTGTCTATGTCAAAGTGTTGCCAATATATAAAAATCAATTCCTGTCCTTATTCTACAAGATTTGTTTTTTTTTCGTCCATTAATGGTTCCTTGTCCATTACCGGTGCGATTACCTTAATTCGCGAGATGGCGTAGTGAGTGAACGGCAAACGATTTCAAGACGGACGGCAAATAAATTCGATAAATAAAATTGAAGAATGTAATATTTGCAATAGTAATTTAGTGAATAATCCATTTAAGGTATAAAAAGACAAACAAACACTTAAAAAATTCATGCTTAGATACCTACTGTAGTTTCTAAACCTCTCATGAAACATCGAAGTGACGAGAATTGCATAAAACAACTAATTAGAATGTGTTTCTTTTAGAATGCTGCTCATTATTATCAGACTTAATTTTCAACGAATGGTCACCGATTATGCGAGTCGTTCTATGCCTTCTATGTTTGGGTAGATACGTGGATAGCGTAGTACAGTTGTACCAATTTTTGCTTGCTGTCAAAATAATGTATTATAACCTTTATCACCGTGTTCTAAGAGTCATTATGTCTGAGTCATACTACGCTGGCATTGTATATCTATACAAACATCTGTCCGGCTAGCTTGATATTTTGTATGTAATACCTACTTTCAATTCGGTAGTAATATTCATTCTCCGTCGGAGTTCAGCCCAGTGCGCGCGGTTTCATGTGCGAAAGTACAGTACATACCTAGGTACAAATACGTTTAGATGATTCTCTACTTTTATGTAATTTACATTAGATATCACAAGTGCAAATAGTGAGAGTAGTGTTGTGCTCTTAACTATGTAAACAAGAATTTTATATTGGTGTAATGGAACGAATACAGGTTTTGCAAGATGTATGAGTAACCAATGACCGCAGGGCATCCCTGCGCGGGGGCGGACAGGGTGGGGGGGAGGGAAGACCAGATTGCCTACTACACTTCGGTGGGTTCTTGGTTCATCTCGGAGGACAGGATCGAAAGAATTTAACTAGTGAGTACCCATAATATTATTAGAAATACTTATATTTTATTATTCATTTATTTTCTTGACTTATAATGTAGGTAAATAACTAGGTTGACTCACTAATACACAAGGTGTTGTTATCATGACATGCTAATAATTTGCGAATACAAAAATATAAGCGATTATTTTAAGAATAGATCTAATCACGTTTTATCTAGCGAAATTTTGGACGTAAGTATGTTACAAAACGTATATCTAGCTAAAATAACTGGGGAAAAAGGAACGAAAAGGTTTGAAATAAACAATGATCCTAGTTGCAAAAAAACTTAACTTGATCGCATATTTTCATGGCGATCACAATTCGCTGTTAGCTCTGATAACTTTTAAACAGTTGATTGTGAGGATAAGCTGTAGATTAGTTATTTGCCATAGCAAAGCAAAAGACACGAGCGCACGGCGACCTCGAGCGATGGCGCGGGGAGTGCGGGGCGCTGGGGAATCCTTCTGGCGCCAGACCGGCATCGGCGTCTACCCGCGCGCCCCGCTCTCCTCCGCATGTGCCCACACCCGCACAGGCCAACTCGAAATAGATGCACGGTGATTTACGCCTCGGGCGTATGAGTAAATATGTTGCTTGCCTGCCTGCCTTGGCACGTCCGTCCGCCCCCGCCGCATGCCGATCTCCGTCCCATCTCAAAACTAACGTTCACTAACTCGTCGGGGCATACCTAATGTCTGTAATCAAAGAACCAAATTTTGCTATCCTTAAAACGTTAATCCATATTGTTTAATCAGTAGGTACCGGTAATTGTCATCATTGATAAGACCTAGAATGAATGAATCGCACTTAGGTATATTTTTAATAAATTCTTAGTACCTAGGTATATATTCTGAGTGACTATAATCACTTATAAATATTTATCCATATCTCCTTTCTCCAAGTGTGAAATCAGATGTTACACAAGTTGCTATTTTGGGTTGGTAGTCAACAAAAACCAGTAAGTAGCAGACCTAAGGCCCGTATTACAGAACCTCACTCAAAACTCAAGCATTACTTAAAACTCGTTTAAAGCCTTTTGATTGGTTGAAACTAGTTTTAAGTAATGCTTGATTCTTGAGTGAGGTTCTGTAATACGGGCCTAAGTATATTTTATAATTCGAGACTCGTAAAGGAGTACGGAATGCGGACCTTTTGCAGACTACACAATGACATAATTAGACGTTCATAATCTACTCTTGGACTTCTAAATAAGTAGGGATTTAAATGATTGTAAAATGATAGATTATTTTTTGAAAATAGTAGTAATACAATAATGTAGGATTTCGTCAGCCGTACCTATCTTGGGGCTATGCGATGCTAAGTTGAAGTAGGTAGCAATTCTGTCCAGAGAAAGCTTTAAATCACGCTTTAAAATGACAGATTATCAATAGTTTACCTAATTCTCCCCATTAAGGAGCTTTTTATCCGAATCGTTTATAAGGACGTGTAGGTACCGATACCGACAATGGTCGGACTGGGCAACAACAAAAAGTGGATATGGTAAGACCGGTCCCGCAGGTTTCTGCTAACCATGGCACTCAGACTTTCGTTCATGTCCACCGCCATTTTTCATTCATCTTACGCTCATATTTTTTATAATATTAAATATATTACTTATACTCATTAATTCGTTACAAGTAGATAATATAGACCTATGTAACCTAACAACGGGGAAAATAATAAATAAATAGGCAATAGGGATGATGCCTGGGCCAAAAAAAGGAATTCTATTTAGTCCGTCAGTCAGATAATAAAAAAATGTTAGACACGTATTTTTTGCTTTATCTTAATAAAAAATGACTTAAGATACAACGCATTAAAGTTGGGAAGTGGGGGTTGATACGTCACAAGTATGTCATGTATAAAATCTACATACAAGTGACGTCATGGCACATTATTTATAACTCAATGTATCGCCGTTATCTTTTGATACCGTAAAGAAAGAAAAAATACGTGTACGTTATTTTTTTATATCTACATTACGGACAAAAAACATGTTTTTAGTCATCATCCCTATTCCTGAGAGTAGCTTTCTCTGGATCGACTTGGTAGTTTGTACTCTAATGAGTACTGACTACACTTTTAACTTATATCTATTGAATACTAGCTAATGACCGGTATGCGTTGCAATGCCCTTTTACCCGATTGCGGCGAAGCCAAAAAAGGAGGGTTATGTGTTTGACCTGTATGTATGTAGGTCCGTCTCTGTGTTCCCTCGTAACTACTAAACGGCTGAACTGATTTTGGTGAATGATATGTCGTTAGATTCGTCTACTGTGCGTGTGTCACTGGGTATATTAAAATAATAAAAAAATGGGGGAGTGAGGCGCCAAAATGCAGGTTAAAAAAAGAAAACTCACGAAAATAAAATATTATAATATCCTTCTTAAAGACTAGAGGTCCCCTAACTTTTTATGTTGTCGACCACTTTGAATGTTTTTCGGTTTTGGGTAGACCTCCCTACCCCTACTTACCAGTGAACGAAATGTTTATTTTCGTTCACTGCTACCTACCTAATATTGTATTTTCGCAAATTCATCAACTTCAAATATGTTTTTGACAGCTGGTATAGTGCTACTCATTTTGAAAGATTTAAATTTATAACAGTAGTGAAGTTTATAGGTATATTACTTATATATTTATTACTCCGCCTAAGATAATTTCGGGCCCACAAACGTTTTTTTCAGGTTCATAATTTTTTTCTGCGCAATATAATATCCCTACTTCGCTAGGTACGTAGGTAATATTATAATTGCGAAAATAAGTTTGTATACCAAACCGTACTAGTAAGGTAGGTCTGTTTATTACGTTTTCACGTAAAAACAAATCTCCGTGATGTTTTGCACAGATAAAGTTGTAGGTCTAGCCAACTAAAAAACTGACACAGGCTACAAGCTACAATTCGCCGCGGATAAATATTTTTTATAGGTACCTATTATCTATATAAATATAGATTATTATATATAAATATATATGTATAAATATAGATTATTCCATTCATGGAAAGCCAAAATTAAAGTCATGGCTTACTTATATGATATATCGTGGACCCACATTTACATCTCATGGATCCACTTTTTTTTTCCGCTGACATGACCCCTTGCAGGTCGTCGTCGACCCCTGGGGGTCGATATAAACCACTTTGGGGGTCACTGATATAGAATAAGTGGGAATTATATAATAATACGTATTATTGAAGCTAACTCAAAAATTACCTAAGCAAAGTTAATGAAATTTGTATGGGACCTCTGAAGTATGAGTAGGTTACTACGTAACTTTGCTTGACAAAAAAAAATGCGGGACAGTCTGGGGACTGCCGATAGAAGTGAAAACATCGTGCGGTGACGATGACGCGAGTTTCACTCTTTTTGTTCACCCAAAAAGTGCTCAACGCACCTAAAGAAGTTATCACTTCAAAAAGAATTATCAAAATCAATTCATAATTGGCGGAGTAATGGGGTAAAAAAAAAATTGCCTTCTCCTTTTTGGAGTCGATTAATAATTAGTTACAATTCTCTAGTAGCACATAAGTCCTATTTGCCAACCAAACCATTCATTTTATTTTACAGTTACATTCAAATACTAACAAAAAATTTAATTCTAGTATTTTATGGATTCAAGATACATTAACAAAAATTGGTAGTGATTAATCGTTAATTTTAAAATACTTAATTAATATATTTTTACTTTTATCTGCCAGTATTGCCTCACTGCAGGACGGGGACACTATAGGGACCTTTTCTTCCGAATATCTCGGCAATGTGACACTGTAGGGTACCATATTCCTGAACATGTTTTGTTTATACCTAAGTGTCCTCTATTCGAGATTTTTGATCCCCTATGACTACTAGGACTGAGTGGTTTCTACTAGCATAATTATGCGATTTCCATAAATATTTCTAGCGTTAAATCAACAATATACTCTTAATATGTGAAGGCATAACTTGTGTATCAAAGTCAATACTCGCCAGGTGCATTTTAAACGTCCACGTTACAGGTTTACTAACTTTCTGGGCTGCCCTTCACGATTAAACTGCTTCGTGCATTTAAAATAATTTTAACGAAACTAACTAGTTAGGTAAGTACATAACTTTAGTACTATTTACCAAGTACTTATTTACATTAGTAAATTAATTATGTAAGTGTCATAGAGGTCATTGGGAACAACGCCGGGTAGTCATTAGTGAATTTTAAGCAGTAAGTGTTCTCACGTAGTTAACATGTGATCAATTGGATAATCATAGTTATGTTGTTACAGTATGCTAGCGTGCAGGTGCAGAGCTAAATTTGCTCTATTACAGTCCGATTCTATTAAACTTATGGCGCTAATAGGATTGAATGATCGTGGTCAAATTTAACTAACCCGGTCGACAGCAATAAATTGATCTTGTAACTCAGACTGACAACAAATAGATTTCAAACTACCGAAAACTGAAAAACCCACCCTACAACCCTACAGACACGGTCCTGTCCTTTCCATAATTCATTTAAAAAAAAAACATAGAAAATAGGACGTTCAGTTTTTCCCGAACTTTATTATTTTCCGGATAACTTGAAATTTTTCTTTCCATAAAACCTAATTACATCGGACTATTACAAACATTTTAAAACCAAAAAATCGTCAATTCGGTCCAGCTGTTCTCATGCGTTTGCGTTTCCTACTATCTAACAGCATATCATTTTTAAGACTAGCTTCTGTCCGCGACTTCGTTCACGAGCCTTCCTCAAGAATTGTTCTATCCAATGTAAAAAGGATTTTTCAAATCCGACTAGTAGTTCCGGAGATTACAGCCCGATACAAACCTCGGAACATGAAGCGAGTCGCTGCGCAGTAACGAATTCATATGTCAGCGGGGGTAAGAGGTGGGATACTGCGCAGCGAGTGGCTAACTTCCGAGCCGCCATTAAGTTTGAATCGATCTAGATACCAATACATGCAAACTTACGAACAAACAAATTTGACCTCTTTATAATATTATAAATTTATAAGTATAGATATGAGGCTACAGCATGTGTACAATGCATAGTCGGCCTCGTAATTGGTTTATCACCTTTGACAACAATTCCAGTACCAAAATTTAAAATTCACTAATGTTAAAAATATCACACTGACATTGACAAGTAGACCAGCTTTCTAATTACGCAACATAATTATTTTCGTAAACGATAAAAACAAATCTGTTTCATTTTGACAGTTCAACAACATTCATTGCGTTATTCTGCAGTTTTTTTTTTCGAACTTACGGAGCAATGGATTAGCAATCTGTTTCAAAACGATTCAGATTCGGATTGGTTTTGCATTACGTAATTAGGGTACTGGTCGCTTTATGATGTGCACGTGACAATCAACCTTAGCGTGATAAAGCAACTTACTGTCGACGCGTGATGGTGGTGGTAGGCTGGAGGTATTTTTCACAATAAAGTCGGTCTTCATTCTTGGCTAAACAGGATCTTTAAAACAATAAAAAACACAAACAGTTTTCTCCAAAATCGAGCCCATGGTTACTAAGTTTGCTATCTGGGCCATCATTATTCCACTGCAAAAAAAGGATGGTGCTAGTGGCCTCATATAGCTCCGTCTCTCACTCACACTGGAATAATGGTTGCATTAATACGTCTTATACAGCCCCTGATAAGTGATCATAATAATACCGAATTCGCCAGCCATCCCAAAAAATTCACCCTGTTTACTAATATTTCGTATTTCATCATTTTAAGTACCTACCTAAGTAATCGCTATTTAAAGCCTCGTGCAGACTAGCGCGACGCGATACTGGTAATTATCTTATCGTGAAGTTTTCTTAGAAATTGTTTTGTTAGAGTCCCGTCGCGCCAGTCTGCACGAGCTTTTACAGTCACAACAATGGTTGCCAACTTTTTTGAGAAAAATAAAGTATCAAATACGTTTTCGTGTTAAGGCTCGTGCACACTGTCCCGAATTGTCGCTCGACACGACACCGGTAATTGTTGTACTTTTTTCTACCGTGAAATTTTCTTAGAAATTGTTTTGTTAGTCGCGCTGCGCCTGTCTGCACGAGGCTTTAACGTAGATAAATGTCTAAAGAAGTTACCAATCATTTAAATTCATTAACTGTGACTTTGCCTTATTAAAATAAAAACCTACGTTTTGCAAAAAACCCCTTCAGTACTGAATCTTGTTATTATAGATTTTTAAATAACGAACCATCTGCACTACGAACAGTAAGCAGAAATAACAATTAGCACCAACTATAGTATTTTTTTGTCCTTTTTCTAGTTTGTACTTTTCAGTTATGCAATTAATACGATATGTTCACTAGAAACTCTAATCAACGGCAATAAGCCGGTGGTGAGGAACTCGTTAGACGCCATTTATTTGAAAAACAATCGCTTGCTTTTTTGATTCCGATACTGAGAAATGAAACAGCAGCAATGCCCCTATCTATTAAAAATAACTCCTCACTATAATAGAGGGAATCGAAGAGGATTCTTGGAAATATCGGAATCGTAAATGTGAAAAGGTTACCTAAGTAGGTAGGTAGTATGAGTGTTTATTATAGGTAAACTCGTGAGTCTCGCCGGCTTGTTGAGCAGCGCGTGCTCGGGGGTATTCTGAGAATTGCATACTGACTGAACAACACTCATCAGTCGTAATGAAGGTGTTGTTAGCCTCTTTTAATAAAACCAAATATCAGTTAACAGCAAAAAAGAGGGGCATATGGCTACCGAATACGCTTACCGAGGTTGGTCCGTGGATGGGTGACCATCCACCATCCAATAAAAACCGAGACTCCTTCATGCCTCAGAAAACACGTTATGCCGTTGGTCCCAGCTGTCATTAGATCTTTGACAGTCGTAGCGGGTAGTCAGCTAAGCCCGAAAATCTGACAGCCCATAGTACCTCAGGTCAAAATCTCGCTCGTACCATAATGCTCGCGAACTGAGTCGGGTGCTGGCGGCTTCAAGGCGCCGATAGTTTAGGTAATTTATTTTTACGGTGAAAATAAGGGTTATAAACTAAAAAAAAAAAAATAGTACCTATCTACTTTATTTTTAGTTCAGTTAATATTATGCAGTTTTATGATCTAATTAGAAGTAGTTTTTTTTTTTTAATAGCGGTTTATTGTTCGGTTTGGAGGTAACTTTGTTTTTATTTTCCATCGAGTAAATTTTATGGATTCATGTTTTCGTTAAACATAAACGTACCATCAAAATTGAGTGGATAGAACTCACGAGGGGAATAGAGAAAAAAACTTGGTATACATTCAAACTTTTTTTATGGCAAACTCGGTGACCCCAGCAAAAAACCCGCTTTTTTAGTAATTTGGTAGTATTGTTTTTCTTAGTCTGGCAACGTTTTATGTCGCAAAAAATCGTCAAAGTTGACAACAAAACGAGTGAGCGTGAGTTTGATCTTCGGTAACTAATTGAATTATTGTAAATATATATTGTGCTGTTTATATTGAAGTAAGAATATGCAATAATATATTAAATTGTTCTTATTTCGTAAGCCTCAATTTCTTTAATTTTTCGGGGTGACTGGACACACGAAAGGGCGAATAGACACGGCAAAGGGTTGATTAGAAATGATAATGAAGGGCTATCACAAAGTTTAAGCCCCGTTGGTAGGTTTAAATTTCACTTTTAGTGATTTTAATTTTATTTTGTGGTTCTTACTAAAGTTATGACGAATTTTCTATTCGCCCCTCAGGTCTATCTAATCTTCCCTCGGATGTGTCTATTGTCCCCTACTGGGAGATAAATAGAAATCACGTATATTTTAAGGTTTTCCTTTTAAAAACATATCCGTTTAAAAATAATTATATTTCAGTAGTTTGGCCTAAGACTCAACAAATATATGCTTAGAAAAATGGTAAAATCAAATCTATTCACCCCGTTAAACAGTACATACACAACATTAATCCTCAACTATAACATAATATTTCAAAATTAAATTCAAGTCTTGGTTTAAAGTTTTGGTTCCCAAAATTCAATTCTTGTAATAGAATAAGGTTCTATAAGTCATTGTCCTAACATACATCAGAAAACTTTTTCACAAAAAATAAAACCGACTTCCAAAAAAAACACTACAAAGTGAAAAATAACTTTGTTTTCGGAAGTCGGTGTCTTTGGAGTTTTATTTTCGTTTTTTTTGCCACCGACTTCCGAAAACAAAGTTATTTTTCACTTTGTAGTGTTTTTTTTGGAAGTCGGTTTTATTTTTTGTGAAAAAGTTTTTATTTTTCACTTTTTAGTTGTGGTACCTACACAAAACCCCCACAATAATTTGAATACCCATTACCTGCTTTGTAAATTACAGTGACAGGAACTATTAGAATATCGTCCACATATACTAGGTGGGAAAAATACGTATTATTGAAGCTAACTCAAAAACCCCTCATCAGATCTTGACCAAATTAATATGGGACCACCTCAGGAGTATACCCTTACGAATAAAAAAAGAATTTTCAAAATCGGTTGATAATTGGCGGAGAAATCGGTGAACATACATAAAAAAAAAAAAAAAAAAAAATAATACATACAGTCGAACATATAACCTCCTCCTTTTTTTGAAGTCGGTTAAAAAAGGCCTATGGTTGCGCCTTCATGTCATTGTGGCCCAGGTCCGATGGCCTTCTTTTTTTCTAACTTTGAAACGCTCTGGACCTTTTTGCTAATTGACATGTCAATAACGGGTACGTAGCTCCATAAAAACGTATGTAAAAGAACTGATAAAAAGTCATTCTAATATGTTGGAATTTAAGTTCCGTAAAGGAATGTAGGATGGAACTACACTCGGCGTCACAAAAATCGCACCTCTTTAAGAATTCCCTTCAAAGTCATTTTAACCCCATTAATCAATGGTACACATATGACTATAAGGTTTCATTGGAAAGGCAATTTATTTAAATTTCAGAATAAATCAATAAATTTGGTTTTTTGTTTGCCAGGGAATAAAAAAAAACGCTAATGCAAATGATTAAAAACTTAAATTTTATTTTATCAGTGAAAATGTTAAAAAAGTCCATAAAATCAACTTAAAACCTAGTGTTACCCCCCCTAGCTCTGATGACAGCTTCCATGCGTTCTCTCATGGACCTAATTAATGTGACAACAGTCTCTTGAGGAATGTTGTCCCATTCTGCAACGACGGCATCTTGGAGGTACTCACGTGCCCGTACTCGCCGTTTCAGTTCATCCCAAAGGTGCTCGATAGGGTTCAGGTCTGGACTTCGCGCCGGCCAGCGCATAACAGGGATCCCAACTTCTTGCAGGTAGTCTCTTACAATTAATGCGGTGTGACAGCGGGCGTTATCGTGCATTAACGTGAACCCACTGCCAACAAAACCCGCATAAGGGACAACCTGCTCCTCTAAGATCTCTGTTATGTACCGAGGAGCAGTCAGCGACCCTTGCCCGCGAGCACTTCCAGTCCGAGAAACACACACAAGGTTCGTTTTGCCTTCGATTGACATGCCGCCCCAGAACATGCACGAGCCACCCCCGTATTCCACTGTCTCTTGAATACAGGCTTGTGCGAATCGTTCCCCTTGCCTCCTGTACACTCTTCTACGCCTGTCGTTGCAGAAAAGA
The DNA here is from genome assembly GCA_963853775.1 of Xanthia togata. Classification (NCBI taxonomy): domain Eukaryota; kingdom Metazoa; phylum Arthropoda; class Insecta; order Lepidoptera; family Noctuidae; genus Xanthia; species Xanthia togata. The sequence continues at coordinate 11,958,887 of OY970792.1, read as the reverse complement.
CACACCCTCGTCTCATCCGAGAAGAGTACAGCCCGCCATTGGTCTATTGTCCAATCCACATGGTCACGGGCAAATTGCAACCGGTCTCTCCTATGCTGTGCAGTCAATTTTGGCCCTGTGAGCTGCAATTTTCTTCTCCTTCATTCTTCTTCTAATCGTGGAGACGCTGACAGAAGTTCTGCGAACTGATCGCAGTTGTTGTTGCAGCTCAACAGCATTGGAGAACCGATTACGTAAAGACGTTGAAACAATGAAGCGATCGTCTCTTTCGGATGTGCACCGTTGTCTTCCAGATCCACGTCTTCGGATATAGCCACCAGTCTCTTGGAAGCGTTGGAACACTCGTCGAACGGAAAAACGACTCAAGTTCAGTTGCCGAGCAACATCACATTGCCGCATCCCTGATTGCAGTAGTGCAATGACTTGAGCGGCTTCATCTGCAGTGGTATCCATCTTCTGGGGTATTTTTCTTGCTGCAGCTGTTCACGTGTGTTCACTTCAAAGGTTGGATAGCGAATGACTCACATTTGACCCGGGTCGCCCGTTTTATACCCTTGTAGGGAGGTGCAATTAGTGGCCGTTGTAATGCGTATTTAGACAACATTTTCTTTAACTTTACGCGCTAATGAGATCTGTTGTGTTTAGGAATTCTAACTGTTGTTAATTTAAAGGTCGTTAAACATACTTTCAATTGATACCAATATTAATAGGGTTTAATGTATACGTTGATGGCGGGACTTGCTTGAAACTTATTTTCGGAGAGGTGCGATTTTTGTGACACTGAGTGTATAAACAACTAGTTAGGTACTTAAAATTATGTAAATTTGTATATACCTATGAGAACGAAAAACATTGAATGTATAAAGTTACCGATAAATAAGATTCCCAAAAGGCAATACAAGTGAACAACATTTGGATGGATATTTTTGCCTAGTTGTTTATCAAATACTATAACTGTATGTTAAACAGCTACAATTTTACATATCTACCTATTGTTATTGATGAAGTAATCAACACATAAACGTTCGACAATTACACAACAGTGGCAACAGATGAATAATCAACTCATAGGTACAGACGCCACCACATCAACCTAACTACAATCTGTCAAATTTATTTAATTGATTTTCAACTTTATCACTAAAGCAGGTTCAAAGTTGATTGCGAAAATTTGACAGTTTCTGGTAGGTTGAACTGCTGGCGTCTGTACCTAACTACTTATTTTCATTTGTTAAGACCAGTTAAGACAATAGCTTGTTCAGTCTGAAATGACGCGGCCCACTACCGCATTTTACGTACTCGGTCAGCGCCGCGGCTAGTACGTAAAATGCGGTAGTGGGGCGCGTCATTTCAGACTGGACGTGGACAAGCTATACCAAAATACCACCGGTACTCTTTGGATATGCTTTGGCTCGTGGCTAAATAAAAACGAAGGTTAAGCTACGCTTGCCGAGGTGGGTCCGTGGATGCGTCCCATTTCATACCGAGATACCCTCCGTGCCACGGAAAGCACGTTAAGCCATTGCCGTCGTAGCGGTCCCGGCTCATACGTAGATCTTTGACAGCCATGACAGTTAGAAGCCCGAAAGTCTGACAACCAGTCTTACCAAATATCCAATATAAGCTGACCTCTCATTGTACAGAAATCCTGTACAATGCGAGATCAGCATATACTGGAAATGTATAGCTTGATATATGTAGCCGTGTGTACTGTAAGGTTTTATGCGATAAGCAACCTTATATTGTACAGGCGTTAAGAAAACAACCATGACTACATTCGAACATTCTTGCAATTTATATTTAGAATAGAAAAAACCGGTCCAGTGCGTGTCGGACCACGCACAATGAAGGGTTCCGTAGTTGGGAAGAATTTATCCCAATAACAAACATAACATAGATGGCTACAGGCTATCTTTCATCTTTGGTGTCCTCGTGGCGCCGATCGCCTCCACGAGGACACGGCAGTGCTCCGCCCAAGTCGGGCAGACCTCCATCGTGTCATTCGGGTGATCCACACAATGGTGACACCCGGGCGTTTCCTCCCGCCTTATCAACCCGAAAGGAACATCCCGAAGCAACCGTGCCCGGTGAGTACCGAGGGAAAGAAGGGACTTGTCGCCGCAATTGTGGCGTGCCCTAGCAATACGTTAGAATAATCATAAAATGATAGATAGATAGATAGATAGAAAAAAAAAAAAAAAAAATGTTATGGTATGAAATAGTAATTCAATACGATTATATGAACTTAGAGAATATTATGATTTTTTAAGATTATATTTATATAAATAAATATTTAATACGGCGTCGAATCATATTTAGATCGACATACGAAGTAAGTAGTCCGTTCGCATGTTTTATACTTATCCCAGTTACACAGGGAAACCTATTATTAGCCATACAATACTGTAACACACATACTCTGTAACATACTATATGTATCGCTGTTGGTTGCCTAAATAAAGAAAATAAAAATAAAATACAACCTAATACTGACCTGCAAATTCCAAAAAACGTAAGCAAATTTGAATTTCGCGGGCTGTCCTGAAGCTTTCGCCTTAATGCATTAGGTATTTAGTTTAGACTAATATAACAAACCAAATTTTGGATGGCGGTGAAGCTAAAAAATCAATCGCAAGTCAAGTGAAAATTGTTTATTGAAGGTGATTTTTGAAATGGGACTTCAGGGCGAAATTCTAAACTATGGGTACTTAGTAGAAATAAGTGGCCAAAACAACCATAAACTCGATTTTGGAAAATCATAAAGCTACTTTTTAGTGTTCTGTATTTCAAAAGAAAAAAACGAAACCCATATAGGATCACTCGTGTGTTTGTCAGGCTGTCCGTTTGTCACAGCCATTTAGCTCCGAATCTAATGGACCGATTAAGTTGAAATTTAGTAAGTACACATATGTATTTATGTGACCCAAACAGAGATGTAACGTAAATAAATGAATTTTTAATATGGGTCATTTTGAAGGGACAAGAAAATTGACCATTCCCCTCCCCCCCCCCTTATCTCTGAAACTACTGATACGCAATTTAAAAAAAAAACAGAATCGTTCTATGCATAGATTACTTACAGGAACACCTTTAAGGTCTATGATCTTAAAATAACATGGTAAATCACTCAATATTGTGCATACAAACTTACATTTGCAGTTGGAATGTAGGGTCGGAACATGTTTTCAGCTACAATGTTAAGTTTGTTGGGATAAATTCAGCCCAACTACAAAACCCTTCATTGTGCGTGATCCGGAACGCATTTGGCCGGTTTTTTTGTATGGAAGTTCGTCATTTTTTAAGTTGGAAACGTGTACTTATCCAACTACGTTACCGTGTACGTGTACGTAACGTTAGCTGTGTCATCGTTTTTAAGAAACGGTTTAATAGGGGGACGAATACGTTCGTAGTTTTTTAAATTTAGAAACATGTCAATTGGCGCTTACGCTTCTCTATAGGGGTAAAAGTTAGTTATTTTTTCGTATTTTCATAACTTATCCCCTTCAGGCTGTTTTTGTCCACCTCACCGTGAACGGAACGTCAACGAGAACGAGATGACGACGCCGAAGTAGGACATTATATTTATTAACGTAACCTCGTTTCTCGTTGACGTTCCGTTCACAGAGCGATGGACAAACAGTGTAAGGCTCTAGGCCCGTATTACAGAACCTCACTTAAAACTCAAGCATTACTTAAAACTGGTTTCAACCAATCAAAAGGCTTTAAACGAGTTTTAAGTAACGCTTGAGTTTTGAGTAGGTTCTGTAATACGGGCCTTAGAGAAAAGTTGCTGAAGGGAAACCCCATCAATTGACTTTTTAAAGTTTAATAAAATTTAATATTCATTCTTTAGTTTTAAAAAGTGAACGAAAAAAAAATCGTTCGCTGGTTTTAAATCGTTTATTCAAAGAAGTATCACAAATTCAAAAGGTTGACAATTCAAAAATTGCACAATGTCTAAGCTACTTATTTTTCCAACAGACTAGGTAACTAGGTACCTATACTTAGATGTAGTTATAGTTACGACGTATAGTGACTAGTGGTAACCGGCTTCAAAATATTCTTAAAACCTATTGAGAATGCATTTATATTATACTTATGAGAAAATACCATGGTTTAAGTAATCATAGCATAGTTCTCTGATGTGATGTGACTGTATATACCTACTTCTTTAATCATACAATAAGTACTACACGCGCGGCATAAAACACTGTCTCATGTTGTTATCACCATCTTATACCTACTATTTATCAGTAGGTAACTGATTTGAAGTTGAATATGAATACTTTTTAGCAAGTTTATCGAAAATATTCGCGTCAAAGAAATAAGATTATACGGTTGGTTTGGTATACTTACATATTGGGTTTATCGCTACTAAGTACGAGAACCGTTAAAACGATTGAATTGGTGTATACAAAAAAAAAAACTCAGTAGGTACCTTACACACATCAAAAAAAGTTTAGGATCAGTATATAAATCGTTTTATTTTTCGTTAGCTATTCTATTAATTTAAAAAAAAAAAGTGACTAGTCACAAATTTTGGTTAAATTTTTCTATTTTTTAAATTGTATTTATAAGAAATCTAATCGATAGCAGATGACCCCTTCAGTCGACCATTTCATTTTGGCACACGATGCACCAAACACCCTGTATAATCTCATCTCTGTCGATCCCCCGCACATTAAAATAAATATATGATACATCTGGCAGACTGTCATACATAATGTCTCAATTATTATTCCAATAATCCTGTTTTTATATGGATTAAATGACTCGATAAGGTTATAATAGCACCTAACCTTAGAAGTAGACAGGTCCTATGAACTAAACAAGTCCGAGATCGTTATAAAACCTTCTCGACCGTACAGCCAACGTTGCTAATGTCAAGGTGTTCGGAAATCATTTAGCGCTCTTCAGGTCAGCTGCCCCTGATGGTTCGTTTTTATTTCCTTACAATAAAGCCCGTACATATAAAAGTACCGCAAAGTAAAATGGTGTGTTAAATATTAGAGAGTCGCTTTTACTGGAAATAATGTCTGAGCTGTTTCATTTAGTTTATTTTCCGATCAGTACGAAACAGAAAATGAGTGTAGGCGTTGAGAATGCACCTCGGAAGCGGGAATACCTCTCTGGCGAATTTCCAAACGACGATCCCGAGTTTCCTACGAGCGCACTCCTATCCCCAACAAAATACTTGGCCGAGAAAGCTTCTATTCTTTTATTTATAAACAATGACAATGTTTAATTCTTATCTTTTAAGTTATAGTACTTACTTATTTAATATTAACATTGTCACAAAAAAAAGTTTGGTAGAAATTAAATAATTAAGTGAAACCAGCTAATGAAGGGCTCATGAGCTGGTTTCACTTAATTATTTAATTCTTATCAGATCATATTGCAGGTATCTACTTAAGTCATTCACTTTATTAAATAAATTATAGGTACATATTTACTATAAACTTTACCAACATCACAATGATGAACGTCATTGAGGAAAGACTCATGAATAGCGAATAGTTATTTATTTGGTCAAGTGCTACCCGTCTCGGGGTGACTCATGAATATTATTGTCACATTCATACTTAAGGCGTATTTTGGTCGTTGATACGTGAACGACGGAATTCACGAAGAATGACGCCATTCTCTTATTGCCAGTTTTAATAAATAGGTACAAATGTGAATGTAAATAAGAGTAATATTGCTTTAGTTAGAGTAGCGTTAGTGTCACAGATTGTGGCACCTAAATACCTGACTCACTTTTAGACCTGCTTTGCATTCCGATTATCCGAATCTAAATTCTGTATCTTGGCAAATCCTTATGCATCTAAACTTTTTCTTCATATTTGCACACAGTTGTCTGTAACTAAATCGCTAGTGATGCGCAATTTAATTTAGCTTAATCTGCTTAGCCTTTTCCCAACTATTTTGAGAGTTGGGGTCGGCTTCCAGTCTAACCGGATGCAGCTGAAAACCAATATTTTAAACGATGCGACTGCCATCTGACACCCACAACCCATGTACTGGGTAACACGATAGCCCTTGGTAAGACTGGTTGTCAGATTTTCGGGCTTCTAACTACTCGTAACGACTTTCAAAGATGTTCCAATGACAGCTGGGACCCACGGCTTACAGATAGTTCAACTCATCTGTGCGCGCGGCGCCATGTGTGCGTGCACTTGTAATTATACAGCTTTCATTTGTGTTGCGCTCGGACGACGACTGCTGCGTCACTGCCACACAAATTCAAGCTGTATAATTACAGCGCACGCACACATGGCACCGCGCGCACAGATGAGTTGAACTATCTATACCGTGGTTCTTCATATTATGTAATGGATGGATACGCTTGCTATGGTCGGTTCGTGGATGGGTGACCCATCTACAGACCGATTTCGGCAAGCTTATTATAACCGATCGACTCGTGCGTGCGGCTGTTATTTCAAAGCCACGAGCCAGAAAAATATTAAATAATAATTTTAAGTCGTTTATGTATGGATAATAAATAATTAGGGATGGGCCGAAATTCGGTTCACATTCGGTTCAACCGAAATTCGGCAGCTTGAACCAAACTTCGGCATTCGGCCGAAATTCGGTTCAGATGCCGAACTGAAACTGAACTGAACATTCGGGACAAGAAAAATAATACCTACTTGCACTATTTTGACTGAAATTCAATAGAATTAGAATAGCATTACTGTAAAATAAAATTATATCTTTTACTCAGTCATGGTCATTTATTTTAGATATGAAGATTGTTTTTGTTATTAGTTTTGAAAATCTTAGCCTAACTAATTAGACATAAAAATTAGACATAAGTACTATTACAAAAATGAAATAAACTTAGTATACTTCTAACAAACATCTGGATTACAATTCGTAAATTGAATAAAAAAAGTCACTTTTTTGGTTCACAAACTAAACATTCATTAGCATCAAATATGTTTTTATTACAAAGGGTATAAGGTCAAATTAAACAATCAAATTAAGGTGGATGCTCCAAGGTAGCCCGCGAAATTCAAATTTTCTTGCGTTTTTTTGCAATTTGTAAGTTAGTGTCAGGTTGTTTATTGATTAAAATATGATTTGCGACCACAACAAATAATTATGGCTCCGGGCCACGCGGTGCAAGCGCGGTGTGGGGGCGGGGTACATCTAGCAATAATATTGAAGTAAATGCGTAAACAAGTCACGACGTGTCGCTCTCGAGAAAGCGCTTGAAATTGAACCGAAGTTCGGCCGAACTTTTCATTTTAACCGAATGTTCGGATTCGGTTCAAACCACATTCGGCGCATCTCTATAAATAATATAACTAGTTTAAAATATATACAATAGGTAAATTATGTGATCTTTTTATATCTAGTTACCTATATAAAGTTTTACCTTTATACAGACGCCCGCAGGTCAAGCTACCTGAAACTGTCAAATTTTCCCAATCAACTTTGAACCTTATGCTTGAGCTTAGTAATAAAGTTGAAAATCTATTAAAGAAATTTGACAGATTGTAGTAGGTTGATGTGCTGTCGACTGTACCTACTTGATGACGCACCGATCATCCACAAGTCCACAACTAAAAATCCAATGCTGTTGTTATTGCCAATGTCAATTTAAAATTATTAATGTACCTACTCTTTAGGTACCTAACAGAATAAGGGCGCCAATTGGCAAGGAAGTTATAAGCATTGCTAATTATGTCTTGAAGAATTTCGATTTCTGAATCATGGCTTCGATCCTTTATTTAGGATTTAAGTAGCTAGGTACTGTCTTTTAACAAGTTAATATACCGCGAACTACTCCCACTCATAAATCGAGTCAAGCTGCACTTTTTGTATAGAATTTTTATAACTTTTTGAATGTTCGATTCAAATTCGAAACAATGACGACACCAAAATGATGGCCAGTAATATTATGTCGGCATAAAAACTGCTTAATACAGTATGATACAAGTGTGTAATGATCAATGCACACGCGTTTCATACGACGTTTTTCAACATACTTCCGACGAAAAAAACAGACTTGTTGTAAGAACTTATGCTACGATAACGTAATTATAGAGATAATACATTTAGATTTATAAAGTTCAACTGACCTTTGTTGCGACTATCTGGAGCTTCTTTTAAAAACTTTTGTCGGTTGGTCACAATACCTACCTACCTTAGATTTCGTATTTTTGATAATAATTAACCACACAACTCGGGTATAAGGTTTCTCAGGGTTTTTTGTTTCTCGGGTCTCGAGAATTCTTGAACTGGATTTCTCGGGACTATCCAGGAAACCAAGAAATTTTCATTTACTTTTGTTTAATTTTGTTGTTTAAATAAAGAAAAACGTCGTTAATACACATATTTTTTATTTCAATTGGACAACAATCAACATAATATTTTGTCAATAACAACACATTATAGTATTTTTCTCATTTTCATGAAATTAAATCAACTTTTTTATAGCTACTTTCTTCTCTATGATAAACTTTGATTATATACAAAATTCTAAATCTATACTATAAATTCTAAATCTATAGACACCACCGTTTTTTAATTAGTCAATGCAACGGTTTTTGAATTAGTCAATGCGCAAAAATAAAATATTTTTATAGTGATTTATATTCCGCCTGGTAGTTCCGAGAATGACTAAGTATATGGTTCTGCCTGGTATAATAGAGAAATTGTGTAAGGTGATTTTAATCTTTATTCGTGTCCCATAAATGTGAGGAATTATTATGAATATTTTTTGTCCTAACTGTTTAAATATACATCTAGATTTGATATTAAGTTCGGGTCTTCGCGAGATGTCAGTGGTGATGGCGGATGGGTCGCTCGTGCCTGTGGACGCACATCACCTCGCGGCGCGCGCGCCGGCGGGCGCGGTTCGGCGCACGTACTGCTATCCTACTAGACCGCGTTAGAATTTTTATAAAGCGGATGATGAATTGCTATATTCTATGTTAGCATCTACTAATTGGACCGATATGTTTAAGCAGAGCGATGTGGAAGATATTTTGAATTTCTTTTACGGTAAACTTAATAATATTTTAGATGCAAGTGTTCCTAGAGAAACATTTACTGTCAAACAGCGATATATTTACCCAAATGGTACACGAGCGATATAATAAAAATCTTAAAAATAAAGCAAGAATACATAAAGTATATAAAACATCGAAATTAAATAGTGATTACGACGAATATTCTAAATAAAGAGCACATAGGTATTTAAAAAAAATATAGAAATTGCACGCAAACAGCATAAAAATAAGATTCAATGTCAGTTCGCGAAAGACAAGTTGGCAATACATACGGATCGCAGAAAAGTACAACGAGTAGAAAGATATTATATGGGACGGTCAGTATCTGTCAGACCAGGAGTGTGCTGAGCAGTTCGCGACTCATTTTGAGTCGGTATATATACGAATACGACTATACTCAGTAGCGGCAGCAGCGGAAGCGGGGAACACTGGTAGTGCATGCGTGCGAATTACTAATCTAAGTCACCTAAGCGATCTGCGGGCCCGGATGGTATACCAGCGTTTCTTTTTTAAAATTGTGGTAGGGTACTCGCGGAAGCGTTACTTTATATAATTATTTAACGGCTGTCTTCATTCTGCGAAGTTCCCAGCTCGGTGGAAGATTCGTGAGTTATTCCAGTGCCCAAAGGCAGGGCGGGAGCTGACATCAGTGGGTATAGACCGGTGTCGGTGTTGTCGACGCCGGCAAAGGTGTTCGAGTCTGCCATTCAGCGCTGTATGAAAGAGCAATTGCGCGGAAAGTTATCGGATTTGCAGCACTGCTACCAATCCCCTTGATTTCATGGGATGCGTGGTGCCGGCGGTGGATGCTGGGTTGCAGGTGGACGCAGCTTATTTAGACTTTAAAAAAGCTTTTGACACCGTCGACAGTGACATCTTACTGCGGAAGCTGGCAGAGGTCGGATGTACCCAGCATCTATTGCGGTTTTTCACCAGTTACATACAAGACAGACAGCAGTGGATAAGTGGACTGCAACGGATGTGAATCCGACTTATATTACACTTGGTCGGGTGTAAGTCAGGGCACCAACTTGGGGCCTCTAGAATTCATAATTATGATAAACAATTTGCCGGAAGTCTTAAGACATGGCTCTTGTTTATTATTTGTTGATGACCTCAAGTTGCTGCTAGAGATTAGGTCCGATTGCAGGCGCCTACAGGAAGACATCGATCGAATAGTTCAATGGAGCCGTGAAAACAAACTGTACTTCAACGTATCCAAGTGCTCGTTGATAAGTTTCAGCCGTGCTCGTGCACCTCTGCTGTATGAGTACGTCGACAAATGATTGAGTCCTTAGACAAATGATTTCTCGAGTTCTCGACATTTCTCGATCTCGTTTGTCGGAAACGAGAACTATGGATTTCCCGGGAATTCCCGGGCATAAACCCTACACACAACGACAACGTTAACAAATATTTTTATGGAAAATGGCGCGCTCGTTTTGTTTTTTCCGCGCGCCGCGTACGTGGTGCGCGCGCAGGTGTAAATAAAGGCACTGTCAAAACCCGTAAATAGCCTTACAAAATAATAGGTTCGGGAAAAAGTTGCTTCGAAAAATTTTTAAGAAAATTCAAAACATTTTTTTAATATAGTTTATTTACATTTAACTAAAGTATGTAGGTACCATTTTGTTCGATAACTTTTTGCCATCTTGTAGGTAGGGACATGATCCCATTGCTATATAAATTTTGGGACTGATCAATTTTTACCTTTTTTTTAAAAGCGGTCCAATAAGAGCCACTTTACAGCAATTGTGTTGAAAAAACGTTTTCTTTAACTCATTATTTTGACGTTTTAGGCCTTTAAAATATCTCACATGGAATTGCACGGTGGCTCGATTTAAGAGTTCGGAAGGGTATAATCTACATATTTAACAACAAACAATTTATTAAAATTTAAAAGAATCCTCCTTGCAATTTGCAGGTCAGTCTCAGGTTGTATCTTGCTCATAATATGATTCGCGACTATAACAGATGTATTTACAGAACTAAGATCATTGCAATCATTAATACATCTCTCTAAGTTAGATTTGTTACAAAATATGAACTTTTCCACAAGTTTGTTCTTATGTAACAAATCTAACTTAGAGAGATGTATTAATGATTATAATTTTGTACTTAAATACATCTGGTATAGTCGCCTTAAAAAATTATGAAAATTTAAAAGCACTTCTAATTACATGAATAATGCCGGTTTCTAACATTAAAATCGGATATTTTATTTTTCATTGTCAAGCAAATACATACCGTAAAGGATGATGATAGGACTATCGAAAAATTATATTGAGTTAGATGCCTTTTTTCGAGATAGGTACCAAATGTACCAATATGCCGATCCGAGACACATACTGTACCTATTTCGTATGAAAGTTTACAAAACAACTTCGAAAACATCAGATATTGGAACGGGTGTGGCGTGTGGCGGCCACGAGTCGGTCGGTGGCGTAGCGGTCGGGCAAGTTAACGATGACCTGGTTCCGAGGGAAGCCCGAGCAAGGTGGAGAGACGACGCAGTCGGCTCAGCATTCGCGCTAGTCGCAAACTTGTTTAGTACAATGAAGCAGTCTACGCTCAAAAACTAAACATAGTTTATGCAGACATGTCAAGACTTCCAACGTTAAAAATAACAGGCATGTCTAGGTAATCTGAAATCATATTATGTGCCTAAAATATGCTTTCAGAATCATCGTGTCGTCACAGTAAATTATACTGTGGGTATCGTCTGCAATGAAAAATACTCACATTGACGTCAGTTATAAATTGTAATACAAACAAAACAAGGTAAATACTTAATACATAATACTTATTTACCAATTAAATTCTAGGTAGAGATGCAATAGTGGAATGTTTTCACGGTTGCACTACCTTATTTTGTTAATTATTTCTTAGTAAATTCCAGCAAGCTCAGCCTGTTACAGTTGCCACTAAGACTGGTTTCATGGTTTCTCCCGCCCACGCGACTTCATGGCGCCCGGGTGGAATCACAAATTTATTCAACAGCTGCTTTGCCAAATGGCTGTTTGTTATAGCCTAAGATTAAAGTTTTACCTGTACATACTGATTTTGGATTAGTAGCAACTGACTAAGTAATTATGAACTTGTGTACCTACTTCATTTAAATTTGAGCAATAATACCTACAGTATTCTCGAAGACGCGCAAAGTTACGTGTATGAGCATTTACGATTAAAATCCGGGAAACTAGTTATTGTTTGTCAAATGGTTCATGAAAGAGCTGCTGGAAAAAGATATCCAACATTGCTATTTGAAAGATCCGGTACGCCCATTTCGTCAATCATAAAAATTGTTAGGTGCTGGAGACATACAGAAAAAGACACTCCCCGTGGCGTGTAGCTCAAGGTCGTGACGTGACGTCGGCAGTCGGCAACAGGCGGTATCTACGCCAACTAAACAACGCAACAAGTGCCCCGCGCCCCCGCATTTCACATACCATTCGCAAAACAGTAGCCGTCATAGAATAACGCCAACCAATTTTTGTCGTACAGTACAGAAGAAACGCATTGAACTTTGAATCGAGATGTTTTGGCCAAACCTGATTTTGTGGCTAGCTAGTAGCTACCTAATTATTTAGTACCTAATCAATTATTATTTTTGAACAAAATTTATATCATTAGGTGCTCATAGTGAAGGCCAACGTTGCGAAATTAATGATTTTATTTTTAAGCTGAATATGAAAAATACATTGCAGGCATTTGCAGGTAGGTATGGTACCTATCTACACTGACATGCCAATTGAAGAATCGATGATGACTCAGAAGAGTTAAAATATAAGTACAGACCTGCATAAGCAGTGTATATAATTGGAACAGCAGAACACGTTAAGAAACAAGTTTTTTTCTGTAGTGGCCGTCGTTGTCAGAGTATCGCTCGCTTCCTGACCAACTTGTGTTCACAATCGAACGACTGCGTGCTATCCTCGAAACGCGTGCGTCATCGCCTCCGCAATACTGATAAGCGCCTACCAATTATCATTGCAAATAATGTGTTTATATTATACATTCGAATCTAGCCCGAGTGCCATGAAGTTTCTTCACTGAAATTAAATTATCATCACTACGTAACTCGGCGACCATATAGATTAATGCTCGTATTATGCCAGGCTTATTTGTGTAGGTAAACTATGAATAATAATATATATAATTTTGATAAAGAGGTCTTGTCGATAATAAGTTCATGAGATAAGTTAATTAAAAGTAGGAAAATGCCAACAGTAAATTATGAATTGTACTTATTATAAGCTAGGTACTGATTCTACATCTCTATGCTTATACCAATTGAGATACTAAAGGGTTAAAGACCTTTGTTAATACTTAGTAATAATTAATATGTTAAGTACCTACCTATCGATGGCGCTAAATAGTTTCCTGCAATAGAGAATGTAGTTGACGGTGGCAAATAAAACCGATACCCGTTCTAGTCGAGCGCAGCCGTTACGAAATCAGCGCTGCATGAAAATTACTTAAATTACATTGCTTGCCATGCCGCAAGTGATAGGTAAAAAATTTTGATGGTATTCTTGGATTTATCTACTGCTTTACAAGCGCTGTCTTGATTAGTACTTAAGCTCACAACAACAACGTCTGTAAGTCACAAAGATTTTACACGTGTTAATAATTCACTTTAAATTCTGTCTTTAACATTTTTCATAGGGGTTTGCACTATTAAATTTAAAAATCAAATAGTTAAGGTAGGTAACTAGGAACCAATTGTTTATGGAAGACATAATTATAGCTAATTAATGCCACAACATAGATAGAATAAGTGGATACAAACTAGTGTCAAGTGATATCATCAGAATTTTATGCATTGCTCAATGAGAGTTGTCTTTTGCCTTTCATAGATCATCACGATAATGAAGTACCTAACTAAGATTTGAATTGTAGTTAAAGCGCAGGTTAAAGTCCGTGCATATTATGTAGATACATATAAATAGATTACGAAGAACAACCGATCCGGTTGCGGTGAAGGAGGGAGATAGATAAAACGCGACATGAATCACTACTTACAGCGGGCGCAGAGTGCGGCGCGCGGGTAGGGACGCGGGTGGCGCGGGGAGCCGAACGGAACGAAACGAACAAACCAACGACATTACAAACAGTTGAACACTCATCCGCGGTGCGGGAACGTACGCTGTTCCTTTTTCGAGTGTACGATAAACGAGACATATTTTTCAGCATACAGACAAAACAAATAAATACTCGTATGGTAATAATTGTTATCGTTTGCTAAAAAGAAAGTGGCGTCGCAATACCGGAGTGCTAGTGACTTGTGTGACGATAACACAGGTGTTGTCTCTGTGTGTGTGTGTGCCGTGTGGCGTGGATCGTCGCGCAATTATTAACGATGATTCACTTGTGCGCGGGTGAAATGCAGCCTATCGGACTTGTTGACATTTGTTCTGGAGGCGTCAACAAATGATATCAAGACAGCTATGATATAATGGTGGACTGATCAATTTTACCGCGGTAAGAATTCATGATATGTAATAGGATGTGTTCATTCTTACATTCTATACTCATTCAAAGTCGAATAATAACCATGTTAATCTATCACATAAAATATTACGAAATACCTACTTAAATTTTACTATCGAAGCGTATGTGCTCACCCAATCGCTCGCCAGGTCAAGGATTCTTATCAAGATTTCTTTAAAAATAAGTAAAATACATTGATGTTTTACCACTATTACATAAGTTTTTTTAAATCCCGCAACCCCTATAGTGTCATATAAATACATCTTTGAAAAAGTGTTAACTTTTGATGAAAATGCCTAAAAACCGCGAAGTAAACAAAGAAGAAAAGTGACCCCTGCAACCAAAAATACCTATCTTCTTCTAGCAAACTAGGAAGCTCAATCATCTTAAGTAATTTATTGATTGTTTGAAGCTGTAGGTACTTAGTGGTAACATATTAATTAAAAAAATACAACTTAATGCCGAACTAAGTATCTGAAATGCGTTTATAATAAATAAATAAGTATAGATATAGCACTAGGTTTTAAGATAACTCGTTTTTTTATAGGTACCTTTATAGAGTAGGTTTTGTTTTTGGGCCTATATCTTAATATCAACGTACCAATATTCTTAACGCACAAATAAAGTACCTATTGTTTGACTAAAATTAGCATGATATTGCTACAGACTCAATCATACATAGATATAAACGTTAGGCAATATTATAATAGTTGTGTTAAGTGAAGTGATAGGTCTCTGCGATGGAAGCTGGCGGCGTGCAGGCGGCCGACGGCGGCGTCGCCAGGGCCGCCTGGCGCGGCGCCAGGCCGGCGGGCGGCGGCCGGCCGCCGGGATTCCTTTGTCTCATTACAACACTAGCAGTTAGTCCCACTTGCCTTCGGGATCACTTTCCTGATTTTATATTTACATGTAAAAGTCCCATTAGAATATGTACTTATCTTAAGTTTTAAGAGCGCCATTGCGATGCTGTGGAATTAAATAATTACCGCACATGAGACAAATAAGCTTTCTTTTTATGGTATCTTCGTTTCTGCTCTCGTAAGTTTTATATCTGATCTATAGGTATCCCTACCTATATCAATCACACGTTTGCCAGTCGTTATTTAAATAGGTAGCGCGCGCACACATAGAGCTATCTGAACGCCGATACATAAATACGAGCCTTGTGTTGTGTGGGTAAGCGCGGCAAGTGCGTACTGAGCTTATTTGCTTGCCTGTTCTTAAACGAACGGAGCGGCTTGGTTGTCTCCAGTTCTCAGAAATTGTAACGCCTTCTCGGAACGTACCAACGACGCAGCCGTCCACAAACGACTCAAGTGAGC
Source organism: Xanthia togata (assembly GCA_963853775.1). Taxonomy (NCBI): domain Eukaryota; kingdom Metazoa; phylum Arthropoda; class Insecta; order Lepidoptera; family Noctuidae; genus Xanthia; species Xanthia togata. The sequence continues at coordinate 11,943,052 of OY970792.1, read as the reverse complement.
GCAAGCGAGGTCGTCCGCCATCGTACTACTACACGTATTCGGATTGTGTAGATAACACTCACACTTACAAAACTGTATTTCTCACATCTTGTTTTGTGATACGACTAAGCCTTCAGCTATTTCTTATGAGTAAAAATGTGTAGGTAACGTACTGAAGTTCTAAATAAGCTAAAATAATATTGAGGATCTTCACCGTAGACAAACAATTAATTTTAACAACGGACATGGACCGTTTATCCAAACATGCACTAAATTATGTACCTAAATAATGAAAGCTACTTCGTCAGTTGTAAAAAAAATACGACAGAAAGCAACGCCGACTGGGGATATCCTCGTCTATTAGCGTGACGTCACGGTGATGTCACACTCACACTACACACCAATAGAAATAGCGCGGCACATGCGCGTTGAGTTGCGTCAACACGTTCACCGCATCGCTGTTCGCTGTTTTGTGTCGAGTGCTTTGCAATGATTTGACATAGGAAAAATGATCTTGAATGGATTACATAAACAACTATTACGTATAAATCTTCCACTTTTCTTGTATATTACCAGTTTTCGAACTATTTCCACAAATAAGTACAAAAGTAAGTAAGTAGATAAGCCTAAAACAAACATTGTACCTGGTAAGATAATTACTTAAAATAAGTAGTGAGTAAAACAATTACGAATTAACTATCAACAAGTGAATACAGTGACAGTGTGGTAACTAATGGATAACGTCACATCGTGCATAGCATCTTGTTAATAAGTTTCTAAACCAAGCATAAAGTTGATCATGCTCCAAATTATATTGCAATTTTAGGAGAATCTTATGTATCCAGGTTTTTTTAACGTTACCGATTTTTATCATAAGTAGTAAGTCTGTGAATTGTATTTTTAATTCTATGGTTTCTGCCAGGCTGGATCCATATAAATAGAATAAATTAAGTACATACACAAGTACAGCAATTTTGAACGAGATGAGTATTGCATTTATTATTAATGAAAGAGATCAACTTGAAAAACCGTTTCACACAATGTAGAAATAAATCGATTGTCAAAGTCTGTTTCCTTTTATTATAATGAATTTTACTTATCAGTGAATAATCAAATGTGAATATTATCAGATTTCAACAGAAGTGAAATTGGCTCTAGATCTTGCAAAACCTTCACCATTAACCAAATGTTACATACACACTTTCTTCCTGGCTAAAACTAAAAGGAAGGAGATCTCGAATAGTCAAGACACTTCGGAAGAGAAGTCAGCTTATTTTCCTACCTATGATATACTTATTGAAATTCTTCCACGGGATGAAATGAAACAAATTTTACTCAGATCAACTCTGAAATATCGAAAAAAAAAGCTGTTTCATACAAAGCAAAATGTAGGAAGCAGTTGCTGCTTTTCCTCGTTTCAGGAACTTTCATTCGCTTCGAAGGATGCCGATGAAATTAGTCAACCGCTACAATAACTTTCGAGAATGATATGATATTAATATATTTTAGGAGTATGCTCGGCTTAGTCACGTGTATTTTATCGTATTTGCCTTACAAGTTTTGTACGCAACTGGAGACCATAATCAAGAACTGATCACGCGGCGAGGTCGCGAACCTAACTAGGTTCGGGCAACCCCGATAAAATCCACGCGAGTGAAGTCTTCTTCTAAATACAATTTTTATGTTTCAGACTTAGGCCCGCTTGACCCAAAATTACTAATTATGACCGCTAAACGAATTTAAAACATCGTTCCTTTTTTTCAGTCATTTGAATATAACAATGAGAATAATGTTTTAAAAGAGTTAAAACATTATTAATTTGCTGAATCAAGAAATACCAACAATTTCTTAAATATTGTTACTTGATAAAGAATACCATAGTAAAAAAAAAAAACTGTATTCTTTGATGAAAAACAAAACATTATACTCAGTGTTCTGAACTAAATTGTAAGTTATTAACAAAAAGATTTAAGATCCTGTAGAGGCTACTAGAATAATATCATAGAAAAACTGTGTTACCATGTCTCAGTGAGGCCATCAAGTGTATACGTAGCAAAATTTTATTACATTATTGCCAAGTTTGACACGTTACACTACGTTACAGATAGCTTGACATATAAATACTGGGTTAATTATAAAATACTACCGAAGTAAATTACGATTTTGAGCTTTTAGTCCCGTCTATCGCAAGTAGGTATGTATTTTTTAATTATGTCTGGCTATGAAAAACTCATGCTGTATTTTTTTCTTTTTCAGGTACAAACATCGCGGGTACGATGCCGCTTACACAAGAAAAACGTTTAGATAGTAATTTCTCCAATAACAATGATCACAGCTATCTTCATAAGAAATTCAAAAAAATGGCATCTACTATGTCTGTGTTTCCCGGAAATCTACCAAAAACGGGGGAAACCAGACATAAAGAAACGATTGTATCGTCGACGGCTTGCAGTCTTTCAATATCGAATGGTAGTATTGCAGCAGCCCATCCAGAGATAGAGAAAATAAAAACAAAAGCAGATAAACAGCATTTAGAAGTTCAGGATGTGGAGAAAAATGTACAAATTAATTATAACGATGAAAATAGTAGATTAAGTAATGTAAATAATTTTGTTCAAGTAGCTGGTCAGACCAGTGTTACTGATGAATTTTCTAATAAGACTGAGAATCTTGAAAATGATTTAATCAAAGAACCCTATAATGGTGGAGTGGGTGGACGTTATATATGTCCCTACTGTAAATTATCTTGTGCCAAGCCTTCAGTTCTTCAAAAACATATCAGAGCTCATACGAATGAGAGACCATACCCTTGTATACCTTGTGGATTTGCTTTTAAAACGAAATCCAATTTATACAAACATCAAAGATCAAGAACACATGCCTTAAGAATGCAAGGAGCTGACGTATCAGTAACTTTAAACGATGAAGATTTATCAGGAGGTTCAGAAAGTGATACGTCTATTCCGCCCACATCTGTGTCAGAAACTGGTTCTGATGCTTCTATAATACGTGCCGAGAATGTGGAGTCAAACGATTCTTCAGAATTAATTATCGATACAAACATGCCCTCAACAAGCACGAGTTTTGCGTTAATTGATAACAATAGAACAAAATCGATATATAAACCAAAATTTAGAGCAGCATTATATAAAGAAAACGATGAAAAAGATAAAGTAAAAAAATCTATTTCCCCGAATGCTGATTTCTTTACGGAACATATCTCGAAGATTATATCAGATAATGAAGCTATTGTTGACGTTATAGAAACACCATTGCAAAAGAAATATGGAAAAATTAAACAAATCGCAGAAAGCAAACAATTTATGACTGAATTAGCTGAAATTAAATCAGAACCGTCACCACTAAACTTAACGAAATCCAATCATGAAAACGAAAACTCATATAGAAAAAGATCTCATTCTGAAAGTTTCTCACAGAGTGATCATCAAAAACATCCTTTGAATCCAGAAGGCTCCATAATAAAAGATCTCCTTCTTAAAACTAAAATGAACGGATTAACGTCGGTGACTGGTGAATTAATCGATGGACCCTTATTTATTTGTCCTTTATGTCAGATAATATATCGGAGTGCTGATAATTTAGAAACACACAGAGTGTATTATTGCAAAGGAAGTGTTAACACTAATACTATCTCTCAGAAAGATATGAAATCTATAAGGCCTGAAAATCTATTTGTAAGAAGCAATTCAATAAACGTTAGATTACCAGAATCACCATCAAATTATTCTCGATCTACGAATTCAACGAAGTCATCACCATCAAGAATTAAACCTGATAATCTTATTATATTAAAATCAGAATCCAACGATGTGGTGGCTCCCTTACCATCACCAGGACCATTACTTGGAAATACAAGACTTATAGATACTAGAGTACCATCAGATTATGTGAGAAAAAATGAAAGTTTTAAAGTGAAGCCCTTACAGAGCCCAAAAAGAAGAATTGACAGTCGGGCTGACACTTATAGTCCAAGGTTGATAGAAAATATTTCACCCAGATCAAATGATCTGTATCCACAACCCAAGATAAGGTGTATCGATGCCAACTCAACTTTACGAACAATGGACGAAATGTCACAACATATGAGACATAATTCAACCTCTCTCCAAATGTTTGGAGGTGAAGTCAAAATTTTAGATCATTCTGGTAGTACAACAACGCTTCGGATTGAGCCCAGCAAAAATCAGCTCTCACCCATATTGATACAGCAAAACCTTTCGCCATCAAAACTTGGTAATGATGTAGAAGCCAGCAGTGTTGTAGTGAGATCCGGCTTGCATTCCGGTGGAACGATAATGCACAATCCTCCAACACCTAAAGAAGTCATAGGCACTCCACAGCCACAGACACCCAGAATTTCAATATCAACCGCGCCTTCTATACCGAGTTCTAATTTACCCAATATACATGATATAACACACTTTCAATTTCCACCGCTAAGTGCTATTACAGCGTTTAATCCATTAACTTTGCCTCCACTCAGTCCTTCATCTCCAAATGGTGCAACGACAATTTTTCATGGTGGTAAATTAATACCTCACGTGCCAGGTATACCTGGACCAAACACACCTGGGGTATTCGTTGGAAATCCAAATTCTCACTCAAAGGTAATAAACAGTGATTCCACCAAAACTTCTGTGCAATGCACTCGGGAGGACTATCATGGAAATTCCATAGTAAATATTCAATCTTCAAAAGGAACAATAATCAAATACGACGCACAGAACTTACGAAATAGTAAAAGTCCAAATTCAAGACTATCAAAACTAGAGGCCGAAGAACAAACACAAGATCACTTCAATATTGATATGCAACATTACATTTCAGCCGTTCCTATAATTAAAATAAAGAATGTAGATGAGTCAAGTTTGACTTCTAAATCGTTTTCATCGAATTTAGTCAAATCTATTCTCAGACAAGACGGAGCCGTCAAGAGGAGTTCCGATGGTCTTCCTAGAATGCCAGTTTTGAAAGAAAATATTAATTTTACATCACACAAACAAAAGAATAGAGATAAACTTAGCAGCAATCATTTGTGTAAGAACTTTGAAACTAAATCAGAAAAAGAGTTGCGCAATTTTAATTTTGAAAATCTAATAACCAAAGCTGAAATTTACAACAATCAAATTCCAAGTTCATCGGAGGTTCAAAAGAATACTAACGCTCAAGAAACGCCAGTAGTTTCAGTTTACAATGAAAGGTCTGAAACCGCTTACTTTCAGAAGAATATCATAACGAAACCTACTGCAGAAGAAAGAAAACCAAAGTTTTTGCGGCCATCTACTTTACCTTTAAAACCTGGCACATTCACGCCTAAAAGACATCACGGGATTACGCCAAATGCGAATACAATGCCTCTTGTATCCCCAGAGACACCTCGCCCCGCTAAAGCCTATGGCCAACTATACTTAAATGGAAATGCCTATACATATCTAGGATTAAAATGTTCGACAAAAGTTTTCTACTGCACGATCAATCGGCCTCAACCAACATATGTTCCAAATCAGCATTTTCTATCAATGTACAGTAACTGGCAGGTAATTATTACCATTTTTTTTTTTAATTAATACCTATTTTGCGTTTTACGAGCAGTTACGATGCAGCGTTGTATGATTGTATAGTAAATACATGAATATGTTTACAGTTATTATCCGAGCTGACGCCAGACCCGCTGGGATTGTCAGCATCGTCTGCTATGTCTCTTTATGACTCACGTCATCGACCGCAAGCTGTAGCTGTCGCTGTGATTAAACAGGATCTTGTACTGACTCATTCATCGCAGTGGAAGAGAATTGTAAAAGATAACAAACAGGTATGTTTATGTACTTTTTTATCTTACGGGTGCGATCTGATGAAAAGTACTTGAGTTACATTTCACTAAATCAATATGAAATAATTACCTATATTATAAATCATATTATTTGGATTTCCAGACACTTCATTTGGTGGACATGAAGAAAACAGACGAAAACAAATTTTCAGTTTGTGACAGTTTGACGACCCCTAAAAAAGAGGTGACTGGTGGGTTCGAAAGTAATGAGGAATATACATACGTTCGCGGCCGTGGAAGAGGACGTTATGTTTGCTCAGAATGTGGAATTCGTTGCAAGAAGCCTTCGATGCTAAAGAAACATATCCGCACTCACACCGACGTACGTCCTTATACATGCGTGCATTGCGCTTTTAGGTAAATAATTGGTATTCATTCAATACGTATTACCATCTTATTGTTACTGTCTTAATTGATTCAAAACTGTGAATTCAGTGTTCATCATAGTAGGTAGTGTTTCTTAAATGATTCACATAATACTTTATTGTGTTTCAGTTTTAAGACTAAGGGCAACTTAACGAAGCATATGAAAAGTAAAGCACACTATAAGAAGTGCTGCGAGTTAGGAATAAATCCAAATGAAGATAACGATGCAGAGGGTGGAGAGATGGCGCAGTGCTCAGGTGAAACTGACGATGACACAGAATCGGACGGTGATGAAGGAAACGAAGGCGAAACAGAATCAAGCGGTAAGAATAATTTTATAATATATAACTAGGTTTACATCAAATCGCGACTTTCGATTTTGTACTTATCAATGTATAATAATTTATATTAAACGTTGAAAAAAATACTATTTACTACTATTGGTACACCTCTGCCTAACCCTTCGGGGAGACATGATGTTCCTATGTGTAAAAAAAAAAACATAACATTATTAAGAAAGTAAAGTATGCTAAAAAAGAGTTCCACCCGCAGCGAGGCGGTAAGACCAAAGCTACCGCTTAACGTGTGCTTAAAAGAGCGTTCATCCAAAAAGTTGGCAATGTCGCAAATATCTGTCAAATATTTACCTGTTTTGATTAATTTGGCAATATTACTGTATGGACTTAAGAAATATAGCTAGTGAACTACAATATTGATTATTAAATGCAATAATTAATATCGTAACATCGAATATTTAGTTTTAAAACGGTTACAACATTAAATTCAGTGTTATAATTTTGCAATACATTATTAATATCACTAGTTAGCCATATTTCTTATTTCCATACTACTGTACTGAAGTTGGTCACTTTCTGTATAGACGCTCTTAATTATTAGGTACTGATAGTACTGTCCTAAAGTACTGAAAATTAATATTTTAAATTTCTTATGACCTTTCAGATACAGAAGCTTACAAATCACGGTTACCGGAACATGAAGCCGCGCACTGTTTATTATCACTAGGAGGATCTAGACCGACCACTTCTGCCACTCCCGGTTTAATAACTAGCGCGAGACCTTCAACATATCCGTATACACCAACGGGATTGGAAAATGTTAGTACAGAAAGTAATCCAGAAAGGCCAAGTACCGCACAAAGTTCTCCAATTGACTCAAGACCCAGTACTGATAATGAACCAATGGATCTCAGCAAAACTGATATGAAAACAACGCAACATAACATTCCCGAAATACAAACCGCCAGAGAATCTAGTGTTTTAGCATCTTTAGCTTCAAATACTGCTAAACTTCCTAATCATCAGTCTCAGTGGACAAATGGAGAGCCAATGCTGCATACATATTTGACCGAAAGAGCGTTGCAAGATTCTAAGATTAAGCAAAGTCAACTAACCAGCAGTTTAAGTAAAGTAAGGAAAGTTGATGTTGAAAAGTCAACATTCACCGATAGTTACTGCTCCATGGACAGCAACAATAAAATTGTGACGTCTATTAAAAGTTCGTTTATGACGACAGTGTCTTCTTCTCGAGTCATTTACAGCGAAGCCAAAATGTCAGATACTGAAAGTGATAATGTGTTAAAATCTCCAGTTGTATTAAGAGATGAGGTCTCAGTAATTAGAGAATCCCCAGTTTCAACTTGTTCAGTCAATGAGACTAAAGGAAGTCACATACAAACTCAAAGCAATGCAGAAAATGCAAAACATGTAGTCTCGGAATATTTAAAACATGCAAGAATAAATCATATTCAAACACACGAAGACTGTGTACAAAATCAAAATGATGATTCTAACGACGATAATATTTTGGTTATACGTGAAGATAACACAAAATCAGATGAGCAATTTTCAGAATCGGAGTCAGCAAAACTACCCTCATTGGACCATGAACCTGTCGCGAGAAAAGTCGTAATAGGTGTAGGAGGCGTAGCTTTTAAAGTTACAAAAGGAAAGGATTATGAAAATAGTTCTTATTCACCTGGCAGGTTAATGGAAGATGGTCGCAGGGTGTGTGATTTTTGTAACAAGACATTCATAAAACCTTCACAGTTGAGGTTGCATCTGAATATACATTACATGGAAAGGCCTTTTAGATGCAGCGTGTGTGCCGTAAGTTTCAGAACAAGAGGACATCTTCAAAAACATGAACGCTCTGGTTCACATCATAACAAAGTGTCCATGACCTCAACATTTGGGGCTGCTACATCTTTTAACCCTAGACCATTTCGGTGTTCTGATTGTAACATAGCGTTCAGAATACATGGACACCTAGCCAAACATTTAAGAAGTAAAATGCATGTAATGCGACTTGAATGTTTATTTAAATTGCCTTTTGGAACATTTACGGAAATAGAACGAGCGGGTGTAAGTTTAACAGACATTGATACGACAGATTGTGCAAGTTCCCTTGCCAGTTTACAAACGCTTGCAAGAAAGCTCCATGAGAAGGATCCAACAAAGCTCGAGTATCGAGAACCTAATGGTGCGACACTAACAGGTCCAAGCGCTGGCCGGGACTCATCCGATGACGAAGATTCCGCTGCTTGCGAAAACATGAGTGAAAGTGAAAAAGATATTGAAGGAAAGACTATTGAAAGTAATCAAGGTCAAGATAAAGACATGCGAGTTAATTATAGTGCCACAGATATTTAGTGCCAAAATTATTTTAAGTAGGATATTTTAATGTGCAATTTTGTTTTGTTATTAATTTAAGGTATAACTATTCATACTGGGGTTTGACTCAGACACGTGTGAAAACAAAACGATGCGCTTTAATTATATTATTATACATTGCTGTATCTTATTTTGATGTAACTATGTAACTATCTATCTTGTAAATATCTCAAATTTAAATAGTTTTTATTGTTGTTAAAATTTGCTTCCATATTAGGGCTTACATACATATTGTATTTGTTATTATAAGTAACTCTTAAATAGGATTAGTAAAACAATGTTAATTGTAATTCAGTTGAAAATTAGAAGCTGAATGCAAAACTTCCCATTTTAACGTACCCAAAACATTCTACATACATATTTTGGTGGTCCATATTTTAGGTGAAGTACGTTTCAATATCAATGACACATATTGAAAATTCTTAAATGTAGCAACTTTTATCTTGATAAGTACCATTATTACTTTTGTATGTATTTTTTTATAAAATATATACTTATGATGTATTTACACTGTGTAACATCTACTTCCAAATCTTTTATCTAAAAATAATTGGCATATCAAATTCCATAAACTAAATTAAGATATACAAAAATCGTTAGTCTTCCATATCAAAAATAGTACTTGTTCTATATATTTGGCTTTAGTACATTCATTCAGGATGGAACTACTCCAACCACCAGACATACTTCCAGACAAAATTCCGCAGTAAATAAATTGTTTTCGTATTTTTATTTCGTTAACTTTAGAACTGTCAGCGATGAACTCTCCTTAGATCCAACAAATATAGGCAGCTTAGCAGATACATCGTGCATGCTTTCACTAAGTGTTATCAATTTGGTTTAATCCCTGAAGCAGTTTTGTCTATTATAAGAGGTCCCATGATTTAAAAACAGTTTTTCTAATCCTCCAACCGATTACGTGTAAGAGGCCACGATGTTTAACAGTTATTTAGGGTATAAATATGGCTCGTAACGATTTTTTATACACATAGAATTTAAGGTTATAAAAGATTTATAGAACTGTTATTTATGTAGTAAGACAGGTGTTTTAAAAAAAAATGTATTTTTCTTTACTTTTATTATAGATCTTGTTACAAATCGGTTAATCATATATAAATGGTGGATTCTGAGTGCAGTATGCAAAAACATAAGAAAATGCGAATAATATGAACATTTCGGTTTATGTACGCATGAATGAACTGAGGCATGCTAGGCATATCGAAGTTAACGAAAATAAAAAATAATGCTATGGCTATACATAATTGAAAGTTAAGCGGAAATTTGAACAGAAATGAGTTGTTTATGTAAATAATAAGTATTACTTATCCATATAGATAACCATATCATGATCCATATTATATAGAAAAAATATTACAACTTTTTACTGTATAAATTTTAATATACCTAATAATCCAATGTAAATGGCCTATTTAAGTATAATGATGAACTACATAAGTTTCTTCTTTCCAATTTAAAAACGTAGGGCCATTTTAGAATTTGTAATTTTCCCAATAAGTGTTGCCAGCTTGGCACAATGCTACCGTAACTCACAAAGCTATGATTATTTTTATACCGTATGCGTTTTGTTGTACATTGATGTATAAATATGACTGATATCTATTTAAGGTACGATACTATTATTGTCTGGTATGCATTATAAATCGATGTTAAGTACAAAAAGTAATGTAAATTGTTGTGTATGATGAAATTGATAATTAATTTATAAAATACAATCCACAACGTAGAATTTATACGTAGGAACCGAGTGAGTTCGCTGGCATTGTGCCAAAATATACTCTAATATAGCTATTTAACATTATTGGAACGGTATGTTTGGAGGAAATGGTGTACTCGTGATTATGGTAGAATTATAAATATAATTTTTTTGATGTATATTATATCGAAAGGGGATTAATTTTACTAAATTGTTGCAAGAAATTTGTAATAAAGGAGTTACATAATTATAATACATTGAGTTATTTAATTTGCAAATTTTATTACGGGTCCCATTCCACACAGCTTAAGGCTCATTACAATGGTATAAATTGAACAACTAGGTAAAGTTGATTTTATAATAGTTATTTATACCTAGAGATCGTCTAGATTATGCGTACTTAGCACTTTCGCTGTCCGCAAAGCAGACAGAATATTTAAACAATTATTCTGAACTTTATGTGGTTCATAATACAGCGAAAACAAAAAAAAAATAACCCATAAATAATGGTAATAGAGAAACTAACCTGTCCGAGGAGGATTGCAAAATTTCGAGCTCGCTCTTGCATCCTTCATATATAGTTCCAAACCTTTTCTGCAATTATATCGACAAAGTTACTCCTATTTCTGTATGAATGGACAAAAGAAAACTCAAAAAAATCCTACTCGAGACAGGGTGCTAAAATTTTCGAACCTGCTTCGCTCGCTCTTGTATCCTAAATTCTCTTAATTCTAAAGCTGTTTTTTATAACTTGACTTAGTTATGAACCTATTCCTATTTCTGTATGACTAGTCAAAAGAAAACCTAGCGTATCCGCGCCGGGGTAGATAATATTTTCAAGCTCACTTCACTCGCTCCAATATTCTGCATTTTCTTGACCTTTTCTGCATTAGGTACTCTACAAGGTGACTCCTATTTATGTATGAATGGTCAAAAGAAAAACTATCCACTTCAAAGCGGGGTTCAAAAAATTAGCTCGCTTCGTGGAGCTGATGAGATGCACACCCTAGAAGATAAACCTGCCGCTGGCCATGACCGCTGAACGACTAATTAAAGAAGACTCACTCCGGAAAATCATTTAAATAAATAGCGACTTTTGCTACGACGACACAATAAAGTGCAATTCAGGTCGCACGGCTCTAATTACCTACAGTTATATTCACCTAGAAGTTGTCCACTGGAGCGGGGAAGAGAGGAGAGCAGCGGAGCTTTGCCAATATTCATGCTTGTTCATGTGACAGACAGCCAACTCTTCTGTTTACGTTACGCCCACTGAATTGGCCCGAGAAGTCGAGCCCGCTGCGTCTTGTAGCTTCATACCTAAAATGCGCCTGGCCTGCTGAAGGTCAGATATCGTATGTATTGTGGAATTACAGTAATTGTTGTTAATATGTATATGACTTGTTCAAAATGTAGCAGTAGGCACTAGGTACCTTGCATACCTACTATTAGTTTTACCAGATTAGTCCATTGGCAGTCGCGTACGCGCGTCGCGGTTTTAGGCAGCTCAGGAAACGAAGGGTACGACGCGACGATTGGCACGAAGTAAACCAAAAATAGTTATTTTAGAGCTCAAAACTCACATAAGCAGCAAGAAGTAGGTAAATGGACAGTAAGATTTTTGATTGTCGATTGTTTACCAGTACTTTAATTAATGTATTGATTTTATGGTAGGTAAATAGGAATGGTTCGTTAACTTTCAAATACGAAATTAGTACAATGTTTGTACAGTAGTCTTAGGAACTAAGGAAACAAAACAATGTTATCAATTACAGCTCTTTATTTTATGTCGTATTTTATAACAATAATGCTTATATACTTATGGTGAATCAATTCTTCATTCTTCATCAACGAGCATCAAAGACGACCACTGAAAATGGTAAGTAGTTAAGGATAATAATGAACTATTGTGATGTCTGGACGGTGATACTAATTCATGGATTTACCCCTATCGCGAATTTCTTGAAAATACATGGAGGGCTGTTCATTTATTACGTAAGACAATTTTAACCACTTTCTGACCACACCCCCTCCACCCTACGTAAGAAAAAATAAGACTTGGATGATTCCCTTTCCCCCCTTTCAGTCTTACGTGAGATACGTGAGTAGCAACAATATAAAAACGCGTTGTTTTGTGTAATAAAAATACAGGCGAAGCAGAGGCACACATACGTGAGTCAAGCCAAGGCTTGTATAGTACTTTTCTCAAATAATTCGCGGAAATTCAAACTAAGTAAATTAATGATAAATTCTAGAATCAATGACGAACAACGTAAATTTTTCACGCGCCAATATGTTCATTTGTTTCTTATTAACTTTACACAGCTCTATTTGCAAGCCAAACCGAAATTTAAATAAAATCTTTGTTAAGCTCTTTGGCTCCTACTTTTTACTTCAATAGATACTTGGCGTATTGAAGTAAAAAGTTCGTTCCATTTGTAAATAACGCAACAGATAGTGTTCATAGTAATTTATTCCGCTAAAGCCGAATAATTAAATTACTATGAAAGCTTATATATGTTGTGTTATTTCATCGACAGTTTTATCTCGAAGTGTTGTTGTGATGTTACTGAGACTACGCGCATTTTGGAATAATAATTTTTGATTACTTTTGTGTTCTTGCTTAAGAATAATTGAGACCCCTGCCACCCCCATGTAAGAAAAATAAGACTTGTTCGGACCCCTCCCCTTTTTTTTCAAAAGGAAATTATTGTCCCCTATCGGTCAAATCGTCTTACGTAAAAATTGTTTGTAATTTAAATTAAATATTTAGTTGATTAAATTGACAGTTGTATCATCATTTGGAAATTTAAATAAAACCACCACCGTACCACCGAATTTTACTGAAGCTGATTATTGAAAAACAATAACGTTATGTAAATCCATGTTTGTGATAAACAACAGCAGTCTGGTATTAATACACGAAATACATAATAATTGCATGCAATAATAATAAGCAGGGTGCCTGAGAGCAGCCAAGGATCGAGTTAAAAGGCATGCTTGGATAGGCCATGTCCAGCTGTGGACATTGTTGCTGATGATGATCATGACTATGTGGCCATGCTGTCCAAAGAAAAAATTATATGCAATCTGTTGAGTTCTGGATAAACTAAAATAATAATGCCCGATTTCACTAACACTACATTTTTGGCTTATTTTGATCTGCATTTGGAAAATTAAAAGTATTTGTACGATTGTTACGTAGTTACAGTATGTCACTGCTATTTCGGGAAGATTGGCTTCTACTAAGACATAGGCTGCTTGCCTAATTTTGAAGCCTAACATTTATTTATTTAATCAAATAATAAGTGTTAACATTCGACTCTACATTTTACTATTTGATTTTTGTGTAGTAAATAGTAATTATTGTTGTTCAGTAGAAAACCTCATCCTTCTAAAGTACATCGTTTTTATTAAGGATCGCTGTGCCCGTTCTAGATTGATAAATTTTGTTTTAGCCGCGCTTCCCCATACAGGTATGCAGTAAACTATGACAGATTGAGCAAGTGATAAATAGATTTCATTTAGGAGATTTCTAGGAGATCCGCGGTTTTCTTTTGTATTTTTTGGAAGTATATATGTCTTAGAGATTTGGAGAGATGAGAGAGAGATGGAGGAGCTCGTGGCTAAGTAATAACTGCCGCACGGGTCGATCCATCAGGTTAAGCTGCGCTTGCCGGGGTTGGTCTGTGGATGGGTGACCATCTTTACATACCGAGACTCCTCCGTGCCTCGGAAAGCACGTTAAGCCGTTGGTCCCGGCTGTCATTCGTGGATCTTTGACAGTCGTTACGGGTCGTCAGAAGCCCGAAAATCTGACAACCAGTCTTACCAAGGGGTATCGTATTACCCAATTACTGGGTTGTGGAGGTCAGATAGGCAGTCGCTCCATGTAAAATACTGGTATTCAGCTGCATCCGGTTAGACTGGAAGCCGACCCCAATATAGTTGGGAAAAGGCTAGGCAGATGATGATGTCTTAGAGATTTGAAAATCCAACCCAGCTTCCTAACTCGCAGCAACATGTTCAATATGGGAATACCAGGATATTTTTTTAGGAATCGTGTTCTATGGTGCTTTCGCCACTGCCTGGCATGTATCTCTTCTTGCCGTGAACGTCAAGTGTATGGATGTGGTTTCCTTTGTCTTTATTCGCCATTATTTCAGCCAGTTTGAAATTTCATCTAAGCTCGTTTGTAGAATCAGACGCCTGAACCGCATCTTCATGCACAGCTAATGTAGCAGGGCATCGGCAAATTTGCCTAAGATATTCCTTCCGAGAAAAGCTCCGAGTTTTTCCGAGGGAGATCAGCTGTGTAAAGAAGGTAAAGAGTAGGACCCGTCACGCTGCCTTGAGGCACTCCTGGCCTAATTTCGTGCAGTCCGGTTACTTCATTGCCTTGTTTTACAACGAAGTGTTTCCTTTATAGATAGGATTTTGTGAAGAAGTTTATTGGAAATGCCTTTTTAATTTTATATAAAAGGCCCTCGTGCCATACTCGATCGAAAGCCTGTGATATATCTAGAAAGACAGCTGAACAGTACTTTTTTTCATCTTAGGGGGCATGAATTTTTTCGACTAGCCGATGTATTTGTTCTATGGTCCCATGACTTATTCTAAACCCGAATTGGTAATCAGATAGCAATGAGTTTTGGTCTATTATGGGGTCTAAATCTATTGATGAACAATATCTCCAGTAGTTTTACGACATGGTTGGCACAGTGGTTAAGCGATTGACTGCAGCGCTGCGTGTCGCAGGTTCGATTCCCGCACGGAACAAATAATTGTATGACCTACAATTAGTTGTTCCGGGTCTGGCTGTTTGTGTATGTGAGTTTCAATGTTAGTAAAAGCAGCCACAATACAGGAGAAATTCCTAGTGTGGGGCAAAATTTAAAAGAAAAAAAGAAAAAAAAGTTTTAAAGGAATGGGCAACAAGCTAATGGGTCGATAGGATCACATCAACAGGGCACTTTCCAGATTTAGCTATGATTATTTGGACTACTTTACATTGGAGAAGAATGTACTCCTTCGAGATCATTGCGTAGTATATAGCTGTAAGGAAAGTAATTCCTACCTCAGGTAGTTCTTTCAGTATTTTTGCTGTAATTACTATTATTATTAAGTCAGCACCCGCATGCTTTATTTTGATTGAGTTTATTGATAGCAAGACAGCAGATATCAAGACTTTTGCCATAGGCAAGTCGAGTTGGTATCTTTGCTCTTAAGTATGATGTTATGTCACTGTGCATTTCTTAAGATCCTTGAACAGGGTTAGGAGTGAATACTTTGCTTAAATGCTCGGCAAAGGTTTGTGCCTTTTCGAAGACACGATCCGCCCACGTGTTGGTTGGCCCAAACTTTTTGTTGCTCGCCAGAGCGAATAATCCGAATTTGCCGTTGCATCTAGATTTCTGGTATATATCTCCATGTCTAGATTTTGGTCTTCACTTAGTGCTGATTTAAGACGTGCTGTGTCATAGTTTAAGTGTTTCTGAAGAAGACATCTAAAAGTAATGCGTAAGTCAATCAATCTGCCTAGCCTTTTCCCAACTATATTGGGGTCGGCTTCCAGTCTAACCGGATGCAGCTGAATACCAGTATTTTACATGAAGCGACTGCCTATCTGACCTCCACAACCCAGTAACTGGGTAATACGATACCCCTTAGTAAGACTGGTTGTCAGACTTTCGGGCTTCTGACGACCCGTAACGACTGTCAAAGATCCACGAATGACAGCCGGGACCAACGGCTTAACGCGCTTTCCGAGGCACGGAGGAGTCTCGGTATGTAAAGATGGTCACCCATCCACAGACCAACCCCGGCAAGCGTAGCTTAACCTGATGGATCGACCCGTGCGGCAGTTATTAAATAGCCACGAGCTCCTCCCAAAAAAAAAAAGTAATGCGTAAGTATTAAACATAATAATATGTTGCACCTACCATAAGCAACTGCCTAAATATCGTCAGATGTATTTAAATTAACTTTAAGAGGGAACAGGAGCTGCGAGGAATTTGAAAAATAGGTATTTGCAGAAACTATTGCCGTCGCGCTGCGCCCGAAAAACCGAGTTAAACCCCGTAAAGTGCGATAGGGACAACTGCAGCTCAGACCGATTATATCACAAAATTTTTGACGAAAACGACGTTTGGCATTCTCCTATTTTTTCCTCGAAAACTAAGTCGTATTAATAATTTTTGACATTCAAATTTTAAGAAAGAGTATGTCTAGGTTCCTATTATTTTCTTTTATGCTAAAAACTTTTCCGAATTAGTCTGGTAGTCCTCTAATCACGGCGGTAAAAATGGGGCATTTTTGTAATTTTTGGAGGGTCATAGTTTCCTTACTTATTAATTGCTGAAAGTAAAGGAAATGACAGGGACATGCCTCTAAAGACGCTGATTTTATTTAAAAAGAAAACCGGCCAAGAGCGTGTCGGGCCACGCTCAGTGTAGGGTTCCGTAGATACCGCCTATGCCAAGGAGAGACCAACCGAACAATTCTATAATATCCGACCCAATGTAATAAGTACCTACGGCGCCATCTCTCGGGGAATTGGGTTACTAATTAATACATAGACGTGCCAGAAGTTTTCGGTGGTAATTTTGGATTGCGAGAACCGATTTTAATAATTCTTTTTTTGTTTGAAAAAAGATACGTTCAGGATAATAAAATATGTAAATGAAGTTGCTTGCATACACGATTATACTACAAACTTAGTCCAGAAATTATTTGTTGAAATTAAAAAAAAAATCACTTCCCACTTTACATATAGGGGGCCTGCTACCCTAATAAAACATTTTTTTCCAATTTTTATTTTACCACTTTGTCGGCGTGATTGATATACATATTGGTACCAAATTTCAGCTTTCTAGTGCTAACGGTCACAGAGATTAAGCGAGGACGGACGGACGGACAGACAGACATGGCGAAACTATAAGGGTTCCTAGTTGACTACGGAACCCTAAAAATGACAGCTCTAGAGGGATTATTCAGGAAGAAAAACGGGGAATACGTTTGTATGGAGAATCGCGGGCCCTGTTCCCTCTTAAAAGTTTCGCAGTTAAGCACTGGCTTAGGTCATTTTAGTGCAGACAGGCATTAGCTTACCAAAACTGTTAATGAAAGATGATTAATACACAATTTGTTACTATTTACTCATACTTGGCTACTAAGATTATTAAAAATAATAAAACATTTATGACTTGCAGTCTTTCTGGCAGTTTTGGAATATTGTGTGTCAGAAGTTGCAAGCTTTAAAGCATGTATAAGAAAAAAGTTACTTACCAAATAACAGATGAAGAACAAACAATAATAACCACTATGAAATGCATTTGATAGTTTGATGTATATAATGAAGCAGTAAACCGTACACACACCAAGCTAAGCATATTTTTGGAGCCACTGTACTTTATCACCTTTTTTATAATAGCATTTTTTTTTCATAGAATAATTCCTTTTTAATCTATATTTGAAAACCTCTAAGTGCGCAAATCCATAGGTGCCGAGAAAAAATCGCCAGTTTGTTTCGGCATTCGTGGGATAGTGGGAGTATTAAGGGCGGGGAAGATCACATGGCGGGTCTTAATAGGTTTACAGGAAATAAAAAAGCGTAGTCAACGGCTCCTATTTCTGTATTGTAAAAAATTATGAGAAAGTAGAAAATAATTAGGGAAAGTAATGTTCTGAATTTAAAAAAAAGAACAACCAAGAAGGAGATAGCGGGGTCTATGTTCGCTCGCTCACTAGACCCCGCCATCCCCTTCTAACCTAAAATGTTCGAGTCAGGGTGCCCCAAGCCCCGAGGCCACTCTTGCATCCTAAGTTTTCCTACTAACAATATTAACATTGCCTTTTGTACAGGCGCCAGCACATCAACCTACTACAATCTGTCAAATTTCTTTAATAGATTTTCAACTTTATCACTAAAGTATAAGGTTCCAAGTTGATTTGGAAAATTTGACAGTTTCGGGTAGGTTGACCTGCTGGCGTCTGTACATCCGATGAGTGAAAACTGACAAAAGAATAACGATAGGGGCTCTGTTTCTATTACGTTTCTTTACTAAAGATCTTTAAAGAGTACAAATAATAAAATATTATTTCTTATTTAATTAATTACATTATTTGCTTCATAATTTAAAGTCAAATTCAAAATATTTTATTTCACATAAACCTACAAGGGCACTTATGAAACGTCAGAAGCTAGGTGCAATTGAGTTCATTGCGGTAGCAAAAAAATGAAAACAAAAAAACCGGCCAAGTCGGACTCGCGCACGAAGGGTTCCGTACCATTATCTATAAAAACGGCAAAAAAAATCATGTCTGTTTTATGGGAGCCCCCCTTATATATTTATTTTTTTACGTTTTTAGTATTTTTTGTTATAGCGGCAACAGAAATACATCATCTGTAAAAATTTCAACTGTCTAACTATCACGGTTCATGAGATACAGCCTGGTGACAGACGTACGGACAGCGAAGTCTTAGTAATAGGGTTCCGTTTTAACCCTTTGGGTACGGAACCCTAAAAATTAAAGATAAAAACTAAAAAGATAGATGATTACGTGAAAAGTTGTTTGTTTTTTTATTTTATGATTTTTTTCCTCAAAAACTAGGAATTTGCGCAGTGTGAAATTTTGCGAAAGCGTTTTACATGATGACATCTATACCCAAAGAAAATGTTAAGCTTCGCACATGAGGGTGTTAATGTATGGTGGAGCCATTTTTTTTTTATTATGGGTTATTTTGGAACCAAACATTTATATAGTTGTTGCAAGTTTTAAGAACATTAACATAAGGTTTAAATTACAATATTGTTTACATGTGCATGAAATGCAACAAAAATTATGTTATCTGAAACCATGAGGAATATTATATTTAATATGAATGATTAAGGAAGAAGTTTAACACCAACCCATACATGCATAAAAAGTAAGCACAAGCATAATAAGAATATAAAAATTATTTAATAAAAGGATACATCTTTTTGTTCTCTTCTTGTACATTATCCTGTAACCACATTCTCTGCATCTTATGGGGTCTCTTGGTTTGATTTCATTCTCCCGATGGCATTCTGAAAACAAAATTGATTACTGTTGTGGTAAATAAATATTTCATAAGCTTTTTTAAATGGGAAGTACTTATATTAACTCGACATTAGCTCTACTGCAGAGCTTTTTTGGAACTGGGTTTATTTGTTATTCATCATTTCAGCCGAAAGACATCCACTGCTAGACATAGGCCTCTCCCGAGCACCGCCACTTCGACCGATTCTGTGCCTCTCGTATCCAGCGGACACCTGCAGTCTTTACAAGGTCCATCGGTCCATCTTGTGGGAAGCCTTCCAATGCTACGTCTTCAGGTACATTGTTGCCACTTCAGAACCTTTCCACCCCATCGGCCATCTGTTCTGCGAGCAATGTGCCCTGCCCATTGCTGCTTAAGTTTGTCAATTCCTCAGGCTATGTTGGTAAACTTGGTTCTCCTGTGGATCTCTTCATTTCTGATTCGATCACATAGGGAAACTCCAAGCATACCCCTCTCCATTGCCCTTTGGGTGACTTTTAGCCTTCTGATAGGTCCATTGTGAGCAACCACTTTTCAGTGCCATAGGTCATCTCTGGCAACACGCACTGGTCAAAGACCTTCGTGTTCAGACACGGCAGTATGTGGGACGAGAAGATATTGCGTAGCTTCCGAACGCTGACCAGCCGAGTTACTAGTTAGTAAGTTATGAGAAATACGAATTAATTATTGAAAAAAAACAGTCGGAACCAAAGCAAACAAATACTAACAAATAGCGTTACCTCCACAAACGTAGATCATAGGGACTTTAGTCACTGATGACTCTTTATTACTGGTATCAGCCATTGTATTTCGGTTAGCTGAGCCAATATAACGATGTCAGGAGTTGATTTATATTAAGACTTCTGTGGATTTTTATGATAACCAACAAACTAAAACAACTGAGTGTGTTTCGTTGGTTTCATTTAATTTTTAATATACCACATGCCGTTTTGTTAGTTATGAATCAAACAAAACTTCAAATTGTCAATTTGTCACTGTCAGTGATCCATGATAGCGAAATCCGAAATGTCAAATGATGACGCCCCAATCCGCCCCATGGAACTATTAAGTACTGTTGTACATAGTACATACTAGTTCCATGTGACGTCCATCATCAGCCATCGTGGACAAGAATGGCTAAAGCTGGGAACAAATTATCGGACGCAACCTGTCCCATCTTGCTGTCCTCCCCCCAGCAACGCACTAAGCCGAGGTTCGTACCCAACCAGGGGGTGCCCCTTAGTGAGTGCTTATTAAGAATAGTTTCTGCCCCTGGCTGGAGGCTTTGAGCGTAGTAGCTTTACTGTGCGTTTGCACTGGCAAACATCACAACAAAACATGTTGAAATCTCTAGTTCCTGTCAAATATTGTATGGAACTTTGACAGAAACTAACGATTTCAACATGTTTTGATATGATGTTTCGCCAGTGCAAACGCACGGTAAGGCAGCCACAGGAAAGCCCGGTCACTAGTCATGAGTCATGACCATAGACAGAGATAAGCTACGAGATGAACAAGACAAAAAAAAAGCTGATGACGCCTTCTATTGACCACGTTTCGCGTTTAGTCCCTGGTTTTTTTTAAAAGACCGCTGTCATTTTTATTTTACCTACCATGTCCCTATCAAATCTGAAAAAAGCAGTAACCTCGAGTAACCTGGGATTTTTTTGACAAAGCACAATATACTAGTTCCATAGAGTACATAGTAATTCCAGAGCTCTGTCATGGAGTAATTAGTAAAGCTCATTTTTTTTTTATTTTTTTTTTTTTAACTATGGCATCTCGCAGGTATACCACTAAGGTATTTACTGCTCAACCGAACAATCCTGTGGCTGCCTTAAGCACTACACTCAAAGCCTCCAGCCAGGAGCAACTATTCTAAATTAAAATTAGGCGAACGCTCGCTAAGGGTACCCCCTGTGGGGTACGAACCTCGGCTTAGGGCGTCGCTGAGGGGAGGGCAGCAAGATGGGACAGGCTGGATCAAGGATATTTCATGATTATTATGCGGGGAATTTAAAGCTACGCGCTCAGCTGCGGCGCGGGCTGGCGCTTCATCGGACAAGGGTCGGGGGGGAGTATTATTTACTCGTGAGGGTCGCGCGCGCGGAGGACCTCGGTGGCGAGGTCGGTACGACGGGTGTCGGGTGTGTTTGTGCACTGTACTGGTGGCCCTATTGCTCTCCTGGAGGAGAGTGGTTGGATCATCTGGATCGGAGAGGACATGCCTAGGACGGCGAAATCGACTAATGCGGGAGGGGGTATAATTGGCCGTTTCAACAACCAGAGGGTTGCGGTGATTGGCGGCGGAATCAAAATGACGCTTTGCAATGCGTTTTAGGAACTGATGGATAGTGGGGATTTTGAGATCTAGGTGGAGGTTAATATTCCTGACATACCAGGGAGCGCCCGTGGCTCTTCTAAGAAATCTGTTCTGGATCACCTGCATCTTATGGATATTTCTGGGGGATGTGTGTGCAAAGACTACACCCGCATAGGTCATGATGGGGCGGATGCACGCTGTGTAGATGCGCAATTTGCACTTGAGTGACAATTTGCTGCGTGCATTAACGATGTAGTAAAGTCTACTGAGAGCGAAGGCGGCCCGCGAGCGAACCGACCTTATGTGCTCTGTAAAGTTGAGGTAATGATCGAGGATGACTCCCAAGTACTTGGCTTGCTTCTTCCAGGGGATAGGCTTGCCTAACAAGGTGAGTGGTCGGGGAATGTGAGGGGGTCTAGATCGCGGTTTTATGAATAAAACCGCCTGACTTTTGTCGGGGTTCACCTCGATTCTCCATTTCTTAAACCAGGCGCCAAGGTTATTGACAGCCCGTTGTAAGAGAAGGTGGATCTGAGTCTGCGACCGTCCCCTGCAATATATGGCCGTGTCATCTGCGAACAGAGCCAACTGCGCCGTATTGCTTTTGGGGATGTCGCTTGTGAAGAGCGAGAACATGAGCGGGGCGAGCACGGAGCCTTGAGGGACTCCGGCGCGGATTTGGCGGGGAGAGGATAGGGCTCCCTCGATGCGATAGCGGAAAGTACGATTCGACAAGTAGTCCCGTAAGATGAGCACGAGACGATCGGGCACTCCGAGTTTGTAGAGCTTAAAGATTAAGCCGTTGTGCCAGACCTTGTCGAATGCTTTCGCTATGTCGAAGAAGACCGCACCTGTCGACATGCCACGGTAGAAGCCGCCGCCGATGAATTCGACGATACGGTGGACCTGATGCACGCTAGAGTGCTGGGCTCTAAAGCCGAACTGTTCGTTGGGGATGAGGCCTTTGGTTTCAGCGTAGTCCCTGAGACGCTTATAAATAAGCCTCTCATAGATTTTGCCTAATACCTTGAGCAGACTGATGGGGCGGTAGCTGGAGGGTTCGGTTTTGGGCTTGCCAGGCTTTGGGATACCTATCACTATGGCTTCTTTCCACGCTTGGGGGAAGATATTGTTGCTTAGAGCACCATTGAAGATGGTGGTCAGTAGCATAATAAGGTGGGCGGGGAAGAGTTGGATCACCCTATTGGTGATTCCATCTGAGCCGGGGGCTTTACGGATGTGGAGACCTTTGATGATGTCATGCACTTCGTCTGGAGTGACGGGAGGCAGAGGACTTTCGGGGTCTTCGACGGGGGGCAGAGAAGCTTTACGTTCGACTTCAGCGTCTACCTCTGAGAGGTGAGCTTGGTCTACTGGTAGGGA
This sequence comes from Xanthia togata, assembly GCA_963853775.1. Taxonomy (NCBI): domain Eukaryota; kingdom Metazoa; phylum Arthropoda; class Insecta; order Lepidoptera; family Noctuidae; genus Xanthia; species Xanthia togata. The sequence continues at coordinate 11,919,682 of OY970792.1, read as the reverse complement.
GCTGGGAGAGCATTGAGCCTCGAGACTGTCGGCTAGGCATTCCGCTTTGTCGATGTCGTCGAAGGCTATGGTTTTGTCGGGGCGTACTAGGGGGGGCATGGCAGCTATCTGCTTGGATTTGAGTTTTCTCTGGAGTTCCCAGAAGGCCTGATGGGTGGGCTGTAACTCGCTCAGCATCTTATCCCAGCTCGCGTCACGCAGCTCCGCCATGCGTGTCCTTACAGATCTCTGCAAGTAGCGCATGTGGGCTTTGTTGGCGGGACAGGGAAAGTTGCTGTATGCACGGGTGGCCGCGTTCTTCTCGGTCAACAGAGCACGCGCATCGTCCGGGAGTTTCAAGTAGCGGTTATCCGCTTCAGGAACCTCCCTTGAACTGTCGTTCAGGACGGTTTGCACATGGTCAGTGAGCGAGTCGATTGCAGCCGTCGTGTCCGCGATTGAATCGAAAACGTTTGGGATGGAGTCCAATTGGGGGGACGTGTTGGTTTTCAGCTTATCGCCTACTTGCCTCCAGTCCGTCACCCTTTTGGTGGCTGGGGGTTGGTTGGGGTCAGAGGGACCTATGCGGGGAGCCAGTCGTATGACTACTGGTCGGTGGTCCGAGGTAAGCTCGTGAACCGTTTCTATTGAGTCTAATCTTAGGTTGACGTTCTTAAGGAGCGCCACGTCAAGAATGTCGGGGGCATGATTAATTTGGTGGGGATAGTGGGTTGGAGTCATCGGAGCGATGACGTCAAAGTTTTGAGCGAAGGAGAGATTGTACAATTGATGCCCTCTGGAGTTGGTAAGGGAGCTATTCCAGGAGGGATGTTTAGCGTTGAGATCGCCTGCTATGATAACAGAGTCACTCATGCCAAATAGGATTTTTAGGTCGTCCGCGATGAGTTGGAATCCCCCTGCGTGGTTGGGAGAGATGTAGGCCGATACTACGGTGACCGGCTGATGGCCAGTCATAGCTAGTCGGCAGATGGAGACTTCTAATTGTGCTAGCGGGGGAGGGTCAATAGGGATGCAGTACAGATCCTTTTTATAATAAATTAGTGTGCCGCCCAAGTGGGCATGCGACCTATCGTTACGGATTACACGGTAATTTGCAATGGCTGGATTACGGTGATTGGGTTTTAGGAAGGTTTCCTGTAAGAGGAATAAGTCAATTCGATGATCACGGAGGAACTCCGATATTTCATCTCGTTGACCATGGATGCCATTTGCGTTGAAGACGCCGAGGTTGAGGGATCTGGGTTTAAATCTACTTAAGGCCGTGTTATTCATGATGAGATAACAGAGAGGGCTTGGGTGATGTCCTGGTTCGCGACTAATACGGCCAGGAGAGATTGGATGTCGCCGCTTTGCTTAGCGGCGACGATATCGCTTGCCATCTGAGCCGCCCGGGGCGTGCTGAATATGGCGAAGGCGCTGGCAATGATGTTAATGTTTTGCGCAGCGATATTATAATTGATCGCGGGGTGCGGTGCTTGAGGAGCACGTACGGGTTTCGAGGCGGGCGCTATGGGTGCGGGGGGAGCGTAAGGCGTGGTAGGCGCGGAGGGCGCGGGGGGCGCGGCGGGCGCGGTGGGCGCGGCGGGCGCGGTGGGTGGGGTGGCCGCTGAGGGCGGAGGGACACGGTTACGCGGATCCATGAGAGAGTACATGGGGGTTTGAGGGAGCGGGGGCCTCGCGGTGGCCATGGCTGGAAAAGCCTGCTGGTGGTGGAGTTGAGTCCAGGGGCTAGGTCTTTGAGGACTTAGCCGCTGGGGGATTTGGGAGGAGGGAATGAGGAATTCCCTCTGTTTTGTCTGCCGAGCGTCGAGACGCTGGGTCAGTTTGCCTGGGTTCGACTTTGGTGCCTTAGGGCATCCGCGGTAATTGGCAGTATGCCCTATATTCCCGCATAGCACGCAGCTAGGTGGGCTATCGCAGAGATTGCGATCTTTTGGCCGTGAGCAATCCGAAGTGCCGTGGTCGCCCAGGCACTTGACGCACCTGGGTTTGGCATGGCAGTTCTTCTGCGCATGGCCGTACAGCTGGCAATTATGGCATTGCCCTATGGCGCTGTTTTTCCAGGGCTTCTCAATGGTGAAGCCCATTAGGTTGCAGATCGTCTTGACGTTGAATATGGGGTGATGCCCCTCGGTCGGGGAGCACACGACTAAGATCATGTCGTATGCTTCTCTACCGCGCGAACGGTGCATGCGGTGCACTTCATCGACTGGTATCCTTTGCGACTGAAGGTCTGCTAGGATGTCGGATGGGGAGATTTCCTTGGGGATCTTCTTGATCACCACACGGATCTGTCTGTCTTCTGGGAGGGAGTAGGTGTGGAATGACACACCTCTCGCTTGCAGAAGGGTATTCAAGTCCCTATAGTCGCGGGACGTCGCGAGTGTGACTTTTATACCCTGTTGGGTCGATCTGGCGTTGGTGTAGTTGATCCTCTGCTCAACACACCATTTGGAGATGGCCGTCCACTTCTCCTTGTCTTGGATGAAGACAGGGGGAGGGGGCGCGACCTTCTTGGTACCGGGGGGGTTTTTGGCGGGGGCATCCTGCGCGGAGGATGGCGTACTCGCGATCGGGCGGGGGGTGGGGGGGGAAACTACGGGGGATCCTACGGGGAGGGGGGTGGGTGAGGGTGGGGGAGCATCCCTATCTACATAGTGGGTAGACGGGCTATCATCGATGGCGACTACTTTGGACGCCTGAGAGGAGCTCTGCTTCTTCATCTTCCTCTTACCGGAGGTGACAGCTGTGAAGCCGTCATCGTCCGACTGCGAGCTTGAAGAAGAGGCGTGCTCTTCGTTATCGGAGGGGAAGGGAGTGGGGGCGCGCTTTGAGGAAGCGGGCTCGCTAGTGTCCATCATGGTAGATGGAACTGATTGCGATGCTGCGAGTGCATCACTAAAAGTTTCTAGTTGATCTGAAGGATCGGGGGGAAGGTGCTTCTCAGCGATCGACTCGACCACTGGACCGAATTCCTTGCTGAGAGACGGATCGATCAGAAGGATCTTGCTCAGAGCTTGAAGGAGGATCAGGTTGTCTTTCCTGAGGGTGTCTAACTGGTCACTGAAGGACCTGAGTTGGGCCTCCATTTTAAGGAGGCTCATTTTAACTAACTAAGAATTAAAAATTTAAAAGAGAATTATAAAACTCCTAACGGCCCTAATCCTAACTCCCCGGGCGGACTACCGGGGATGTGTGAAACCCTCCCTGCCGGGTATAGGCAGGGAGGTTGAGTACTTATTGTGAGCCCTAAGCTTGCTTTTGCCCGTTGCCTGTCTTATTGTGCAACGGGGTCCTGACCAGTCTAGTGTGAAGGGTGTAGACACACCCAACCACTCTAGGTGTGTAGCTGTGGAAGCAAAACTGTCACCAATGCCGACTAGGAGACCCCCCAAGGCCGAACACTGGGACCCGTCCCATTGACTGCCTAGCCCTGAAGAGGTTCGGCGGGTGTAATTGGGTCAACACCCCCTCGGTTTCGTTGGCACCGTATGGTATCCACCGAGGACCACGAAACTGTGGTTTTGCCCTGAAGGGGCCTGTGACGCGCTACGTTTTGACTGTTAATCTGCTAACAGAAATACTTTATTAATTGTGTCTTGAAAAAGACAGCAATTAATAGCTGAAGAACTGGAGAGTCGCGAAGAACAGGAACCACCGGCTTGAAACAGGAACCACAAGCTTGAGTGATCAGGAACACGAGGAGCAGCACGACCGTCCGCAACCGATGCCAGTTGCTGAGTGCGAGTAAAGCTCATTTTTTTTTTTTTTTTTTTTTTTTTTTTTTAACTATGGCATCTCGCAGGTATACCACTAAGGTATTTACTGCTCAACCGAACAATCCTGTGGCTGCCTTAAGCACTACACTCAAAGCCTCCAGCCAGGAGCAACTATTCTACATTAAAATTAGGCGAACGCTCGCTAAGGGCACCCCCTGTGGGGTACGAACCTCGGCTTAGGGCGTCGCTGAGGGGGGGACAGCAAGACGGGACAGGCTGGATCACTGATATATTATTATTAGACGGGGAATTTAAAGCTACGCGCTCAGCTGCGGCGCGGGCTGGCGCTTCATCGGACAAGGGTCGGGGGGGAGTATTATTTACTCGTGAGGGTCGCGCGCGCGGAGGACCTCGGCGGCGAGGTCGGTACGACGGGTGTCGGGTGTGTTTGTGCACTGTACTGGTGGCCCTATTGCTCTCCTGGAGGAGAGTGGTTGGTACATCTGGATCGGAGAGGAGTAAAGCTCATCAAGCTACGGTTTCTTAAGTAGTACCTCTATGTCCTCTATGTAGTCAGTGCATTGACATATAAAACATGGACTTGGCATACCTACAAGAAAAACGTGCCATACCTACACTTTACTGAGAGGATAAAATGGCGTCTACTAGGGCAGCCCTTATCGATATTTCTATGTTAAAATATCGATAAAAGATTGTGAGAATGTTTTCATAATGTCACAGTACAATATTTACGGGTAAAAATACCCCAATTTATCTAACTGATGCCTTTCATTTGTTTGTTTAATTGAATTGCTTCGTCATTATTTCGCGGCTAAACAGTAGAACTTATTTTGATGTTTCCCATTATAATAGGTTGAAACCGGACAGATATTATATACTTACAGCTTTTTATCGAACTAGTATTCTGTAACTGATTTCAGTCCATTGTATACCATGCAAAAAGTTCATCTCATTATCGATATATCTATGTACATATATACACAGTATACATATAGCTCATAGGAAGTGTGCGATGACGATGACACGAGTTTCACGCTTTTTATTCACCCAAAAAGTACACATATATACACAGTATACATATAGCTCTTGGAAAACGTCCGGAGAAGATGACGGGACTTCCATTATTTTTGCTCACCCAAAAAGTGCTCAACGCGCCTAAAGAAGTTTTCACTTCAAAAAATCTATCGAACAGTTGCCCGCCAGACACGACACCCGTCGGTCGGAGGGTCCTCCCTTTTCTATAGAGGATGAATGAATTTTACACCCTGTTCCTCATACCTCTAAAAGGTGGCTCCGTCAATGGCCCGCAGATGGTAATTTTTATATGAAATATTGTAATTTATATTATTATTATTTTATCTTTGTGTATCTCATTTTAATCAACATAAAGATTTGAATTTCACGGATAACCAGTAAAAGAAATTTTGAAAATTGGCGGAGCCACCATAATTAATATTTTTGATGCTAAGTTTCTAACAAGCAAATGATTGTGGGTTTTAATTAAAAGTCAACACTAATTATAATAAAGTTATATTAAAGAAATCAATCTCATTCAGTTCTGAACAATACAATTTTGTTCAGGTAATTTCTATGTGATATGCTTTCAGTAGATTTCTTCCCATAATATTTGTATCTCAAATTCATATATAACTCTTTTACATTGTGAGTTTGTCTGATTTTGATCATTCTCATTTAAAATGCCAGATATTGCCACATATTTGTTCAAATCGCAGGCTGTAAACAAGCAAAAAAAAATATTAGTATTTTTATTGTTTCTTGATTTTATTAATAGAATTTTTAATTCATCTTAAGTCTTAACACTCTCACCGCCACGTGGTATGCCGGCCGCCCACACAAACTCTAGTACAGCAAGCTGTTGTTGATTTTAGAATTAGTTTCGGCAGGCCATGTGGGCGGCCGGCGCCCCAGAAATTGCGCGCTAAAACTTTTGCATTTTTGTCCGTTACTAACTGTCAATATTCAATCAGTGCAGGCCATCAGTGTAATCAGGTCCGTTGGCCGCGCGCCGCCCACGTAGCCTGCCGGTAAAGGGTTTTCGAGCGCTTTTTCTTACGTGCAATCAACATGTCGGATCCCGAAACCGATCCAGACTATCAACCAAATTCAGCAAAACGTCACTCAGTGATCATAGAGGACGGCTAGTTCGTCGAAGATGCATTCATTGTTACGAAAGGTACCGAACTCAGGGTCTACCAGCCGTAGAAGCCAGGAACAGGACGAAGAAAGTAAACTCTGTCTTTCTGAAATGCCCATCACAACCTAGTGTTTGTACGGAATGCTACGCAGAAATTCATGTAAAATAAAAGAAAAGTGTTGTACCACTGTTTGATTCTAAGCAGATTTAATTTAAAGTCAAAGTCAAAGTCAAATAATTTATTTCAATTAAGCACAAAAAAGGCACTTTTGAACGTCAAACTTTACAAAAATAATAAAACTGATTCTAGTCGCCCATTCCAAAAGGTAGTTTTCGTATGGAGAAGAATGGGCAAGAATAAATGTCTTCTTTGGAAACTAGTTTTTCTTAATTAATAACCAGCTGAACGGTCATGGCAATAGAGTCCGATTTTCCTCGTTCTTTTTTTCATAGATAGGTTTTTGGATACTCTATTCAATACAGTTGTTTTTGACTCCATATCCGGCAAGCCAAAGCCAAAAAATCTATATGAATTCGTCGGGTCACAGCGGACCACACGGGCTGCTGATAAAGTTTACAGCGTGTCCTCGGCGTGCCACTTGGCGTGCCGCAAAAGTTTTCCTAAATTAGGCGTGGCTAGTTGCGAAAGAAATGGGATGGGCGGCGCGCCGCCCACATGGCCTGCTGCATTGGAAAACTGTATAAATGCGTGGCGGTGAGAGTGTTAAGACCACACTCAAACACATTCTTTACATCACTCTTTGCTACCAAACAAACAAATATTGCAAATGAGGACATCACCATCATTTTCAACACCAGCCACTACATAATCATGTTGGACAAATTTATAACATGTTACTTACCAATAAGGTTCGTGAAGGTAAAGTATCGTCACATAATGTTACTTTATTGAGTATCCGGTTGAAACATTATTCTTCAAAGTGAAAAGAACAAAAATATGTGGCCTTCTTTAAAGTTTCCACACCAATAGTTTTTCTTTTTTCGTTTATTAGCAGGCAACCTTGAAAGTAAAACATAAAACCAATAAAAAAAAAACATAAAATAGCATTATCGATAAATAAAATGTCTAAATGCACTACTCTATCCCTTCAATAACAAGAAAATGATTTCGTGAAGTAAAACTGTTGAAAATAATGGCAAAAGGGAAAATATGAATGCTTTACTGTTGAAGCTCTTCAACGAATGCAGAATCTTTTGTTTATCCTCTAAATCTAAAGATATTTCAGCTGAAATGTATGTACATACTGGTGCAAAGTTATTTTCGGGTGATGTCCGCTTCTTTTGATGCCACATCCGATTATATAGCAATTGGGCATCTTGCTATTGATGATTTCCACCATAGGGCCGAGTTTAAACGCAATAACACAGCAAATAACTCCAAAATTCACAAATTTTAACCACAACACAAGATCATTTGACAGGTTACGTACCCAACTTTGGTACCAAACACCGAGAGGATAAAATGGCGAACCGGCCGCAAATAGGTATTTCAATGACTAGAAAATGTAGGGTTGCCAATATAGTAACTGTCAAAAACACTATTATCCTTTTTCACTTAGGCAAATTTATTAAAGTTAAAAAGAGATAGCAGTATTTTTTTGATTTTGGCGTCGATATGCCTCGTATTTGTATAACTTTTTTTTCTATAGTCAAACATTTCAAGTCCATGTTTTATATGTCAATGAGTCTGTGACTGACTACCATTGTCTTATATGTCAATGCTGACTACTGTCAGTCTGTCACTGTCACAACACAAGCAAGTTGTGTCACCCAAGATTTATTTGATTTGTTTATTTGATTTTTAATTTACTAATCTAATCTTAGAACAGTCATAAAAGCTTCCCCGTAAAATATTCACTATTACTGAACCATCGCATCCATCCCCAGGATCTCCAGTGTCTGATGGTTTATCATAGTACCTACGTGCTATCATCAAAATTGTTGTCTCGTCCACAAAAGCCATTGAAGTTAATCATTTTATTTAGTTTTTTTAACAAAATAAAAATTCTTAAATTTCCCCTTTGACCAAGATGAATGTTTTTCTTCATAATCATAAATGTACTAGATAAATATACATATTATAAAACTTATCTACCATACTTTACGCACACTACTAGACAAATAATTTATTTTGTTTGTTTAAAAAAGTGGCAAAATGAATTTCTTAGATAACTTTGACCCGGAAACATCAGCTCGGGAAAGACGTAAGCTTAATCGCAAAAGTTATTTTATGAAGTAAGTGTTTTACAGTAAATCCTTTTATTTGAACAGAATTAGCAATTCATTAATTTTGGATTTGAGTTAATGAAGGATTTACTACCTTTTTCAGCCGTAAAACTAAAAATATATACAACGAACGTGGCCAAATAGCAGCAAATGGCAAAGATTTGTGTGATTGTTTAGATGAAACCTGCCCGGGATGTCACTTTCCATGCACTAAGTGTAATTCTGGCAAGTGTGGACATGAATGCAGGTAAAAATATTTACACCATGTTTATTAACTTGTTGTTTTTTTTATTACATAATTATTTTTATTTTTTATTTAATTATTATAGGTGTTATTAACCCAATACCTTACCCTTAGCCTTGTGGGTGTACTATAGGTACACCTGTGCCTAACCCTCCGGGGAAACAACTTGTGATGTTATGTTTATGATGTTAACCCTAGAAAAATATTGATATTAAAAATGGCATTGAAGAAACCTATGTCCCAAAGTCGGATGTCATGTTATTATTCTAATAATAAAGACCATGTACCATCGAAGAAGTTCATATCTATACACAGTAAGGACAATTTCTGTTTGCAGAGCTCGGCCGCTCTGGGCCTGGGCGGTAACAGATGTGGTCAACCTGTTCACAGGATTTTGTTTTCAAATTGCTTAGGTATATGAAGTTCTTAGATAGTACTAATAACATATATTTTGGATTGAAATAGATAGTGTAAATATTTTTATTTTTAAAGGAATAATAGTAAGACTTATCATAATATCTTTTTATCAACATCTTTGTAACATACAACTTAAATTCTGTTTAAATTGTTATATCTTAACACGTAAATATTTTGTGCTTATAATGTGATTGTCTGTCTTTAATAGGCATTTTTTACTAAATATAAATGCTGCTATGTGTTTTGAATAAAAAAGACAAAATATTATTTTTGATTAGGTAGATATATTGGTGACAGATTTATTTTTGGTTTATTGCATAGCAGATAATTGCACTGAACACACACCATTCTTCATAAATTGGAAGAATAAAAGGGGTCAGGAGGTAGTAGAGGTAGATACCGCTCATCTCTGATAGTTTTCATAAACAAATTCACTGTGCACACCATCTCCAATAAAGTGGTTTTTCAGTTCTCTTGTTTTCCCTTCAAAATTTTATATTGCTAAATTTCGGACAAAATAAGGGGTTTCGATTTGTCGTTGCTGTTAATTATTAGGGGTAAAGTATGAAATTGCCAATTTGTACTGAAAAATTGAAATTCGTTTTTTTTTTTTTAATTTATTTAATCATAATGATTACCATTATTATCTAGATACATTGCTGCCATCTATTAGGATGGTCATTTATGACTTTGCGATAGAACCCTCGTAATCTAGATTCGACAAACTGTGAAAGCATTTTGTACTGCCTCCTGAGAAGAAAACCTTTTATCACGTAGAAAATTGTCCAAATCACGAAAAAAATGGTAGTCCGTTGGAGTAAGGTCTGGCGAATCGGAGGGTGATGAATGGTTTCTAATTGCAGTTCCTGTAGAATTAAAACGGTTTCTCGTACTGTATGAGGTCTCGCGTTATCATGGAGCAATAATGGTGAAGATCGATTCATGAGTCGGGGCTGTTTCACTGCTAGTTTTGCTATCATTGTTCGGAGTTCAGCACAGTAGACATCTGCCGTTATTGCTTGACCAGATCGGAGAAAGCTATAGTGATTAACACCATGCTGAGACCACCAAACAGTTACCAATACCTTTTTATTGGTAAGCTTTGCTTTAGGACACTGTTGCGGCGATGAACCTGGGGTCAGCCATTGCATTTTTCGCTTACGGTTGTCGTAAAGAATCCACTTTTCATCACATGTCACAATTCGATTCAATATTCCTTCATTTCTGTATCGATTCAACAAGGCAACACAAGTTTCAACACGCGTTTCTTTCTGCAGGTCAGTCAAATCACGAGGCACCCATTTCTCATATATTTTTATTTTATTGATTTGACGCAAATGAATCAATATTGTTGGTAAGGTAACGTTAAACCATGCCGCTAATTCCTGAGTAGTTTGGTTCGGATCGGCTTCCACCATTTCTTTCAATTCATTGTTGTTCACCTGTCCTCGGTCTTCCACGTGGTTCGTTCTTCAAATCAAAGTTTCCATCACGAAAATGTTTAAACCAAAATCGCACGGTGCATTCATTAGCAGTCCCCTCTCCAAACGCAGCATTGATAATCGAATATTGCACATTTTTTTAAAGAACTTCATAGGTACCATGTGAAAAAAGTTTCACTCGAAAATCTCAAACCATGAAGGTTCTATGTCAATTCGAAGTACCTATTACAATAAAACGGCAATTTCATACTTTAATCCCTATAGTAATACTTGCACTTTCCCTGCGACATTTATTTTAATGTCGTATTTTCTCCAAAATGAAACAGCCCTTTCGACCCAATTTAAGAAAAAAAAATGATTTTAGTTTTAATTTTATATTTCGAAGCATTGCCTGTTTTGACCTATTTATAATATTATTATTGTAAGTAATAAAAGGTGCTCTAACAATTACGTTTTTTGTTTCAGAGTGAACAGAAAATGGATGTATGATAAAATTGAAATAGAAGGCAATGATTTTGTTATAAAAAATGAGTACAAGAATAAATGAAATCTATTTACTTTAGTTATTTGTACATTGGCTAAAAGTTTGTATTTCACTTCATTTTCTTTATTTCTCCGGCAGATCTGTGCAAGTAAATAATAGATGTGTTAGATATGTGTTAAAAACTACTAAAAGAAAAAACAGTCACAAGCATACCTAATATTACTATGGACAGCTCGGCAATAATATCTGACTTTATGATTCACCTATTAATATTTGTTGTCAAGATGACGGAATAATGTGATCAACTTAACTCAAAGCATTTATTTTAAATGAAAATTGTTTATGCTGTAAATAGGATATTGGAATCACTTTTGGATCAGCACCATTCAGCTCAACCATTTTGAAGGGAGCTAAATGATCCAACACATGCGCCACCATCAGCGAGACATGAGTGAGCATGATCATTTGTGGAAGGCTTATTTCAGATTCAAATATTTTATTTCAGATACAAAAATCCATATAGTGTAATAGTTAGTAATAGTTCGATTCAAACTTAATGGCGGCTCGGAAGTTAGCCACTCGTTTCGCAGTACCCCACCCCTCACCCCCGCTGACACATGAATTCGTTACTGCGCAGCGACTTTCCTCATGCTCCGAGCCGCCATTAAGTTTGAATCGAGCTGTACCTAGTAGTACAACTTAACCTAATATTAGTAATAATATGTAATAATAAACAACTGATGCACCCTTGAAACTGTTCGTTCAACCACCACCAGTCTATTTGGATAAGACGTGAGTCTGAACCCACCTTCGTAAAAGGAGAGAGTCCGACCGGTCTGAAAACTCATTCAGGATGCCATTGAAGGAGGAGCGCAAGCGTGCCATCATGGAAGCGCACCCGCATGATCGCGGCGAACCCGTCGACGCACGCTTCCGCGAAGGGCCCTGACGCGCTACATCGCCACTGCAACCTCAAAAGCACCCTGAATGCGTTATTATACTGCACGCGCAGGTCGCTGTACGCCCGCTGGATATACTTGGTCCACAGGCTGCACGTGTAAAACAACTGGCAGAACCGCGGAATACCTTAAAAAACGTTATCATAACAGGATCAGTACAGCGTGCAAACCTGCGGGCCAGCATGTTGCAACGGACTGCCAGCGACCTGCGCTGAACTGCGCTCCCTGTCTGTCTACATTGTCTTTTAAAGTCATC